>CM077115.1:247770691-248370691 GCA_039619475.1 Icerya purchasi | reverse complement strand
TAAATTGTAACTTTTTTTTTTTTTTTTAATTCTTTAATAGCTAAATTGCACCTAGCCGATGATAGCTATTTAGCAATTATTTTTAATATCTTGTGCACATAGCTTCAATAGCCGATTACCCAGCGATAGTAGGTGCTAAAAGAGAAGTTTTATTAGAACTTTTATCTTAGACTAGATCCATCGATTTGATTCTATCAAGCCGCCGAACGTCTAGTGAATTGTCCAGCAACGCAAGTGTATTATTGTTCGGGTGCGTTTCTAATCTGTAGGCATACTTCTTTGCGTCGTCGAATATTATTTCTCGAACAAACTTTATTCTGAGGTCTTCGTGAAGCGTTAAATTGGTAATGTACCACGGGGCGTTTACAATTTGAGTACAAATTTTAAAATTGAAGTTATGGGCGCTAGTGACATGAAATATTATTGCTTAGATTCTAAGAAAGAAACGAATTTAACCTTTGCAACGTAAATTTAATTCAATATTGTTAATATCTCATTTGAAAAAGAATTAAACGTAAAATATTGCTCTCATATATATTACGTTTAGTTTTTGAGATGTTTTAACCCAAACCTCATTGTTTTAATTGACATATTCATATCCTTTTTTTTTTAATAAACATTATTTAAGCGTTCCTGTCCTTAAAAATCCATGAAATAAAACAACTAAAACTCCGAAGGTTTGAATTGCGAGCGGCCAAAAGTACGCGTAATAATAATTAATTATTGGCAATGATCATTAGTACTAGTCACATGGAAAACAATAGCAAATCATCACGCAAACTTAAAACAACCTAAACTAAAAGTTTAATTTTAGATTGTTTTATTTTATTTTATATTTTGTATTGAGTATTGGTAATTTCACAATATTGATTTTATACATTCTATGTTTGTTCCTCCTTTGCATTTACTATATATACACTTGCATTCCTTATATTCTTTCCAGTGTGTTTTGAGTTTTGATTAAGTTAGTTTTAGCTGATGATGGGTTATACCCGAAAACGTTCCTAAATAAGGTATTTATTTAATTTATTGTTATAAATTATTTTTACCCTTATAATTGTTTGTTATTAAAGTTGGTTTTTATTATACAATTAAATTACAGACTCAAAAAGATTTACATTAGAAAATATTTTGATATATTTTTTTGTTTCAATAACTATGTACAAAATTAGGAATTGCATAGTTTAAAAACTATTTAATTATATTTTAGTTAATGATTATTTCCAATGAATGTAACGTGAATGTAAATATAGAGAAAGCGTTACAATCAAAACTTTTTCTTTGTGTAAAAATAATTACACATAGAATTTGGTTGAACAAGTGAAATAAAAATTTTAAAATCTTATATATTAAAATAAATGAAGTACCTAATTCATTGTTAAATGAGTTTGACTTGGCAGTTTAGTTAGCAAGAATATCTGTTACATCACCATAAAGAATGGGGTCGTTCCAAATATTTTATAGTACTTCCTCTTTTTTTTTAGTTTTGAAAGCAGCTAATAAAAATACTCGCTACTGGTCTTGTACTTTTTAAAAATAAATTTCTATTCCTTTTAGTAGTGCTAAGGACAATAAAGAATAAAATAAATCTTGTTTTTCTGTTAAATACTTCTAAGATAATTCGGCGCACATTGTGTATTTTCCTCTAGAAATGCTTATTACACTTATATTATTTTCACTGTGAACTCCTTTCTTATGGGATAAAAACAATTTTAAGTTTATAGCAAAACACACATGAATCATTTTTAAACACAGTATTCTATTAAATTATTGACGTACAATTACATTCAAATTAGAACGTTTAATTAGAAACAGAGTTTTAAAATGTGGAATATGAACTAGGAACTTATTAATCCAGATTAATTTTGATCAGTGATTAAAATAGGATCTTCTTCTTGATGCCATCTCTATGACAAATAATACTGTTTAAATCAGTTGAAAAGTCAAAAGTATTAAAATCATCTATCTTTGAATACATTTTTTTTTAACATAGTGCAATTTTAATAAATTATAAAAAAGTGTATTCTAGTTCTAGATTAATGGCACTGGAAAAAATTTTAATATGTAGCCAATTTTATGATTTTAAAATTTGAAATGTTCGCACGCCGAAAAAAATTGATCGTGCCCGGTGCCATGTTATCGAGATGTAAAAAAAAAAAAAACGCACCATAATAAAAATTTTACTGTTCAAGAAATTTTCAAAAGAATTTTTTAGTTTAATGCCCTTACCTCAGATTACCTTATTGTTAACCGTCAACATGTGATCATTATACTTGGCGGAAATTATTATTTCAAAGCGAAATTAAATAGAATTAGAAAATTTATTTCAAATCATTTCACAAATTACGTATTTCTCGTTATTTACCTAAAAATAATCTATTATGATTATCACGTAAACGCGAAGAAGTAAACGATGAGTAATTAATTTCATAAATAAGTTTTTGCTAAAAAATTTAAAACCTCTTTCTCGATGTAGAAATAAATCAAAAAGCAGAAAACCACGAAACGATTTTATGTTACCGAGCTCTTCCACACCATTTCACGATAAAATTAGATTAAAAAAATGTGTTTCAGAATTATTTAATTAAAATTCGGATTATAATTATCGAACGAGAGTGTAAATAATTTTCATTGCTGGTTGAAAATTTACTAATACGCATAAATAAAGAAAAATAAATCAATCACAATTTCTTGAATTTGTAAACAGTCATAAAAAAGGAAAAAATACTTTGATGAAATATTTAATCAAATTTAAAGTTCATTCATCCGTAATGTACAAAGTAATTATAGGGTGATTTTTTAAGAGTTAAGTTTTTCAGGTTGGCAGCACTGGTTGGTATTGGCGTCCAAACGTCATCTGTCAAAGTGAAAAGTTTTCAGTATACTCTGTCATTTCATCATGGAAAGAAACGAGCAACGATTGCAAATTGTTGAAATTTATTATCAAAATTTGTGCTCTGTGAAAAATGTGCATCGTTTGTATCGATCTGGTGAATCAACAATTCGTGCTGTTATCACCAAATTTCGCAAGTTTTATTATTTCATTTACTTTAAATTGAAGGTCTGAAACCGTTAATTTTTATATAAATTTAAATTGAATTAATTAAAAATATCATAATTTACTTTTATGAAAATTAGTTGTAATAAACAGTATTCGAAAGATCTCTGTAGTGTGCATGAAATTCGAAAATATATTAACCGCTGTAATGTGTCCATTACATGGATTAGGGTAAAATTCAAATAAAAAAGTAACAAAAATAAAACAACATAAAAATAAAAATAATTTAGAATAGATGGTGCGAAAGTAAATGTGTACATAATTGAAATCCTGTTTGTCGGTCAGAGGTAAAAAGGTTACCACGCGGTCAGACTGGAGAAATGGCGGTGATTGGTTCCCGCTGCAACAAAAGACAAGTAAAATGATAAGGCACGGATCGAAAATGGAAGTCAGGTAGGAGTTAGTCGCAGTTGAACATTCTCAGTAGATTTTTGAAACCAATTTCGTTGGTCGTCCGTAAAACGATTTCCGTGAACAAAAGAGTTTGGTTTTTATTAATCGAACAGTCTGCTGCGGGAAGTAGTAAATGATCACCCGTCAGAATCGTTGTATTAAATTTTAAATTACGCGGAGATTAATTATTAAATCACCAAATTACGCGGCAACGAATTAAATTGAGTTCATTTGTAACTCTACATAAACGAATAATAATGCACACATACCTCCGAGAAAACCCACTCAGTCAAAACAGTGCATTTTATTTTTTTTTGTTAACGGCTTTAAACATTTGGTCTACACAGTATACGTAAATACATGTACTTATTTTAGCTCAATTATATTTAAAGTTTCATTTTAAATCTATTTAAGCTGATTATAAACAAAACAAGCGTCCATATAACTTGCAATTAAAATAGAAATATTTTTAATCATTGCGATAGCTTTTGTTCTTTAACTAATTTAATTACAACCACGAAAACACGAGCGAAAAGTTAGATTTAAAAGAGTTCTAATTTAATTTATTTTTTAAAAATATAATTTCCGGTATCATTTTTTTCTGAAAGTGATAAAATCGTTTTATTTAACAACAAAAATAAACCTTTTTTTTTTTTTTTTGAGAAGGTACAATTCATTCAACATTTAAAGTTTTTTACCTTTATAATCATGCGCTGGATATAATTTGAAGTTATCTGGCAATGTGAAAATTTCATCGTGAACCGAATTATATAACGTCGCAGCATCACCTTCCTGAAAATCCGTACGACCACATCCTCTAATTAGTAAAGTATCTCCGGTAAAAGCTACGCCCTGTTCGTAACAAATGTAGGTCATACAACCTGCAATTAAAATTAAACCTCTTAAGAAGTAATAAAATTACTACAATATTTATTAACAATTAACACCGTAAGTTTTTTTTTTTAGTTATGCAACTGTGTAAGTTAACCTAACGCAAGTGAAATTTTTGGAAGTTTCAATGTACGACAGCGAGATTCGAACCGGGTTTTACCCGAACGGAACACCACTGCCTAACCAACTATGCCACAGTAACTGACTAACTGTAAACAGTGTGAAGTAAGTGAGATACTGTCATTTATTTTTAATGGCTAGTATGATCACTGACAGATTTCTTTTGTTATTTCTATTATTATTTTCACGTATTTTGTATTCTAAATGACATAATTACCGTTGGTGTGACCAGGAGTTGGTCTTGCCTCCAAACTGTGTTTACCGAACGAAATAAGATCTCCTGGTTCCAACAAAATATCCGCTTTAGCACTACTCGCTTTTGATATCATACTTTGACAATCCGGTATTAATTTCTTTAGAACTCCGGTTCCAGTAATATGATCCGCGTGTAAATGAGTATTCACTGTAACAAATTTCCGGATTTATTAAAATAGTGTAAAACTTTAAACAAACCGATTAGAAGGGGGGATTATACGCTTCTCCAACGCTAGGTGCCCTGTCTATATATAAAACCGCAAAAGATCTATTTTCTACTAGTTTAGATACTCGCGTGTTCATCTTTTTTCATACATCAACTAAAAAAAACTTCAGTATTTAAAAATTTGACATTGCTCTAAAAAAATTATTTTTAATTATCGTTATTTTCTTTATACAAATTTAAAAATAAAAATAAATTGGTTAATTCGATTTATTTACTCGTACAAACATTAAATTAATACAGTCGCTCAAATACACAAAAAAATACTAAATGCAGATAAAAAATTAAATAAATATAACAACATCGTAAATGGATATAAAGCATACTTCGACGCGAAGTGTAAAAAATAAAAATATAACTTTAATAATCATATTCGGTAATTTCAAAAGTCGTAATAATTCAGGTAACTTAAAATCAAATTTTAGCGCTGTGAATTTCAGCTCCATTTTTGGTCTAAATAATCTTTTGTTAGTCTTAATTTTGAAAAAAGAAAGAAACGGTCAACGTATACAAAACAGAAAGAAGGTAAGGCGCAACAGTGGGTGATCACGTACAAAATAATTTTCGGAACTTTAAAATAAATGTCGGTACAGCGTAATTTCTTTTGCATCCGTTTCGATATTAAAGCGATCACAAGCCTAAAATTTATTCTCCTTACATAATCCATTATCTTTTTCTGCGTTCACTCAAGCAATATGAAAATTTTAAACGTACACGTAATTTTCCACTACAAAAAAACTCTTTCATCGATCAAACTAAAGGCAAAAAAAAAAACAAATTTAATTTTCTATGAAGATTGCATATTGGTTGATCCTCGTATGCAAAATTAAATATTATTCAGTTTTCTTTTGTTTTTTTTTTTTTTTTTCGGTGGCTTAAAAGGTTATATACAGTTGTGATGATCGGAAAAATCGATTTTTTTTTTTTTTGCGTATTCTTTAAGTACGTTATCTTAAGAAGGTTGTAGCCGAATTTCATAATGATTGGGTGTTTACCTAAATAATAAAATTCTTAATAAAGTCAATAAGCATCAAAGGAAGTACTTATTAAACATTGCCTCCTTGTGCAGAACCGCTCCTTCCTCTGCTGCATGTGTCATCTCTAACATAATGCCTTTAGACCTCTTTCTAATAGGTAATGCAGTAGTCTTAGAATACAGAATTGTTAAAAATCAAAGTCTAATTAAGTCATTAAGGTTTTTTGAAAATTATGATCCTACTGGGGAATTGGGAACATCGCCCACTATCAAAATACTCAAACATCATATAAATACAAAAATTATTAATATTTGGCAATCTCGCTGGGATGCGGATTGCACTGGTCGAAAAACCTACAATTTCTTCCCAGGAATCAAAGAAAAACTCAAGACAAAAAATCCATTTATAACCTTTTTTAATACACAAATTCTGAGCGGACACGGTGCCATTGGAGAATATCTCCATAGGTTTAAGATAGAAAACAATCCAAACTGTAAATATTGCAAAAATAATGTTCTTGATGACATACATCACATAATATTCAACTGTTCCTCATTAGATGATCTAAGAAAACAATTCAAAATTACTTCTACTACCCAACTTCGAATAGACCCAAAGAATTGTAATAATTTGCTGAGATTCTTTCATGTGACAATGAAACAACGCTTTGCTTACAACTCTTATTAAATCGAATGAGTAAACTTCAAATTTATTAATGTACTAAGGCGTATTGTTTCTCTTTCTTAAAAAAAAAAAAAAAAAAAAATTGTTTTTATATAATCAGTAACTCATTTATCTTTCATTTTTATTTCTTTCTTATATTAAATAAATTGTTACTGGTGACTAAGTGCTACATCACCAATACAATTTCATATAAATATTGTTAATGATCCATTAACTTTATGTATACTTTACTATAAAAATTCTGTGTTAAATTTTAAGCATCCAACACACTTTACACACAAAATTTATGATATCTCTGATATATGCAATTATGTTATAATAAGTACACTGAAATAAACATGTACACAGAATCTATTAATAAACTTGCCCCATCGGGAACGTCCGAAATGGGGAACTCGGAAAAAAAAAAAATGATAGCAGTATTAGATCCGAAGAAATAGCTATTTATAGCGCGTACTGATGGCTGCTGTGATTCGGTATAATAAAATATAAACGTTATGTCGACTTCCACTGCTCGGTCTGGTATCCTTCGAAAAATATGACTTTGAAACTCGGGAGTAGTTGTGTATAGACTGGAATGTTCAACCTCGAAAAAAACTAAAGATTGCCGATGACGTCATGGTGTCGGTAGATAATGTTGCGGAGTATCGCATTTTAAGTGTTATTTCAGTTTTTACGATAATTTCGAAGTTAGTGTAAAGAGTGTGATAGTGATGTTAAATTTACACCAACCGATACACATGGGCTTGGTTTTAAAGTTGCGATCAGCACAATATTCCTTAGTGCGAGTATGTCCAGTATTCATATGAAAAATAAACTTGAAACTTTAAACGCGATTATCTCAGAGTCGTGTTTTTTTGAAAGTACCTTTGCGGCGGACACGATTACTAAAAAAGCTATCAGTCCGATCAATACTAAATTTAAATTACTTATTTATAAAGATAATAGTTAGTCGTTTACCGAAGGATTTTAAATGTTTTTAAAAAAACATTTTTTTCAGGGCAAAAAACAAAAATTTAACACCTTGAATAAACTTTTTGTTAAAACCGTCGCCACTTTCTTTCACTGACGATCTTTGCAACACTATCAACAGTAAGGAAATCGAATAAAGGTTTCAATTCTTTCGTATATTATATAACAAAAGTATCTGTACACAGCAAAAAATGGTCAAGGAGAGGGCGAAAAAATGCTGCGTAGCAAAAATATGTACAAGCTAATACAATGACAAGAGTATAAAAGAACAAAAACATTTATTTGCGAAAAAAACAAAAAAAGCATTCCGGAAAATTAAAAATGAATACGACTGAGGGTAACGAAAGTGTTTGTACAGAATGAAATGTAATAACTTTTGAACGAAAAAGACTGGAATATGAACTGCAAATATGATTTTCAGTACCTCGTCTGCATGCCGTGAGTTTTGATAACGGCTTGAAGACGTCGGAGCATGGAGTCCATCAGCGACTGGGTGACGGAAGACGAAATTTCATTCCAAGCAGCCTGCAATACCCCTCGGAGATCATTTTGGTTGGCAATTCGTCTCTTGCGTACCTGGATTTCCACATGATGCCATAAATGCTCAATTGGGTTGAGGTCTGCAGATTGGGAAGGCGTATGCAGACACGACGTGACGCATTCTACAATAACCATTCCCGAGATATGTAAGCGGTACGCTTCGGGTCATTATCCTGCTGGAAGATAAACGACTGCTCCAGGTCCAATTTTGCAGCGCAAGAGTGCAAAATTTTTTTCGCAACACATCCACATACATGACGGCTGTCATTTTACCCTCAGTGAGCTCCAAGTGTCCGACTCCGCCAGTCGCCGTACAGCCCCGAACGAAAATATCCCCACCTACATGCTTCACTGTAGCATGTATATTACGAGTTTCGAGCTTAGTGTTTGGCGTTTTCCACACAAACTGCTTCTCATCCGACCCGAAAATATTGTACTTAGACTCATCAGGCCAAATCACTGAATGCCAGAACTCCAGCGGCTTTGCCAAATACTGTTTAACAAACTACATCAGTTTCTTTCTATTCAGCTCGGAAATGTACGGTTTCTTACGCGGCGAGCGATCATAAATATTGACGGAATGTAATATTCTGCGGATGAACTTGTTTACCCGTTATTGTTGCGACGTCTTCCGCAAGCGCAGCGGCACTTGCGAATAGGTTTTTTTGTGAACGACAGATAACGGCTCATCGTTACGGTATGTCAACTTCCTTGGCCGGTTTTTTTGACGCTCATTCTCGATTATGAGACTTTTTGTATTTTTTTACAACGTAATTCATAGCCGCGAACGACATCCGCACTTTTTTATCAATTTCGCGATACGACTGACCATTTTCTAGGTAGCGTAATAATTCGCGCGCGATCTTCAAGAGACATTTCTTTTTTTTTTTACTTAGCATCGTATTAACTTACGTAAATGCACTCGCAAGAAACGTTCACTGCACACTGAAGAGGTACTTGAGTTTACACTGCTTTGCATGTATGGGCAGGTCTCGCTTATCATACATTCGCATGGGGTATTCCTAATCAGTCGTCGCGTACAAATACTTTCGTTGCACTCGTATTATGCGTTTTCCTTATTCTTCAAGTCATGTCTTGTTATTTCATATACTTATTCATGTACTACGTTCTGATACTTCTCTTTACGTACATTCTCTATTACTTTTTTCTCCCTTCAGCCTCGTACCCTACACCACTCTGAAGCTATTTTTTGCTGTATACAAATACTTTCATTACCCCCACGGTAAGTGTGCATCTGTTGGCTCCAAAAATTTTAACGACAAAATTGATTTTTGAAAAAATTTCTCGTAAGGAATCAAATAGATATTTTTTTTTCGTTAAAAATTTAGTTCCATATTTCGATATTAAATTTATCCGGAACAGAAAGGTGGTGGAAAAAGTCGCCATAAATTTCTGGCAAATTTCTCATGCAGCAGCTTCAATTCAGTTTGACAAGGATTTTAAAATATTCCTTTTCTTTTTTTTTTTTTCAATGATTCATAATTTTTAATGATGAAAAATATCTATACGATAATTCATAGTATTGAATTAACCCGTTCCATATTGAAAATCGATATTCGCGTTATCATGTACAATTTAAATATTAGCCTCTGGAAGCAGTTTCGGACCGGCAACGAACACCTTTATACTTTACTATCTCACGAAATTTATGTGCGATACTGCAGCACATGTATATACCTTACTTTCCAACAGACGATTTAAAAATATCTACTACTATTCCATTCGGTTCATTGTATCATTTCTCGCGGAAAAATAACAAAAAACTCGTAAAATTAAAAGCGAACTGATTCCGATTTTACTTGCAAAATGTAACTCGAGATAAGATTGTATAAGTTTTATAATATAGCGGTAGTATACTTACTAGCATATAATACGCAGAAGCCAAGTTCGGATATTAACTGAGAATCACGATCAACTTGTTCCAGAACTGGATCTATAATAACGGCTTCTTTAGATCCATGATCACCCAATATATAGGTGTAAGTTGAACTTTCCTTATCAAAAAGCTAAAACACAATGTCATAGTTAAAAAAGTCGCAAAACATTTAGAAAATTGAATAACACTAATGTGCAACCTGAAATAAATGTAAAAAGATCGAAAAAAAAAAACTAAATAGAATTTATTAACTCGTTCAGTGCTTGAATTACTGTACATTTTAAATTTGTTTAGTACTAATAATTAATTACAGCAAGCCGTTTTAGTAATTTATGTAAAGGTTTACTTACCGTTTCATATAGTTTAACACAAATAATTTAATTTTAAAATTGTGATTCGCTTATTATCGGCCGATTTATTCATTTTGTATAATTTAATGCTAATACTATTATTAAGTTCAATTTTATCATATTCTATCTCCATCATTATCATTTTTAATTTTTTTTTTGTTGTTAATGTACATATTTAAAACATCTTTTAAATTATTACACGTTTCACCATTTTAGATGATAACAATATTTTAATACGATCGTGTATAATTTTTTTTCAAATAATATCGGTATAATCATAAGTTAACTAATTTTTATATATTTAATATTTTTTACACCCTATTATAGTTTAAATACAATTTTATCTTCGTATAGTAGTAATTCACATGCCGTATCTGCTTATTGCGTAACATATTATGTTATTTGCGTTGATGTACTATGTAAAGTTTACTTACCGTTTCGTATAGTTTAACTCAAATAACTTAATTTTAAAATTATGATTCGCTTATTAGCGGCTGATTTATTCATTTTGTATAATTTAATGCTAATACTGTTATCAAGTTCAATTTCATCATATTCTATCTCCATCATTATCATTTTTAATTTTTTTTTTGTTGTTAATGTACATATTTAAAACATCTTTTAAATTATTACACGTTTCATCATTTTAGATGATAACAATATTTTAATACGATCGTGTATAATTTTTTTTCAAATAATATCGGTATAATCATAAGTTAACTAATTTTTATATATTTAATATTTTTTACACCCCATTATGATTTAAAATAATTTTATCTTCGTGTAATAATTCATATGTCTTATCTGCTTATTGCGTAACACGTTACGTTATTTACGTAATATTTCCGTAAAAAAGAAATTTGTTTCATGTTTCATATGGTTTCAGAATTTATTCATAGTATCGTTGATCTGTGTAAGTACGTTTCTTCGGTAATTTTTTTTTTTTTTTTTTTTTTTTATTTGTTATTTTTACAGAATCAGACTATGAAAACTGTAGTCGCTTACCTACATTTTTCCAAAAAAAAAATCTAATCGCATCGATTGAACAATTTTATTACTGAACTTTTTTACTTATATTTTTGACTCTTAATGTTATTTCTAACGTTATTCAAAATTATGATAAGTAAATTTATTAATGAAATTTATATTTTTATTATTAATATAACTGATATAGTCCAAATAATTTTGTTGTTATATCAGCTAACTTTATAGTCGCTATACATATATTAGTATATAAATATTTTTTTCTAAATATTCTGTTATCAATACAAAATATATTAAATTTATAAAATTTTACTAATTCGTCAGTTGTTTCTTGAAATATTATATTTATATTGTTGTATCCATTTAATATATATATATATATATTATCTTGAAAATTATATCGTATACAGTTATCTCCAAATTTAAAATTTTACATTTATGTAAGTAAACTTTGAATATCCCATGTCCGGAAAATAACTTGCTTGCTGTTCCGGTTAAATCCTCCCATAAGATTTGTGGTATTGTTAAAAATGGAACTGATTTAATAGTCTTTCAATATTTTTTAAGCCGTATTTTGTACTTTTACAGTTATAATTACCATTATCAAAATTAATAAATTTGAATGATGTATGTGTATTTTCAGATAGTACGTGTTCATGTAAGAAATAGTTAATTTCGAAAGGTATTACAATTAAGAGCCAACTTAGAAGTCTACTAATTTTCAAAATTTTTAAAATGAAATTTTCTACAAGGTCCCGAAAACACGAAGAATTTTACTCGATGTACCGAATTTATAAAAATTACGTTGCAAAAAATTTACTCTCTCTTTAAGAGAAATAAAATCGAAAAAAAGTTTACTGAGCGGCACGAATATTTAAATTGCAATATATTTCTCAACGATAAAAAATAATAAACACCATTATCGGTTTTTTCGCGTTTATAAAAGTACAGTACTATTAAGCAATGAAATATTTATACATACTTGTCGAAAGAAGAAATCGTTTGAAAATTGTTGCTCTTCATAAAACATTGTCTTGCTTGTGGATTTCAACAGTGCTGAATTATGAACAAAATGCGAACAAACTCGGAATAAAGTAGGAAAAGTTTGCGAACTAAATTGCATGAGATGAATAAAATCGTATGTATCGTTTTAAAGCACTGCTCCCTTACGAAGCAATTAATTCGTTTATACGCAGTGGTTCGTTCGTTAAGTGATAAACAACGGCACAATAGTTGATGATAAGGGAAGGGTTGAAATGAATTGCCTTCCTACTGCTTTGTCGTTGTGTGCTCAACCGAACGGTTAATGTGCGCTTATGTTAGTGTTTACTCGTATTCGTATTTTCGTCAGGGAAGTTCGCAAATTAGAACGTGAACTCTATACTACTTGTTTCCTGTAAAAAATCAATGAATTATTTTCAGGTTAACTTGGAATGTTTTCTCTCCTCTTTTATATGGCTAATTTAAACATTTTTACTTGCGGGCGTGAAATAATGAAATTAGGTTATGCAAGTTTCACTTAAAATTATCTTAATGAATAAATAAAATAATACGCGTAATACGAATGATTGAAAAGATAGGTGTAACTTGGTACTTTTTCAGTTTTTTATACGCGTTCTTCTAGATATTTCGAAAAATTATATTGACTTATTCTTCCAGCGTAAAAGCGTTTCATCACATTATCCAGAATGTTAATTATTCGATCGATTGTTTAAGTTCAGAGGCATTCGTTAACATCGTGAATACAACACATCCGCGCTAATCTTAAATAGTCACTGTGATTTTATTTATTTTACCATGGCTAAATAATTTGTGTATACGTTTCGAAAAGTGATATTTGTCTTTTTGTATTTTTAAACGTTTTCATGATACAAATTAAATGGCAATACCGAAAATTAATCGTTTTCTTTATTTTAACTGGTTTTCGATAGGAATGTTAAAAAAAAAAAGAACAAGTTAATTAATATATTTAAAATTAGCTTTATCTAAAAGCAGTGGTTGGTGTTATTTTAGTTATAGAGCGGCAAAAGTTTTTTTTTTAATATGAAAGCGAAAAACACCAAAGTAACGAAGTATTAGGTTAGTACATACATACACAACATACACACACACACACAAGGCCGTATCTGAGGGCGGGTTTTCAGGGTTCAACCCCCCACCCCCTCTGAAATGTCTGCGAAATAATAACTGCTTGAATTAAATGGACCGAAATTCAGAATAAATTAATTTCTTTTCAATTTTTGACACAGGAAAATAAAATTGAAATTTTTATGAATTCTATGGAAACGATTTTTTTTTATTTGTTTTTATTGTAGTGTTCAAATATCGCATATACAATAATTAACTACAAGGCTTTAATGCACTATTTATAAATAAATATAATTCATGATAATACGCACGCATACTATATACATGGGCGCCGCCGGCGGGTGGCAGGGGGAGCTGCCCCCTGGAGCCTTGAAACTTTTTAATCAACTGGCCATGATGAGTATTCATAGGCGCATAATTATGAACAATTTGCCAGAAACCCACGAAAATTATGTTTTAATTAAGATTTCATTCTTGCTTAATAAAATATTAAGCCTTTACAAGTTATAAATTTTATTTTTCCTGTAACTCATATCCTCTTTTTATCATCTTGCCCCCTCCCCATGGCCCATCGGCTGACGACGCCCTTGACCATATATTTACATACATATTTATAAAAATATTTTCGTAACCCCTCCCGAAATTTTGGTCTAGATACTGCCCTGCACACACACATACATAAATGTATATATATACATATATGTATATGTATTAAAATATATTTTTCGCATTGCATTACTACCATTCTGTTTGTTACAATTTTGACCATGACTCACCCGAAATTGAGGTCTAAAATACATCTAAAAATGTCAGTTTCATTTTTGTACCCATGTATTTTCAGTGGTAAAAAACATGAACAATATTGGGAAGTGTCAGAACGCGTTAGTCTACAGTGTTAGCAAGTTGTGTGAACTGTATGTTACACTTACTCAGGCCCGTGCCCAGAATTTTTTTTTTTTGGGGGGGGGAAATTTTCTTTGCATATTTATTTTATAAATAACAATACATTTTTCACTAATATTCGTACTATTAATAATTCTCACCATTTTGATTTATATATTAATAATTCACATAAATGAATTACCCCGTATATGAACATTAATAAAAATTACATACGTTATTAATTATACTCGTAATAAAAAAAATTTCATAAAATATTAGTGAAGTACCTAAAAATATGCAGCATATTTTTTCTTTTTTCTTTTAAAAGTAGGTAAGAACATCCTAAAAAATCACCAATATTTATTTTAAATTTGTGATTTTTTTCAGATTTTTGTGTGTTTATAATAACTATTTTAGTTCTCATAGGGGGGGGGGGGGTTAACCCCCCCCCGTGGTCACGGTCTTGCACTTACTGAATACACATAAGTAAGTTTAAAAATTATTTTATATAATAAGATCACAGACTTTTCAAGGGGGGGGGGGAGTCAAATCTGTAATTTTCATCAACTTTTTTTTTAAAGAAAAATAAAACAGTAGGTCGTTCTACATTATTATATTATATTGTTATTTATTATATTAAATAATTATAATCTTATTTCATTCTTTGCATATATTTTTGTACAATAATATTATTACAATAATATATTAAGAATGTAATTTAAAATTTTAAATTCAGTCGTCTATGTCTTATTACCAACTTATTTACAATTTCTTTGAATCTAGTTTTACTGCCGAGTCACGGTGAATGCTCACAAGAGTAAGACCAATGTTTTTTCGTCACCCATCTGATTTCTAATGTAGGTTCTTAATTGGAGAAACATCTTCCTGGGGTCACAATGAACACCGAAAGTGTGGCTAATATAATAAGTTTTTTTATCAAAGGAAAAAACTGTTCATCCTAATGATCAATAGCTTCTATTGTAGTGGTGGATTTTCGCGTAGTAGATTTCGAGTGATTGTGCGGTATCTCATATTCGATTAGAAATATCGTGCCTTCATTTTCACCAAGAAATGTGTCTACTATTTTTTTCAATTTTTCTTGTGTGCTAGATAATAATTACTCGTCTTCTCAGGTAGAAGCATTTGAATTCCTTCAATCGTTTCTTCATGTAGTTTAAAGCGGACATCGAGTTCTGTCATGACATGGTCAACAAAGGGGTAAAATGCATTTCGGCAGCTTCTCTCGGTACATTACTACGTTGCGTTTTCAATCTGTTCGTTTTTGGAACAACTATGCCATTTAAACTTACCTGCTTTGTTTGCTCGAAAAGGACCGAGAATTGACTTTCATTCCGAATATTTTATAATGTCGTTTTTATAGTTTTTGCATAACGGAAGCATTTGTACAAACCGTTCTGCAGCCGCATGATTTTCGGTCCACCGCATCCCACAAAGAGAAATAAACGTTAAATGAGTTGAATTAATCTGATCAGTAATTTTCTTCAAAAGGCTCTCTCGAAATGAAAATTGTTGAAAAAAGTTTATTGTACGTTTTATAATCCTTATACAGTAGGTACCCCACATGAATGCGCTAGAACTAAGTTGAGAATGTGAGCCACACATTGCACGAATTGCGCTCTCGGGTATTTCCCTAAGATTATTGTTTTCGTGCTTCGTAAACGGTCGCTCAGTACTGCAGCGTCATCAAAGCCTTGTTTAATAAATTTATCTATATCCAGGTTATAGGATAAGGGATGCATTATAATTGTCATCGCCAATGTTTGAGCTGAAACATTTTCTACTTAGATAAATTCAAGAAAATCTGCCCGGATAACTGATTTTTTAAATGAGCAGACTACGTATCATAAACATAGCGTTATTGGTTCTCGCCGGAATATGTCTTGATATTCGTCTGCTAATAGAGTAAAAAAACAGCCTGTTTGACCCTTTTAAGTATATGCGCTTGAATAGCATTACCGTATAGTTCGACCACTTCACTCTAAATTCCTGATAAAGTATACATATCTCTACTATGCACGCTTTTTGTAAGTAAATGACTCTTAATCGAGCACGAAGATGGAGAAGTACTCGAAAATTTCCGTCATTCCAAGCAGGTTAATCATGGCTTCCTCTTAGGACATTTCCTGTTTTCTGCGCAAAATAACTGTTTCTACAATAGTTTTTAATCTTTTGTGGTTATCTTCAGCAATTTTATGACCTTCCTGGTTCATGGACTCCTCAACATCAGTAGATTTGCCTTCCGCGAACTTTACAAAGTTTGCTGCTTGTTCTAAAGCGAATTTGTTTTGTATTTGCGTGATGATTAAAGTTCTCTAAAGCGTTTTTCCAGTTAGTAAATGTCTTATTAACAAGGACTCCAACCTCGCGCTGTTCCAAGTAGAACACATATGTAGTTCGCAAAATGCTCCCTACATAACGTGAATGTTTCCAATGACGTTGAAAAGAAAAATTCTTCTTGCCAGTAACTGGAAACTTGAAAGTATCCGGTAGGTTCCAAGGCTCTTTTAAAGCTTTTAGCTTTTTCTCGTCATTATTCAAAAGACTAAAGGCAATATAATATACCTTATGACAAATAAGCTTGGATATTCTTTCCTACTCAAGTAAACTAAATAAAGACATAAAAAGATTCGAACTATTTTAAATCCAATCCAAAGCAACAATGAGAAGTCCTTTTTTTTTTCTTCTTTGGGCGCGTCAACACAGGACATTTACCCAACACAAAGGACTAACAAACGATGCATCGTAGGGATTTGGAAATTATATCAGGAAGCGATTAGAAACAGAAGAAATGAAGGTAGCCAATACGGAAACAACAGAAGGAGAAGAGAAAGAATGTGGTGAGCAGTGTAACGGGTCGGGAGGCCAAGGCCAAGCAAATTAAAATAAAGAGGACTGCGCGTTCCGAGGAGATAGAAGAGCATTCGAACAGAAGGTGATTTACATCACAGGTCAAATTTAAGATAGGAGGATGGAAGGGACACAAGGGAGACTGAACAATATTAAAACGAAAGAGGGAAGCAAGAAACAGACTGTGATTAAAGCGGAGGCGAATTATGGAAGAAACAACAGAACGGCTGATGCAGGGAAATTTATTAAACCAGGAAGAAATGGGTGGAGAAGGTTGTATAGCAAGGTAAAAGGAGTTAGGATTGGAGAAAAGAGACGGATAAAGATTAGTCCAAAAGTCATGGTGAAAATGATAAGAGAGAGGACAAAGCTGTCTGTGAAACGGCCATTTACTGCAGCTAGACATGCCAAAGAACCGGCAAGATCGTTACCAACGATGCCGCAGTGGCCCGGAATGCAGAGCAGGTCAATTAGAATAGAACGGGATGTTAATAAATTATAAATTAAGGAACGAATATAAAGAATAATAGGATCTGACGAGGGATTAGGGAAAGGAGATGAGATGGCTAATAAAACGCTTTTGCATACGATGAATTTCGATAAATTGAATGTTGAGAATATAAAAAGGATAGCACGTAAAATAGCCATGGATTCGGCTAAAAAGATAGAAGAAAAGGAAGGAAGTTGAAAAGACTCAGAATAGTTGATATCAGGAAGAATAAAAGCAGCTCCAACACCTAAAACAGATTTTGAGCCATTTGTAAAAACCGTGCTATGAGCTGGAAAGGGTGACTGTAGAGTTTAGTTAAATTTGTTATGTATTACAGGAAGCGGAAGAGATTTAATGTTATAGCGAAGAGAAAATAGCTTAGGAGAAAACGACAGTTCTAAGAAGTTGTAATTGAAGTACGGGGATTTGTTACAGGAGAGGATAAAGTGAGAAAATAGGACAAGTCGAGATATGTGGAAGAATTGGAATTTTTCGTGGAGAGAAACGTCAATTGCCCAGAATATATTGATAGGAATTCACGAGTTTCGAGTGAGGAATATGAAGACGTTTAATCATGAATCTTTCAACAAGATGAAGTCTTCGAATAAATAAAATAAGGAAGCCAGTTTCGGCCAGGTGAGCAGGAGTTGGAGAAGAATTCAAAGCACCAATACAGAGGCGAAGACAAGAGTTTTGGATGCGATCAAGTTTGGTAAGGAGGGATTCGGGAGCACTGGCATAAAGAAAAGAACAATAGTCCAATTTAGAAAGAATAATGGATCTATAAAGTATGAGGAGAATATACGGATCGCCACCCCATTTTCAGGGGGATAACGTTTTTAGGAAATTTAATCTCTTGGGAGCCGATGTACATAGATAGTTGATATGATCGCAAAAAGATAAATTACTGTTAAGAATGACACCAAGGTAGGAGAAAAAGTTAACTAGAGGAATAGGGAGTTGATACTGGAAAAGGTTAACTAAGGAACGGTTAAAAGGACGAAATGTAAAATCTACAGAGACAAAACATTATTACCGTAAGTTCTAATACCGAACATTACACGTCATAATGATCAGTTTTTTAAAAATTATTTTAAAATCAAATATAATTATAAACTGGAATATATAAAAAAGTATAACTATGAGGATAGCGAGAAATATAAGTTCATATTAAGTAAGGCCGTGTTCACGGGGTGGGTTTTGGGGGTTAACCCCCCCCCCCCATGAGAACTGAAATAGCTTAGGTACTTCATTAATATTTTATGCAAAATTTTTTGTTACGAGTATAATCAATAACACATGTAATTTTTATTAATGTTCATATACGGGGTAATTCATTTATTTAAATTATTAATATATAAATCAAAACGATGGAAATTATTAATAGCATAAATATTAGTGAAAAATGTATTGTTAGTTATAAAATAAGTATGCGAAGAAAATATAATATAATAATAGTTAATGTTTATGATATAGATATACTTTCATTATACTAGGCTAACAAATAAAATTAAAACGTTTTTGAAGTAAATATAAAAGTAATCCAATATCGAAATAGCAGAAAAATAACATTGAAATGCGATAAGTCAAGAAGGATATAATACTCTATCATTGGCGCACTCAAGGGGGGTGCCACGGGGCCATTGCTCCCCCAAAAAAATCTTCGAAATCTTAATTTCGTTTTGTAATGTTTTGTTTTACTTAATTTTTTTTTTTTTAAACATACATATTTACTTTTTACTTATATTACAAGTATAATGTTATATACTTTTAGCTAATCTTTTTAAAATAAAATTCGTATACTTATCTAATTTGTGCCTATTACAAAAATAGTGTTACGTTTCTATTATTATTTTTTTTTTTTTTTAAATAAAATTTGTCAGTTTTGTAATTTTTTTAAAAATAATATTAGTTAATTTTGTATTTTTTTTAAATTTTTTTTTATTTTAATTTACAAACCACGAAAATAGATAGGTACTTAGTCGAGGTACCGAGTTACCACCCCCTAACTTATCTTCTAAATTCTGGCCCCGACCAAAAAAAATCCTGAGTGCGCCTTTGTGCTCTTATCATCTATTAGTATAATAATTAGGTAGCACCATATTAGAAATCGCTTTTTAAACTTTCATCATTCTGCTTTCAAACAAACCAACGCATACATACAGCAGTCTACCTCTAACGACATGTATATGTTGGGACTATACATTACTGAAATTAGGGCGGTCTATATTCATTTACCTACACTAGATACATATATTCTCAAAGCAAGCAAATTTGCGATTTTTAAACTTTAAGCACTGGCAATAATGTTTTATGAACAGTTTGTTTTAAGGAAATACTATATTATTGCGTTTGTAATTATCTTTATTTCGATATATATATTTCGATTGGTAAACAGACAGACTGGTGCATTCACCTATTTCAGCCTACCTGATCATACCTGCTTGCCAGGTAGCCATGAACAGAAACACGTAGGCAAACCACTTTGGCGTATTCCTTACATTAGGGACTTTTGATTTGAATAATATTTTTTTGGTAAACAAGTAGGTGAAAAATGAAAAAAAAAAAAAATGAAATTAAAATTTTTTAAACTAAAGATAGCCATGAACATAATTTTATAGGCAACACATATTCCGGGTGTGATCGTCTATATATAAGATTTTATAAAAAATGTGTTTCATCGGGCAAACAGATGGGTGAAGGACGATCCTTCGGATCTTAGACGAAGAGTTTAAATCCGTTTCCCCTCTTCCCCCCACTTATATGTCAATGTGAAATATACTGCCTGTAAATCTACCAGAGCCTTTTAACGCTGCACTATTTTTTTTTGTCTGGGAGAAACATATTAAGTCGCCATCAGCCACAATTAACATTAAAAGTATACGAGGTTAAATACTAGGAATAGAAAAATGTAAATGAAACAAAATAAACAGTTCCACCCTAAATTCCGCTACTAATATTTAAATTATTGTATATGAAAAAAAAGTAAAATACTCAATGAACAAATTAAACTTCTGAACAATAAGGTAAATATTGATACGAATATTGTCGAGGGGTGCTAAAATATTATTTAGCACTGATGATAATATCTGAAAGTTGTCGCGATAGCCTAGTTGCTAGAGCGCTTAACTTCCGATTTGGAGGTCGCGGGTTCGATCCCGAGCGCCGACAGAACTTATTACAAGAATTAAATAAAGTAATAAATAATCGCTAATAATCACGTGGAAGGCAATGGCAAACCACCACGTACAACATTATATGCGCCCTAGGTCAGTACATAGCAGACTCACACGGGACTGCACTTTTGTAAAACGATGTAAATCAAACGATTACTATCAGTTCCGAATGTAGTCTTGCGTGTGTACACCTGCGTTCACATTACAATTGCCTAGTACACTATGCTTGTGTTTGTACAGCTGAGATGTACGAATAGGTAGTCGCCGACGCTCAGAAGCTAAGTATGGCACTATAAAGAAGATAATATCTGCCGAAACTAAGAATCTCGAAAAATACAGAGTTTAGTTATTTTTTTGACGATTTTCTGCAGAAGACCTATCGCGGCAATACCGAGATTCGTTACACGGATGCAGTAGTTCAAACCCGGTCTCAAAAGTTGTTCTGTTCCGTGTAATTCAACGCAGAGTGACCAAGAATGGTGCCTGCGGATGAGTACTATGTTTCAAAATAGCGTATCAATTGCCGGATATTTAGTTCATCGTCGATGTATAAAACGAAACGATGTGTGTTTCTCGGTAGAGGTTTGTTATAGAATGAGAGGAGTTCTATGATTGTTGCAGCTAAACTGTGGATAGTATAAAAAGTATCAGCGATAGTTCAATAAAAAGTGATACTGCTCGCAAGTATTAAAAACAAAACAAAATAGGAAAGAATTATTTCAATTTTACTAAAAATTTAATTAAAATGCTTTTTTTGCGTTATTCTTAACGTTTTTGTAGATATGTAAATTATCGTTCTTAAAAAAACAACAAACGAGAAGTGTCCAACTGAAGACTGACACTATATTTTACTTTCCAATGCTACATTTCTGTTTTTACTAGCGCATACAATTATACGAGGTATGGTAGAATTTTCTATCCTGTCGTACTTTTGTTATTGCATATTATTTTTTTCAAAATTGTGGTATTAATCAGACTAGTTTGTTAATCGTTTGGATTCGTCTGCTTTATACGAGATGAATTTGTTGAAAATTAAGTGGAAAAGAATACGTTAAATAAAAAAATATTAATTTTTTAAAAATGCATACAGAATGGAGTAAATTATTTGCATTTACATATATGCAAAATTTAATTTGTAGGTACTTCATTAAAAAAGAACAGAAAAATAGGCTGTAGCAGAACAAAGTGATCGATTTTTTGATTTATATTCCGAGGAATAGAAAATATACGAATTTCCTCGACTTTTGGCTCGCATAGAAATTATGTTTTTACACATAAAATGAGGAATAGATAATAAAGAGGAATAAAACGAACTGATTATCACGTGCTAGGCTTAATGTTAGTAAATCCTTTGATAGTAATGACCGATTTATTCTGAAATACATTTTAATAATATAATAATTATAATAATGTTAAGAAATTTAATGATTTTTTAAATATGTAATGGTAAATCGGACTTCCGTAATTCGTAATTTTTAAATAATGTCGAGTATTTTCATATTTTTAGATCGCAAACTTTGAAACGAAATTCTTGCGCAATTATTAAAGCCCTACTAAAAGAGATCAAAACATTGAGCAATCTTTGTATTTTCGATAGCGTAATAATTGAAGGTTAATATTTTCTTGCGATGCAGCAGCAGCAGTGTTATTTGTTTATTTTAATTATTTAAAATATCCTCAATGATTAACGAGCGACTTATTTTTCGTAGGAAAAGCGTCAAATTTTATTTTTCATTCATTTTCATTTCGATGGGTTTTTGATAAAAAAAATTGAATACGACTAATTAACTAATTCATTTTCAACAGCACCATCTGCAAAGGGATACACAATTCAACGAAAAATGATCGTGTTTTCTCCCAGTTCCTTAATTTTGAATCCGCGTATTCTTTTCCTGTAAACATTGGCAGTTTCGTTATCAGCTTTTTTTGCATTTCCCGTGTATAAGTTCAGCAACACATAGATTGGCCAAAAATGGGACAGGATAGCTTCTTCCCCCTGGTTAATAAAAGTGGTAAATTTAAAATAAAAATTTGATGGTCTCAGAAGGAGAAAAAAAGAAAAGAGAAAAGAACGTATTTATTTGATGGGAAAATACGTAGACAAAAATTGTGTAGTAAAAAAAAAACAAAAACGTATAATTAGGTAATAATAATTTACATAATTTAGGTTATGTAATCAGAATGCTTATTCAAATAAATCTATTTATCGTTTTGGGGGGTAATTGTGAAGTTTTTAGTTATTTTTGTGCGAGTAGTATAGGGGGAGTATACGGTCCCTCCATTTTTATAGAAAAAAAAAAAAAAAAAAAAAAAAAGACTAGGAACATATCTCTATAAATATATTAAAGGATTAAAGAGAATGCAGAAAAATTAGGGAAGGGATTATAATTTGCCGGTTAGGTTTAAAATGCGGAGAAGAAACAGATAGTTCATTATTACTATCATTTATAGTGGTGAAAAGTTGATGATGAGAGGGAAAAGTAAATAAAAAGATAATAGGAAATTGATTATTGTCGGAAGAAATGAAAGATGAAGTGATAATAAACGTTAAGTGATAAAAGAAGCACGACGAAAATAAAGTTGATTGTATTTTCAAATAAGCGTAATAAACGCCACATTATTTCATCACTGCTCGTTATCGGTGTAATTGAAGTCAATTCAATTAATTACACTTTATGAGCGATAATTAGATTTTTAGTGGATCGGTTGTCATCACACGTCAATGTACTTTTCCCGATAATAATTCGATACATTTTATTCTAAACTTATTACCAAATTATAATTTAATTTTTATTATATCCGCTGTTCGTTAATAGCAGAAATTATCTTATCATTTTGCGTTTCATTAGCAAATGCGTTTAATAAGGTGGTAAACGAAATTACACACGTAGCACACACACAATTTCTGTTTAAACCATTTTCTTTTCTTTTCTCCCCCCCCCCCTTTTTAGGCCGATCTACAAGAAGCATTGCCCCATGATAAATAATAGTTTTAGAGTAAATTAAATTTTACAATTTTGTTCGATATTGAAATGTTCTAACATCGCAGTCCTGTTCCGTGAAGCCGGTGAAATAACCTAATTCAATTTCCTCCAGGACCGAGGCATGGAGCCAATGAAATGGAAGAGTGAAACTGTGATTCTTTCTCGCTTCCTTCGAGTATTAGGATTTTTTATTAAGAGAGAACAATAAAAAAAAATAAATAAATAAATAAACACCACTCATTAGGATGCGCTGTTTGAGAGTGTCTTTGGCGATTGTTGATTAATTCACTAGTTGACTAGACCGAGATGAAAACGTGAAAACAGAAGAGACGAATAATTCAATGAAAAGGAAAATAATGGAAAACTAAATGTGGCACTATTGTTTAATGATTTAATGACAAATGGGTAAACGATAAACATCGACCAGATGGAATAATATTTTGAATTGTTACACAACGAGGTAGCGGCGATCGAAACTTTTTAGGAAACATCAAAATGGATGACATGCTGCGACTAGAACAAAATAAAAAAAGTGACAATTAATAAGAGAAATCCGTCGCGTGCTCGATAAGACAAAGAGCAAATTTATTACAATTCATCGATCTAGCGTGAAAATTAACCTGACACGCGGGATTCTACTTAAATCTCAAGTCGCGCAATACTGCTTGATATCGTCAGTGTGTCGGCATGCATCTATCGCAGATAAACTAAATAAAAACCGATATCCGAGATAACCAGGACGAAATGAGTATCGCTGAAATTAATAATTCGGACATCGTTGTAAGATGGCGGAACACATACTGAATCCGTATATTGAGAAGATAAAAAAAGCAAACACAAAAATTATAAAAGGACTACAGAATGTAAGTATTGTTGTAAGGAGTATATTGAGCTGAAGGAGTTCAGAATATAAAGTAAGGATTCTTTTTTGGGATACAAAGGAAGGAAAGTTATATTAGGTCAGGGAAGTATAAGATCAGTTTTTATAAAGCGTTTTTTTAATGCACCTAATAGTATTGTTTGGAAAAGTATTTATAATAAATAAAAACGAATTTAGCCGCTCGAGGTAAAAGACACAACGTCATTTGAGCACGACAAAGGTGCTAATATCAACATTAGAAGAAGTCAGTCATTTGGACAACAAGGATGTACAGCGGAATTGTTTTCGTAGCTGCTTATAATTTATTAAATATTATACCGCAAAAAATTTTACGTTCCATTTTAGCATGCTTTTTATCTCGCAATTGCAGTGTAGCATTGATTTAGTTGGTGCTCGTCTGGACACCGCGTAAAATAGTAAGGTATCGACTAATGGGGACTTTATCATAAAGATAAAATATGAAAATGTTATCTGGCATGTTTATATACCTGTATACCGAATTATAACAACATATATTAGTGTACACGGTCGTCGCGATAGCTTAGTTGCTAGAGCGCTTGACTTCCGTTACGGGGGTCCACGGGTTCGATCCCGGGCGACGACAGAACTCATTACAAGAATTAAAAGTTAAATATTCGCTAATAATCAATCACGTGGAAGGCAATGGAAAACCATCACGTACAACATCATACGCGCGCTAGTTAGTACACAGCAGACCCACACGGGACTGCACTTTTGTAAAACGTTGTAAATCAAACGATTACTATCAGTTCCGAATGTAGTCTTTTTGCGTGTGTACACCTGCGTTGCATATAATAATTGCCATGAGCGCTGCCTATTCTGTACAACTAGAATGTACAAATAGGTAGTCACGACGTTCGGAATCGAGCGATACGACTGAAAAGAAGAATTAGTGTACACAAATGGTAATTTATATTTAATATTTTATACTGAAATTTCATTAGAGAAGTATTAAAAATAATATTTCTGCTTTTTAGATTTTTTAAGTGCAGAGTTAACTTTTACAAAAAGATAAAGTAAACTGTTTTTCGAAATTTCCGATAATATCCAGCTGTGAGTGAAATTGTCGCGTTCGAAATTAAAGTAGTTCGCATTTGCGGAGAATTAAGAATAGATTTAACACAAATTTAGATACTATTCCGCAGTAAGTTTATTTTAAAATTGAATTTAGTTTTACAGAATAACTTTTTCTGTTCACAACAGTATATACTCGTACTTTGAAGTTTTATTGTTGAAATATTCTATTATCCGTAAACTGTGTACCATTAGTGAACAAGTTCAGTAAAGCATAATATTCATGCGTTGAGAATTCCGTATGTAAGTTAAACCTAACTATAATTTATATTTACATAATACTATATTCGAAACAAAGAAACCAGATTTTTCACGCTGCAAAGAAGGATGCTTTATTGAACATTTTGTCAACTTTGAAAATTTCGTTAAGGAAATAAAATACGGGTTTGTTCCCGACAAAAAGCAATCTTTCTACCAATGCGGCACATTACCGGATTTTTATTTTTAAACTTTATAAAGTTGGAAACCCGGGTACTACAAACTATAGAAATATACGAGGGTGCGCTTATTTTTAACCTTGTTTAAAAATTTGAACTATAATACTGGCGGCATTGGGCATATAGTAGTGCAATCGTTTGTGCAGAAATGTGCACAAACTTTCATCATTTGTGTACATTACTATCTCACAATATGGAAGAAAAATAGTCGTGGCGCGGGGGGGGGGAGCTGTTGAAATTTTATCTAACAAAATTAATAAAAAGTGCCTTACGAAGTTGCTGGGGTGTTAGTTCATTGCAAAATAATCGTTTAATACAAAAATCGAAATAAACATCATTTAAAAAGCTGTTCATTATTTACATTTTTTTGAATACATATAATGTTTCGATTTTGTAAAATTTTAATAAGACATATTATAAATGTTAAATTAAATTTTACAAAGTACAAAATTTAAACATTACGACGCGGAAAATAATAAAAGCGAGTACAAAAATAATCAGTAATATTTAAAATATATAATTTCTCACTGAATATTTTATTTTTGTAAATGGAACATAGCCTATAAAACTATCTGCATTAGTGCAGCTTTCAAAGATGAAATTTTTTTTAATAAATCCACTCGAATTAAAAACGAAAAGATTTTTATAACCTTCCATAGATTCATCCTCGTTAAAGTTGTTCAAACAGGATATGTTATACAAAAGGTTATAAAATTATTTGCATCTCAAAATTCAAAAGAAGTTATAAATTTTTTTTTACAGGATATTTCCAGTATCAGAGTAATTATGTCACACGTCATTTAAAGGTATCTCTGGATAAAATTTCAGATGAAATTAAAAAACATCTACAGAATATAAAGTCTGCATTGGACCGACAAATCATGTTTAGAATGTCGTATCTAACGAATTAAATTACAAAATTTCAATAACCAAAGGTCAACGATTTCATATACTACTATAGAGCATTACCATGCCCACTATTATCAGGAGCCACTAAATACATGGCAGATTTATGACACAAAAGAAACTGACAAATGTAAATAATACAGAACGCGTTAATATTCAAATTGTAGTATATTCAAAATAGTGCACATAACAGTATTGCTTGCTTTCAAAAATAATTTTATGCAATTAGTAAATTTTTATTTCGCCCGTACAAATTTTTGTTGTACTTCGGATTTTTTTTTATTAAAGTAATGAGCAATTTCACCCGTATTATTATTATGTCGTATCCGGTCGAACGTTTTAGATTATATTCCTATCTTTGACCAATAGATCAGAAACTTTAGTGTTTCTTCGTCGATATCACAAAATAGTTTATCTGCGTCGAATGTGCCAAATAGATTACACCTAAATACACATATGTGTTCGTCATCTTGTATTAGTTCGCATTCACACTTGTCGTCGTCCGCTATTCCCCATTTCTTCAAGTTGTATTTGGTTCGTGACGTTTTGCTTCTTATTCTGTTTAAGGTTCGCCACAGGACGTAGTCTAAATTGTGGCCGGTTGGAAGAGCTTCATTTATATTTTTTGCTTTCCAAGCTTCTAGTCTTGCGGACTTGGCAGAGATTTTCAGTTCTTCAACTGTATGGAGCAAGCTATGTCTGGATTTTAGTCTCCTCTCAGTCAGTCCTTCGTAGTTATAGTGGATGGTGGTCGTCATTAGCTATTTTCCATCTTTCTTTCTTGGCTGCCACACTACGCCTAATATCCGGTGGTGCAATTCCACTAAGTATATGCAGCTCCCTTAGGGGCGTAGCTTTAAGACAACCGGTAGTAATTCTGCAAGCTTCATTTAGGGCAACGTCTATCTTTTTTGTATGTGCAGAGCGGCTCCAGACTGGACACGCGTATTCTCCTGCTGAATAGCAGAGTGCCAGTGATGATGTACGCAGGATGTGTGCTTTAGCTCCCCATTTAGTGTTCGTCAGTTTCCGGATAAGATTATTCCTCGCCATTATCTTCATTTTTGTTATTTCGCAGTGTTTCTTGTATGTTAATGATCTGTCTAAGACGACTCCTAGATATTTGGGATGATCAACATGTTCGAATTGTTTACCATTCCATACGATTTGTAGCTTGCGCTTAGCTTCCCGATTCCGGAGGTGAAAGCAGCTCGTTTGAGTTTTTGTTTGATTCGGCTTGAGTTGATTAGCTTTATATCGTCGAGTTCTTTAATCATTTCGTTTAGATTTTCCTCCACATTTCACCCGTGATGATTATTTTGTTATTTTATACGTTCTCTTTATAACTATATGTTTTCATTTTATATGCAACATTACTTTTAATAACAATTTCTTGATATAATATTGTTGAATTATATGATTTATTAAGCTTTTTAAATAATTAGTGTTACAATTACATTTGGTTGTGCACTATTTTTATTCCTTTCATTTAACTTCTTGTAATACTTCGTTAATTGAAACATTTTATACTTTTTTTTTTTTTTTTTTTTATGGCTTGGCTTTAGTTAGCTATCAAGCCATTTGGCCAGTTTTATACTTCTTATATCTGTATAAAAATAAATAACTGTTGCAGTGACTAAATGTAAACATATTACACACACTAATACTTTTTTTTTCGGTCTCTTGTATCAATTCCGTCTTTGTCTGATTTTATAAAAAGGTTTATATATATATTTTAATGTATCTGTTATTTTTTGAAAAATAATAAACAAATTTAGACAAATTTTTTTAATGGAAGAATTTGTGATTCTTAATATTTATTTTTTTTAATGGTTAATGTAATTGAATGAAGGATGCTAAAATTATGATAAACTGAAAGAAAATATTAATTTGAACAAATATACAATAAAACTTTATCGGAAAATATAAATTAAAAATTAATCATCCACACGTTTCGGGAACACAGATATTCATGGTGTATTACAAAATTATAAATTAATAAACTACAACGTATAAATTTTAAATATTAATTTTAGATATTAAAAAAGTAAACCTATTAATTTCTTAATAAATAAAAATGTAAAATAATCAACAGCTTTCTAAATGATGTTTGTTTCAATTTTTGTATTAAACGATTATTTTGCAATGAACTAATATCCCAGCAATTTCATGAAACTTTTTATTAATTTTGTTAAATAAAATTTCAACAGCTCCCCAACTATTTTTAGGATTCCGTATACATATAATGTACGGAATCCTTATAAGATGGTACACAAATGACAAAAATATCAAATAAAAATCAATAATTCACGAACGGCTTGACTTATAAACTTCAAATTTGGAACATAAATTACAATTAAAATTAGACGATGACCGATTACCCTGGGCGGCAAAAAACCCAAAAAACCGTCAAGAATATATAATATGGTACATAAAACGACCTCAAAAATCACTTAAAAAATCATAACTCGTTACTAGATAAACCTATAATGCTGAAATTCAAAATATAAACTACAATGCAGGAGTACTTTCATAAAATAAAAAAATTAGGTTACAAAATTTATGTAAAGTTGCCCAAAAGTTCAAAAAAGCGCGAAAAATGACGTGTAGCCCCCCCTAGCGTCGCGAATATTACCGATAAAAATTTTGAATGAGGCTAAAAATACGCACATACCCGTATATTTCTCTACTTTGAAACATCCGGATTTCCAACTTTAAAACTGAACCCTCGGGGCGACGAAAGCTCGAAATTTTGTAAAAAAATATTTTTTTTTACATGCATGCGATATATCGATAGAAAGGTCGCTATTAGTCGGGAACGAAACCGAATTTCATTTCCTTAAAGAAACTTTCAAAGTTGCCGTAAAGTTCAAAAAAGCGCGAAAAATGACGTGTCCCCCCCTAGCGCCGCGAATATTACCGATAAAAATTTTGAACACGGTTAAAAATATGCGCTTCCACGTATATTTTTCTAGTTTGGAACATCCGAGTTTCCAGCTTTAAAATTGGACCCTCGGGGCACCGAAATCTCGAGATTTTGGAAAAAAATATTTTTTTTCTTGGGCTTGTGATATGTCATTAGAAAGATCTCTAGAAGTCGGGAACGAAACCGAATTTCATTTTCTTAACCAAACTTTTAAACTTGCGGTAAAGCTCAAAAAAGCTCGAAAAATTGCGCGTCCCCTAGCGCTGCGAGTATTATAGCTAAAAATTTAAAACATGTTTAAAAATATGTGCTTCCACGTATATTTCTGTAATTTGGAACGTCCGGGTCTCCAGCTTTAAAAATAAAACTCCGGGGCTTTGAAAGCACGAAATTTTGTAAAAAAATATTTTTTTTCCCGGTAATGTAATACATATATCGTTTGAAAGATCGCTATTTATCAGGAACAAAACCTTATATCATTTTCTTTACCAAAAAATTCTCAATCTCAAGTGCCGTACGCTACATAGCGCGTTGGCGCAACCTATTCGTACATTTAGCTGTACCGATATAGGTTGTGTACCAGGCAATTGTAATATGCAACGCAGGTGTACACACGCAAGACTACATTCGGGACTGATTGAAGCCGCTTGTTATCGCGCTACAAGTGCAGTCCGTCCGGTGTGGGTCTGCTGTGTACTGACCTAGCGCGCATATGATGTTGTACGTGGTGGTTTGCCATTGCCTTCCACGTGACTATTAGCGATTATTTATTTATTTAATTCTTGTAATAAGTTTGTCGTCGCTCGGGATCGAACCCGTGACCGCCATATCGGAAGTCAAGCGAATATTACCGATAAAAATTTTGAACATGGTTAAAAATATGCGCTTCCACGTATATTTCTCTAGTTTGGAACATCCGAGTTTCCAGCTTTAAAATTGGACCCTCGGGGCACCGAAAGTTCGAGATTTTGGAAAAAAATATTTTTTTTCTTGGGCTTGTGATATGTCATTAGAAAGATCTCTAGTAGTCGGGAACGAAACCGTATTTCATTTTCTTAACAAAACTTTCAAAGTTGACGTAAAGTTCAAAAAAGCGTCAGCTCTAATTTGCGACCCCCTCCTTGCGACGCGAGTATTACAGCTATAAATTTGGAACATGGTAGAAAATACGCGACTCTACGTATATTTCTCTGATTTAAGACAATCGGACCCCAACTTTAGAATGAGACCTGTGGGGCACCGAAAATTCAAAATTTTGAAAAAAAAATTTTTTTTCTCTTAGGTTTGTGATATATCATTACAAATATTGCTGTTTGTTGGGAACGAAAACGTATTTAATTTTCTTAACGAAACTTTGAAAGTTGCCGAAAAGTTCTAAATAGCGCGAAAAATGATTTTTTAACCCCATAGCAAAGCAAATATTACAGCTAAATATTTTGAACACGGTTAAAAATATGTGCTTCTACGTATATTTCTCTAATTCGAAACATCCAAATTTCCAGTTTTAAAAATAGACCCTTGGGGCGCCGAAGCTCAAAATTTTGAAATAAAATATTTTTTTCTTCGGGTTGTGATATATTATTAGAAAGATCGCTATTCATCGGGAACGAAACCGTATTTCATTTTTTTAACAAAATTTTAAGAGTTGCAGGAAAGTTCAAAAAAGCGCGAGCTTTAATTTGTAGCTCCCTCTTTACGACGCGAGTATTATAGCTATAAATTTGGAACAAGTTAGAAAATATGCAACTTCACGTATATTTCTCTTATTTTGAACATCCAGGTTTCCAGCTTTAAAATAAAACCCTTAGGGCGCCGAAAGCTCAAAATTTTTAAAAAATATTTTTTTTTTGGCCGAGCTTGTAATATATCATTGGAAAGATCGCTATTTGTCGGGAACGGAACCGTATTTCATTTTCTTAACGAAACTTTCAAAGTTCCGAAAAGTTCAAAAAAACAAAAATATTTATGTTTCTCTCCCCTAGATCCACGAATATTACAGCTGAAAATTTTGAACGCGGCTAAAAACGTGCTGATCCCTTTATATTCCTCTAGTTTATAAAATTTGGATTTTCGGTTTTAAAATTGGACCCTTAAGGCGCAGAAAGTTCGAAATTTTGAAGAAAATTTTTTATTTTTCTGACGCATGTTATATACCGTTTGAAGGATCGCTATCTGTCGGGAAAGAAACCGTATTTCATTTTCTTAATTGAACTTTCAAAGTTTGCTGAAAAGTTCGAAAAAGCGTGAGAATTGATTTGTGACGCGAGTATTATAGCTAAAAATTTTGAGGAAAGTAGTAAATATGGGCATCCATGTATATTTCTCTGGTTTGGAACATCTAAGTTTCGAATTTTAAAATTAGTGGCTTGGGGCTCTGAAAGCTCAAAATTTTGTAAAAAAAAATTTTTTTTCAAGTGTATTATTATTGGAAAGAGCGCTATTTTTTGGGAACGGACCCATATTTCGTTTTCTTAACGAAACTGTTTGAAATTTACTAAAAGTTCATAAAATTCTGAAAAATGACGTGTAGCCCCGCTTGTAATTTATGTATTGTAGTTCAAGATTTTGAACAAGGTTAAAAAAATGTGCGTCCCTGTTTATTTATTTACTTTGGAACATCTAGGTTTCCATCTTAAAATTCAGAACCTTAAGCGCCGAAAACTCGAAAGTTTCAAAAATAATATTTTTTTTCCGGTTATGATCGATGGAAAGATCGTTATTTGTCGAGAACGAAACCATAAGTTATTTCCTTAACGAAACTTTCAAACCTTGATGTTCCAAACTTGAGAAATATATGTCGAAGCGCATATGTTTAACCCTGTTCAAAATTTTTAGCTGTAATACACGCGGCGCTAGAGGGGAGGAACTGTTTGAATTTTTTGGCAACTTTAAAAGTTTCTAAATACGGTTCGGAATTATGTTTAGAGACTCCCGTGGAACTGGCGTACGAATTTCGACTGTTTCTGGTTGAATGTCGGATGGTAACATTATCCGTTGAAAGTTAATATCCGCACGAACGGATAATATTATTCCCCCACGCGCACAACTAGCAAGCACCGGATTTGATTCGAGAACTTTATAGTTTTTTAGTTTTAAATGTTGGTTTTGTTTTAAGTGGGTTTCTTGAATGCACGAAATAAACAGGTTTGTTAATCGGTTTTATTTTTCTTTTGGCTTTATCGGAATACGAGATTGCAGCGGTTGTTAGAATTTGGTTTGGATTGTTATAATTTGCGTTAGTAGTGTCAGTACGAGGGATAAGAAACGGAACGGGATCACAGGTTTCGGTTTGGTTATTTTCATTAAAGCTTGTGTTAGTGTTGCTATGAACTGTAATGAAAGGAACGGACTCATCGCATCATTGTTTAGGTGGTACGTCCGCCTGATGAAAAACAGATGCGAATAGTATTTCGATTTGTTAAACAATTTAACACACTATGCTAGTAAATAAATAAAAAAAAATATTTAATAATGGTCTAACGTATTGAGAGAGTCGAAAGAAAAAACCGAATTGTTAAAAAATCATCTCGGTAGAACGACAGTCTTTGTCACATCGCGGAACTATATCGACCTTTTTTATTAAAGTAACCAGTTCGTCTTGCAACCGAAAGAAGTTTAATAACAAAGTAACCAAATCGCCTCGAAATTCGGTTTTCCAATTAGTGACATTTACAAAATTCGTAAACTATAATTTCAATTACCGTGTCTCTCCCTCCCATTCGCCGAGAATCCAGGATGCAATTACCAACGTACACCAATCTGCCAGCAGGGAACACCAACATTCTAGCAGCCGCAGCAAAGTGATACGTAGCATCAATATTATTTCTAATTAATATTTTTGCGTGTTTTCGTTTATATATTTATTAAATATCTTTGACGGTCGGCTATTCAAGAAAGATAGGTGTAGGAATTAACAAAATTACACATTTTAAAAAATCATAAAACCTTAATATTAGTATTATTAAATCTAAACCAATAATTTAAAAAAATAAATAAAAAAAGGATTTAATTAATTTTTCTTCATAACCGTTACATTTCACTTCAAATTAATCTAAGTCTTCGATTCAAATTAGTATTTTGCTTTACTGTTTTAAATTATTATTAGAAAAGATCTCTGAAATTTATTAAGATATTAAATTAAAATGGTAAAATAAAAATAGAAATTTATTCAAACAAATTTTCTTACATACTAAATACTTATAGTTATTGTTAACTTTCATACGGAATCCTCATCGCATGAAACCTCATGCTTGACTAAACTTGTTCTTTCATATTGTGGGATAGGAATGTGCACAAACGAAGTACAAGCGTTTCCACTATATTTTGCAAAAAAAAATATTAATGTGGGGGGCCAATGTTTCAACAGCCCCCAAACTGTTTTGCTTTAATACCGCGGGATAGGAACGTGCACAAACGATAGAACTTTGTGCACATTTCTGCACAAACAATTGCGCTATATATGGGAAAAAAATTAAAGTGGGTGGGGGGGGGGGGGAGCTGTTGTAATGTATCTAATGCTGAAGAATTAATTAGAACGTACAATTTCCTCTTGAAGAATTATACAGATGAAATATAAGTTAGAACAGAAAAACAGTGTACAACAAATTTGTCAGCTTTAATTGATAAAAACGTTGGAAAGTAAATTATTTTACGAAGACGTGATGAAAATTTATTGTACTGGAAGCGCATATATAATTACATATATATACAATGTGTGCGTGTGTGTGTCACGTTGAAAAATTTTGTTTAGAAAAACACAGTTCAACGTTCTAAAACTAATGAAGAATTACGGATACAACAGAATAATAACCCTGAATGATTTTTCATAGAAAAAAAAGTTCATTTGAAGCTTCAGATCAACTTTTAATCCTAATTTTATATTTTAAATATAATTGTTTTTCTTTCAAATTGTACGCTGACGCGTTATCAGTTATCAGTTTTAGCTCCCCACTCGACAACCATGAGAATTTATTATTTAAATTAGTAGCGAAAGAGTTCCAATGAGAAACACTAAACGCGTAAATAATAGAACTTTTTAGAGGTATTCTTTGTTCTTTTCCAAGGTAGGCTGCTCTTTGCAATCGATCAAACCGTCTTTTGCAAAATTCCTAGCTACGCCATTGATCGATATTGTGCAAGCGGTTTTTAAATGGACTTACATATTTTGTCGGCTACGTAGCATCTATCATTATATATTTGTAAATATATTACGTAAATATTTTTTAAAAAATAAAGCGATTCTTCAAAAATGTTATATAGTTTTCTTTAATTTCATTGTAACAAAATATTAGTAATAGTTTCGGTCATTTAAAATTCCTCGTTACCGATCTAATTTTTGTTACGACACGGTATTTAATGAAACGGGAAAATTTTCTTTTCAAATTACTTTATTGCTTTACGTTTTCTTAGATGCCTTGTGCAAATAGAATAAAAAGTTCTCAGATACGATGGACTAGTGGTGTTTTTAGAAGAAAATGTAGAAATGAGTTTTTAAAATAACCACCACACATTTCTTGCGCATTACGTTTGGTCTGACGTCACCTTAAAGATTAACGATAATGAATTGTCAAGTAGAGCAGATAGGAAACTTAAAGTGTCATAACTTTTTCAAGCACACGACCTTGAAGTAACTGTTTCATTTTTCTTCCTTTTATTACGACAATAATTCTATTTTTATTTTCAAAATATAGATATGATACATGGCGCAAAAACTTAATAATTTAATGAAATATGTATAATTACTACTTTTTTAGCATAGTCAAAATTTGTTTCATTACGCGCTTTAAAAGATTAAATTATTCCGTATACTCTCAAAAGCGACTGTTTACTGTTCATATACTGGAAGTTATTATACTTGGTCATGGTGGCCACTCAAATATCATTTTTAAATTCCCGGCTTTCCTGGCACAAATCCTCCCAATTTCCTGATTACTAGAATTGTACAAAAAGAATGGAATTTTTTTGTTACTATTGATGATATTTGACTAATGTAGCATATTTTATATGAATAAAAGAGAACTTTGTAATTTATTTTAAATAAAGTACATCAAAAAATGTATTCATTTTTCGCTTCAAATGATTTTTTTTTTTTATTAAAAATATCGTTTTTGACTATTTTTACTTTTATTCCCGATTATTGGTTGATTACCCCCAATCAAGGCGACGCTGATTTAATTATTTTCCGCCATTGCTCCCTATTCTCTGCTTGATGATAGCACATCTACAAGCTCAAACCGATTGTTTCCTTTATCGCACCGGTCAAACGTGCTGGCAGCCGACCTCTTGGTCTCTTTCCCGCTACTTTCGCTTGTATCAACCGACGCTCTACTCAATTTTCTGCGCGTATAAGATGCCTAAAATATTTCATCTTCCAAGTAAGTATTATACTTTTGACAACCGTTATGTAGCACCTATTTCTTCTAATACAGACGCATTAGCTCTCCTTGCCGTCAAGGGTATTTTAAGAACCGTTCGTCAGCATCACATCTGGAAACTAGCTATTTGGTATATAGCTGTCTTTTTCAATGTCCAGGTCTCTGCTGCTATAATAAAATTGAGAAAATTAAGGTACTAACTAACTTCACTTTTGTGTTCTTTGTTGCAAATCCATCTTTCTATGTTTTATTCAACCTAGATATAGCGCTCCCGGGCGATTTATAAACGACGTTCTACTTTTTCTTCTGAGCTACTATTTTACTTTCTATCATAGATCACAGCTATTAAAAGTTATCTAAAGTTTTATATCTGGATTACGTTTTTCCACTTGGCGGTATTACCAAAAATTTTATTTTTGCACAATTTATACTAAGGACAAATGAACTACTAGTTGTTATTAATTGACTACTTCACATGGTGGTGTTCAGACTCCCACTTCGATTTTTAAATGCTTGTAACATAATTTAAAAATACAGATAATTATTTTTAATGTTTTTTTTATTATTTTTCGATATAAATTATAAACATTTAAGTTCTTATAATTTCATATACATATCGTTACGTATTAAATAATCATTTTTGCATTTTATCATTATGACTGCGTTTCATTGCGAGACACGTTCCTCTCCTTCTCTTACTGTCCAATTACCACAATATTTGCTGCTATCCTAGAACATGATCAACGTCCCACTCTCATCCTAACTAAACGAAAATCTTCGTTCAGCACTAAAATCCCTTAAACAAAAAACTAAACCATTTGATTCCTTTCTACAAACACCCTGGTCCGTATAAAGTGTAATTCAAGAAAAAAATTTCCGGCCTCCTCTTACTATTGCTAAGCTTCTAACAACTAAAATAAATAAAGATGCACTTTTAAAGCTTGCGAAATAACAATCCTCGATTTTTCTCGTTCAACTCCTTCAGCTAATTCCTTCCCCGTCGATAAATCTTTTCTATTTGTTTGGAAAGTTTTTTTTCCTGATTAAATTTCGATCTATAACTTAACTTTTGAAATTCATCTATCCTGTATGCAAAACGTTTTTTCTTCGGTCACATCGCTAAACACTGTCGAAGCGCTTATGAGATCAATCCACACTGTTATGGCAAGAATTCATTTCATCTTGTGATCAATAAACATACAATCCTATTTGTCGCAACTGCAAAGAAGAACATTATTCTTTTGATTGTTTTTTCCTTAAGAACTTTCTCAAAGAATCAAAACTGATTTCTCCATAAAGATATTTCAACTGTTTCGAATCCATCTTCTTCTGGAGTGTAAAAAATACGTACTACAAAATCTGACCGTAGTCCCTTCATAAATATAAGAATTTACTATAAATAGCAGAAGTTATTGTTTTACTATTAGATTATCTCGTTCATCTTCTTTCCCTTTCACTAAATATGAAAAAGCACAATTACTTTCACTATTAATCGTTCAAACTTTCAAGTCGATTAACTGATTTTCTTTGTACATTGTTCTTCTTCGGTTGGTTGACTGATCAATTTGTACCTTCAAAAGTTTTTTCAACAAATTCTGGATGACATCAGTGGTTAGCAGCCGTATATTAATTATAAGTTCATTTATCGCTTTTTTTTTATCATACTAGTCTGCATGTATGTATAATGTAGGTGGGGGAGAATGCCTGAAAAATTAACTACGATTTTCAGATTTCGTTTATTTTACAATTATTTAGAAGTTGACGATGGACCGTGGCCTATAAAAGTGTCACTCTAGTAACTTTCCGATTGTATACGTATTTGTCACAAAATTTTGCTTGAATTGAAAATACATCACGCACAGTTGCATTTTTCCCCAACATATGATCATATATATTATATCAAGGTAAATCAACTGATATACTCAATTCTACACTGTTTTTTTACCTAAAAACAAAATTATTTCTTTTTCTTTTTTTTTTTTTTGATCGATAAAAACTACTGCGTCAAATTTACTTAAAATCGAATAGAATTTGGCATTAAAACGCATCGAAAGACATGAACTTGAACAGGATTACTTTAAGCGTAAGCGTGTTATAAATTTATCTACGGCACATGTAGGGTTTATTCAAATTGACTTCTTCACATTTGAATACGTAAATATGTCATAAAATTTCGAATTTTAGTTTTTAGAATAACTCATTCTTCGGTAAATATGCTCAAGTAACCTGTCGATGAAAAAAAGTTAAAAGAAACTATAGCATGGGCAATTAAAAAAAAAAAGAAAAAAAAAGATCAATGTTTTTTTCGTTTGTTTGACAAATTCCCATGCAATCCCAACTGATTGTGAGTTTCTTTTTTCTTTTCCTCAACAAAAAAAAATTATAGAAGCCGTCATTTAAAATAAACCTATAAAAGTAAAATCGTTTTAGCGTTATCGAAAGTGAATTATATTGGTGATCATAAATTTTATATCAGACAAAAAGCGGTGCACTAGGAAATAACTGTTTATAACCATTTAGGTATAAAAAGAAAAGTAGCTTATACGGTTCGGAATGAATATAACGTCGAAAGTATTTTTGGAAATCAAAAGTGGTTTATAGTATAATTTTATAGCATATTTTTTAATAAGCGGTCCGAAAAGCCTTTTAAAATTATTTCTCATCAATCAGATCAATGTTTAGAAGTGTCTAAACACTTTCATATTATCTTTAATGCATTTTGAACAATTATTAGCAAACAATAAAAACTATATATTAAATAATAGAAAACAAACAAAGTACTTTAATTTTGATGGGAACTTAACAACCACTTCAACTTAATCCATCTGTTCATTATTTCTCAAAATACTTCTTAAAAAAGAAATTTTTCTCCTCCGCAAATTTCTGTAAATTTCGAATTATTCTAAAAATTTCGGATACGAACGAGTAAAGCTAAATTCTCAGTAATATGTTAAAATATTTTATCTTTGTTGAGTTTCATGCACTGTGTGTACGTTATTTTTATGAGGTAAACGGAGAAAACTCAGCGTATAAAATGTTTTAATTGAACAAGATAATTATTTTATAGTGGCATTTTTTAAACTTTTCGTTATCACTTTACCAGATGATGTTATTAAACTATTTCCTTGCCATTGTGCTTCTAATGTGCTAGATGTTTTCAAATCGACCTAGGAGAAAAAAATTATAATTTTATTTTGATACAAAACATATAAAATATAGCAACATACTTTGAGTACGCTATTATTTAATACGTACATGTATGCATTTCGAAATCAAACGCTCAGAATATTTCTAACAAATATACGAAATAATTCGAAGATTAACGTATACACAAATTACACACATCTTTAAATCCATGTTATTCAAATTCGAAATTTTACCGGAAAAAATTAAATCTTTTACACTTCCGAATTTTAAATAAATAAAATTCTTCCTATAATTAAGCGCATAATTTATCCTGCAACGAAAAGTTGTTATGCCAATTACAGTTGAGCGAATTAAAAATTGAAGTATTAATGAATCTGAAGAGCTTAAAATATTTAACGTTACTTTTTTCGAAATGAAGATTTTTTTCTAAAATTTGTGATATATTTTAAATTCGTTTATAATAATCCTTCACTTAATAATACCTATATTTTTTCCAGACTTTTGCAATTACTCATACACATATCCTTTTTAATTGCAAATTTAATTTTTGATTTCTGTTTTATAAATGTTAAATTTTACGTAGAATTGTAATTTTAAAATATGTTTCATTTATTAATGTCAGCTGATTGCAGAGGCGGCTGTTTTCCATAGTGGTTAACGTGAAAAAACGAAAAATCATTAGACGAAACAACTAAATCAACTGCACGGTGAAACATAAATTTGTAAGACGCTTGAGTAAGTTTCTAATTAATGAAGCAAAAAAACATGTATTTTGTACGGTGAAATTATTGATTATTCTTTGGTGCAGCAATTAAGCGGTAAAAATTTTGGCCAGATTAAGAAACGTTAAAAATTGCGAAGGTCCCATGAGGATGCACTTCAAAAATGTTTTCAAATTCATTTGAAGAGGAAAAAATAATGAATGTTACGAGGTATGACTGTTAAATAACGAGGCTGCATGTGCTATGGGTTGCCTAGAGGAGTAAGAAGAGAAACAAGTATGGCAGGAGAGACTTTGAAGTGTCTACTAACACAGTTCTAAGCCACATTTTCATAGTTACAGTAGATTTTTTCTATCGAATGTTGAATAGTAGGTGATTTTTTTGCGCGTCGGATACAATGTGTGGCGAAAAACACGAACAGCGTATCAATCTTAAATTTCTTATGAAATTGAAGAAAATTCGAACCGAATGTTACGCATTACTGGAAGAAGCTTACGGTGAGAATTTTCTGTCACGTGCGCGTGTTTTTTTTCGGTGCCGACCATTTTCTGAAGATCGAGAGAGCATTGAAGATGATCAACGTTCAGGTCGATTTTTCTCCATTTCAACTCTTGAAACCGTTACCAAAATCAATGAAATTATGCGCGCAGATTGTCGTTTGAACATTCGGATGATTGCAGACACGGTAAACGCTGATAAAAAAAACCGTCAGAAGAATTTTACATAAAGAATTGAACATGTCTAAAGTCTGTGCGAAGCTGGTACCGAAAAACTTGAGTGCTGCTGATCAAAAGCTGTGTCGTCAACAGGTTTGTTCTGACGTTCTTGAACGGTTAAACGAAGAGCCGGATTTGATGAATAGGTTCATTACATGCGACGAAACATAGATTTTTCAGTACGATGTTGAAACTAAGAGGCAATCGATGTACTGGAAAACACCCGCTTCTACCAGAATGAAAAAAGTGAAGATGTCTCAAAGTCAAAATTCAGAACAATATTAATCGGTTTTTTCGACATCAATGGAATAGTGATGATCGAACGGGTTCCAGAGGGTCAAGCTGTGAACCAAGATTATTATTTGCAAGTGTTGGCAACCCTGCGAGAGCGAGTTCGTAGAAGAAGACCGGAGTTGTGGCGAAACAAGTCGCGAATCCTGCATCAAGACAATGCACCTGCCCATAACGTGCTGTCTGTGAAGCAGTTTTTAGGCTGATAAAAACATACCAGTGCTCGAACACGCGCCCTATTTACCAGACTTAACTCCGTGCCACTTCTTTTTGTTTCCGAAGGTGAAGTCTGTCCTAAAAGGAACTCACTTTGAATCAATGGAAGAGGTGGTAAAATAAAGAACGACGCAACTTTTGAACGGCCTTACAGAAAAAGACTTCCAGCATTGCTTCCAACAATGAAAAAAATGAATGGAACGGTGCATGCAGAAGGGAGGTAAGTATATTGAAGCCCGGTTGTCGAAAAATTTTAACAATAAAGCCGTTTTTGAAAATCAGTTTTGTTATTTAATAGTCGCATCTCGTATTTAATTTACATTTATTTCTTTGTGAATTATAATAAGTTTTCCTACAAATTCTTCGTATATTCTTTTAAATTCAAAAAAAAAACAAAAAAACAATTTTTATCTATTATTTATCAAAAATAATTCTCGTAATTTCTCTAAAAACAGACACGGCAAATTCATTAAAATGATGAAAAATTCTAAATATTAAATAGTTAATAAATTATTATTCGGTTAATTATAATTAAAGTTTAAAATTATAAGCAAAATTAAAAAATATGAGTTAAAGTAAATAGTTTTTACGTTGAATTTATATCATACGTATATTTATAAAAAGATTTCTTGATCATACTTGAGAATATATCCAATAATTAAAAATACAAGCGATGAAAAATTGCATGAATCCATTTTTATAATATGCGGTCGTGTTACAAATTATACGTTTATTTGCACAAATTAATATTTAAAACAAGATGATTTTAATCATTTTCAGAAGCATTTTTTATTTTGGTTGAAAAAATATAACTAAAAAATAAATCGATTTCCTTAAGTGATTTCATAGTTTTTTTCATTTTTTTTTTCTCGTTAAAAGAATAGTTTTATACCTGTAATTTTTCCCAAATTTTCTTTTTAGGATTTAGGATATCGTCCGGACTTCCCGTTTCATATCCCTCAACAACAATTCGCTCACCAGGTTTACTGTCGATCGGCGGCAAAAGCGGTTCAATGATTTTTGTGCCGTCGTTTTCTCTGCGATCATAAAAAAACTTTTTTGTACTTATTTAAATTTATTTGTACATAGGAACTACTATAACGAAACATATCACAGAATTAGAGTAAATCATGCGTGCATTGATGTAAAATGGCAAAATGCCGATAAAAGTATGCGATTTTTATATACTAATTACATATAACTTATAGCACAAAAATTGATTTATAGAGTAGGTTGTCGAGCTATGTAGTTATGATATATACACAGTCTAGCCATAAATACTGTCCGCGCCGTGCAAACGAGGGATTTTTCAGTCCTTTACAAGAGCAATACTGTTCGAGTGAGTTGTTTACGTTCAGATCGTCAGTGTTGCTTGTTTTTTACACACAGCACGACGTTTGTTTGTTGGTTCCAAGAATGGAATGGTCCGAATATCATACGCGTGTTCTTGCATAAGGCGGGCAGGAATGGTTAGCAGATATTCTCCTAACTTAAACCGCTTAACATTAGTCAAAAGTTCGTCTATCGAACTATTCAATGTTTCAACGGGACAGGCGATGTGGTAGACCGTCCTAGGACCAGCCGTCCCTGCACAGCTCGCACACCGAATGTTGTTGAAGCTGTACAAGCTCGCATACGAAGGAACCCGCAACGAAAACAAAAAATACTCTATCGTGGGATGAATATCGCGCCACGGAACATCTCTCGCATACTACGTGATAATTTACATTTCAGAGCGTATAAGAGGTACATCGATCACCTGTTGACGGACAAATTGAAAGCAATTCGACTCGAACGATCGAAAAATCTGCTTCGTGTTTTTGGTTTTGGACGCTACCGGGAAATTTTTTTTACCGACGAGAAAATTTTCATGGTAGAAGAAACTTTTAACAAACAAAACGACCGTGTGTATGCCAGAAGCTCATATAAAGCTAAAGACAAAGTTTCCAGGGTGCAGCCGGGCCACCACCCTTCTTATGTGATGGTTTGGTGGGGGGTTTCGTATCGAGGTGCTACTCCCATTCATTTCTGTGAAACTGGCGTTAAAACTTCGGCTAAAGTCTATCAAAAGATGCTGGATGCTATTGTAAAGCCTCTCAACTAAACCTTATTCAAAAATAAGCACTGGGTTTTCTAGCAGGATTCCGCGCCAGCCCATAGGGAGAAGTCAACCCAAAAGTGGTTAGAAGAAAATGTTCCGGACTTTATTCGTCATTCCCACTGACCGTCTAGAAGCCCGAATTTAAACCCCCCTTGATTATGGCATATGGCAGATTTTGGAGGAAAAAGCGTGTAGAAAGCTACACCACAACCTGGAATCTTTGAAAACGCCAATCACGAAAGCTGCATCTGAAATTCCCCTCGAAACGTTACGTACAAGCATTGACGATTTTGTTAACCGTTTGAAGTTACGCGTGAAGGCCAAAGGAGGCCATTTGGAATGATTTTTTTATGAATCGATTGCTATGAAAATACTCTTTTTAAATATATTATTTTCAATTTTGCACCTCTTTGTGTTCTCAAGATATTTCCATTTAACTGGTGGACAGTATTTATGGTTAGACTGTGTATATATATATATATATATATAAACAAAAATAAACGTTCAATTTGGCTTTTACTTATAGTATAGATGCCACACACGTTGAAAGACGGCAACATAGTTTTGATTTCAATAAAAGGTTTTCAAAATGATAGTACGCACTATATGATGGTGAAAATTATCTTTGGCTGGAAACAGAATCCCATGTAAAAGCACATTTTCTCTCTCACCATGTGCGTAGTTATTTATTTATTTTTAAAATTGATCATTATTTTATTTTAACCATATAATATGTAGATTATAATATATTAAATTTTTTTCCAAAGAATAAACATTTTTTTTCGTCGAGAAACATGATTTATATCAGTGAATCTCTTTTTTTTTGTGTATGGCCCCCTTTGGCATTAATCGATCGACGAAAAACTTGCGATTTTGAAGATAGACTCATTATAAAATTTGCCATGTTTGTTTATTAAATTTTTCGAAATAAACACCCTCGATATATGATGCCGAATAAAGAACAATTTGTATTCCCAAAATTTTAGAAATTATTTTACACAAATATCGTCATAGCATAACATTTAAAATGACCGTTCGTTATCGAGTTATTCCGGTTTTTTCGTTATTTATTTCCGTTTATTGTTGTGTTTATTTATTTTTACTTCTACTTTAATTCCCTTTACTTTTGAAACCTTTTCTGTTTTATTTCTGTTGTCTCCTTTTCTTTAATTTCTGCACTCCCTAATCTGTTAAATTGTTTACCAGAAACAGCCTTTTTGAGAGCTCTGTTACCATTTTTATAAAAGTAAGTATCTGGAGTTATCTCATTAACTGTTTTATTGGATAATATAATTTTGGTCTTTGAAATTGTTATTGTCAAAATGAATGTAAACAATATTTTTTCTAGCTTACTTTATTTATCGATTTTTATCATTTTAGTTTACACTAAAGTATTCAATATAACATTGACGAATTTATGTATCTAAGCTTTAGGGTTTGATAATCATAGGAACCGATATTATTTATTAATATTAAGTCAGATGCACTGCACGTTTCAAAAAATTTCCGCGTGTTCTCTGTAATTACTATTTCCTGAATGTACGGGATATACCTGAATCTCATCGTTTATATTATTTTGGTTTCTTAATAATTTTCTAGTTATTTTATCCTACTGCACTTTTAAAATATTTTTTTATCGTATGCCGTTATTAGTTCTGGCGTTTTATATAAGTTTATAGCATTAATTAATTGACATAAAAATTACTTAAAGGTTAATGTTGAGCATACTACTATAGATATTTTGCTCCAAAATAAAAACAGAAAATAGTATGGATCATATTTATGATAATATTCAATACCTACTCAGAAGCGCATAAAACCATTCCATATGATTCGATTCCTCTTAATTTTGAAGGTTTTAGGTTGCACAGCACAACGACCATTCTGTCTTTCATTTCCGCTTCGGGAATGTACTGCACTAAACCACTGACAATGGTGCGCGGTTCATTATCACCTTGTTTAAAAACATGTAAATTAAATAAAAAAATACCACGTAATTCAAGTATTCTTGTGTCGGAGTATTTAAACTGGTACGACCAGTGCACTCTAGCAATTTATTTAAGGAATAAACGATATCATTTTACAATAAAAGTATGAATTGTTTCTTCTTGTAGTTCCTAAAATCAGCGATAGATCTAAGAATTTATAAAAGCTTACTACCAATAAAAATACTATATAAGGAAATTAAGTTCTGGCAACCACCAAGTAATCATGAAAAATTGTCATTTTTTCTTTGGTAATAAAAGCTGACCCGTTTTTGGTAGATGATTCAACCTACTAAGTTTTTATTTAGTCATTTACTCTGAATTTTAAAACGTATTAACAATTTCTTTGAAACCTCCGTTTATTCAGTTTAAAATTAGATCTAGAACAGTGGGCTTTGTTCTTCTTCCAATCTCTCATTGCACTATTCGCTGCATAAACTTTAATTTGCAAAATTAATATTTTTTGTCTTATAGGTCAATTACAAAATTATAAATATACTGCAATAATAAAAACAAATAGACGGAGCTTTGATTTTTTAAAACAAACTTTGTAATAGGTATAAGGAATTTCAGCGGACAAAAATGTACAAACTAACGATCGTCTTCTGCAATTTTAGATAGTTGGTAGAATTTAAATTTAAGTAAAAACGGGGAAAAAAATATTAATCAGTAACAACAACAATAAATAATAATAATAATAATAAAAAAACACAATACGTAAATGAGGGGGGGGGGGGGGGGGCTACGCAGAATTTTGATTTACATTTCAGAACTAACCTTTTCAATTTAATCTAAAAAAGAAATAAACCTCCATAATTTAATTTTGTAATGTTAGTAGATTTTTTAAGAAGTGTTTTACTAATCAAACAATTTTGTCTATAACGATTGTCTGTATATGATTTTACCTTATTTTCTGTTTTTAACGTATTATTTTACAAATATGCACTATACTAGAGGGGATTCTTTTGAAACATATCACATAAGATTATAAGTGAATTCAGAAATAATGTGGAGAATAATTTAAATATAAACATCCACCTAGCTTCAATAGTAAACATGTTAATTATAAAATTATGAAATGCTTAAAAATAATAAAAAAATTAAAAAAGAAAAAATTGCGATTAAAGTATAGAATATAATAAAATACTAACAAAAATTTTAATAAGAATTTACAAAATATATTAATGATAATTTAATTAATAAATTATATCAAATGCGTCGGTGGTTATATTTTATAATTTTATTTATACTTTATTTTATTTTATATAATACTGCATGCTCTAAAAAAAAGATTAAACTCAGTTACATGAAATATTTTCAATTCATTCCTTACAGTATAATTCTAAAATTAATAATAAACGCGTGCGTATTCGTATATATAGCAAAGTAATGTAAGTCCCATACCCTTGACAGGGTGTCGGGGATTGTGAAGTTAAGGTTCACAGTGTACTAAGCCCAACGACACTTTTGAGGTAGGGGGGCCAGTTCCTTTCTCTCGGCCGCCTTTACTACCCCAGATTTCTATGGTACTATTATTTCAGGCTGAGTAAATCTGGGAGCGAATTGGATCCGGAACGAGACAAGTCTCGAGCCCGTGTCTTCTGATTTAGTAGCCAAGCACCTTAACCATTAGGCTACTATGCTCCCTATTTATATACATACAAAAAAAGCCAAATTGTTATATCCAAATCAGAGTGATAGTAGCATATTTTATAACAGATACAATGAGAAAGGGAGAGAAAGAGTGAGAGATTATTGAGGAGTTTATCGCCAAATTTGTAAGTAGCTTCGGTATCGGAAATAATTATAACGTCCTAAATATATGTGGCGATACAACATAGAATGAAAAAAATGAATAAATAATTCAACAACGGATGGTGAAACTCAAATTGAAGACGATGACGCAACAATTATCGGAAATCTGGTTACCGAAAAAAAAAAAAAAAAACATTTTTTATAGGTTGATGGTTCTCGAATCGTTTTGGTAGAATTTTCTGTTCCAGATTATTCTCTCCGAATTAATATAAATAAAGGTACGATAATCTTAACTTAGTTCAGTTTTGTGCTGATACGCGGTCGAACGAAGTCGAATTAACCAAGATGCGAAAATGCTGAGTCATCGGTAAATCTTTTTTTGTTGTTTGTTTCTTTTTAATACATTTATTTCGTAGTAAACTGTGTATTTTGATTCAAGCAACCCACAAATTGGTGACCCGGACAAGTGAACAAGCGCAATTTCAGTGTCACTTGTGAGTGCAAAATTTCTCCGATAGTGCACAAAATGACAAACGAGACGATGGGACTTGCACCATGAACTGTTATGAAGATTCCATGTTCAACGTCGACGATTCCAAGCTTTGGTTTGCCCTGATTGAGAGAAACTTTTCACTGTCTAGAATTACGTCAGAAGATACATAATTCGACTACGTCGCAAGCACGCCGGATTCTAAATACGCCGCAGAGGTAAAAGACATTTTGATTAGTCTGCCTAAAAATAATCCGTATACGACGATCAAAAACGAGCTTATTAAGCGTCTGTCCGCTTCGCAAGAAGAAAAAATCAATCGCTTGCGATACCTAAAAGAGTTAGGAGGTAGCGCAGTCAATGACACCATGCTGCGCACTATTTGGATTGGGCGTTTAGCAAAAAATATGCAAGTGGTCTTCGCAACACAAAAGGACACGAAATTAAATCAATTATCCGACCTCGCTGATGCTATGACCGACACTATGGGATCCTATTCAAGTACCTTTGAGGCCACCGCTCTCAACACATCGAACAGGTCATCCAGGAGCTTTGAGGTAATGCTTGAAGAAAAAAAAGCTCAACTCGCAGTAAAACTTCGTAAAGAGATAGCTGTCATGAAGAGGAAATTTTTCAGGAGATAGAAAATTTCGCACCCGCTCAAAGTCAAGGGATCCACCACCCAAGGAGAGTAGGCATTGTTGGTACCATGCGAATTATGGTACAAATGCCTGAAAATGCCGTAAATCTTGTACTTTCCCGTCGGAAAACGCCAAGGCCAGTCACTAGATTCGGCTAAAGGTAACACTATCCCAATTTCAAGCCGACTTTTCGTTGTTGATCTGAAATCAAAACTGCAATTTCTAGTCGATACCGGAGCCGATTTATGTGTATTCGCCAGAATTCGCGTTCACCGACAACTTCCACGTTCTTCATACGAATTTCGCGCCGCAAACGGACCAAGCATCGCGAGGTATGATAGAATAAACTTAACGTTTAATATGAGACTTCGCAGGGACTACCCGTGGCGTTTTGTCATCGTTGACGTATTGAAGCCGATTATCGGAGCCCACTTCTTCGCTTATTACAGACTTTTAGTTGACCTCCGAGAGAAGCGTCTCTGGGACGCAATTATCAGCCAACCACATACGGCCAACCAGTTCAGAATTGCACAGTGCCTCGTTAAACTCATGATCACCGGAGAGTCGTAGTTTCGTCGCCTTTTATACAATTTTCCCAACCTCACACGACCCAGCGGAGTGCCCAACAATGTTAAGCACAGCACGATATTTCATATTAAAATAACACCCGGACAGCCTGTCGCTTGTAAGCTACGGCGTCTAGCACCCGATAAACTCAAAATTTCCAAAAAAGTGTTCGAAACAATGTTTAAGATGGGTATTGCACGTCCATCTTCAAGCAGCTGATCATCATCTTTACATCTAGTGCCGAAGTCGGGCGACGACTGGCGGCCTTGCGGTGATTATAGAGCTCTAAATGCACGAATTATACAGGGCCGTTAGCCTGTACCACATATTGAAGAATTTTCCCAAAGTCTTGCAAGCAAGAGAATTTTCTCGAAAATAGGTCTGGTACGGGCATATTACCAAATTCCCGCGGCGGAAGAAGGTATTCAAAAAACACCTATTACAACTCCATTCGAACTTTTTGGTTTTCTCTTTATGAGTTTCGGGCTGCGCAACACGGCGCAGACTTTCCAACGGTTCCTAGACAAGGCCCTGAAAGGAATCGATTGCGTGTACAACTACGTCGACGACATCATGGTTGCACCAGAGAACGAGGATCAGCACGAGAAAGATCTCTTGAAAGTTTTCAAACTACTTGACGACTATGGCCTTGTTATCAATATTTCCAAGTGTATTTCTGGAGCACAGACGGTACAGTTCCTTGGCTACAAAGTGTCAGCAAATGGAATCAAGCCCCTTCCAGCAAAAGTTCAAATGATCCTCGATTTCCATGAGTCTACGACGATCAAAGAACTACGCAGATTTCTTGGGATGATTAATTTTTACCAACGATTCATTCCTAAAGCAGCCGAAATTCAAACACCGCTCCGCGACTTCCTCAAAAAACCTGATGACCGAGGAAAGAAACTTGTGCAGTGGACTCATGAAGGTAAACAAGCAATTACTAATGCAGCGTTTCTTGCTCACCCGGATTCATCGCTACCATTGGCACTGTTCACCAACGCCTCAAAGTTTACCATCGATAGAGAACTGCAGCAAAATAGTGAACAGGGTTGGCAACCCTTGGCATTTTTTACTCGGAAACTCGACTCTACCCAGCGGAAATACAGCGTCTTCGACCGCGAACTTCTTGCTATTTACCAAGGTATTCGACATTTTCGATGCTTACTTGAAGGCCAAAATTTCACGATTTTAACAGATCAGAAACCTTTAACATTAGCTTTCCGGCAGAAACTTGAGAAATGCACACCTCGTCAGTTTCGATACATGGATTTCATCGGCCAATTCTCTACCGACATCAGGCACGTTTCCGGGAAAGACAACGTCGTCGCAGATGCATTGTCACACATAGAAGTTGTCTGTGGTAGCATCGACTTCGGTCAACTTGCGCGCTTACAAGAAAATGACGAGGAACTGTAAAAATTACTCTGACATGGAAGCTCCATCTGAAAAATGTTACTGTTCTAGGTACGCATGAGATGTTGTATTACGTTTCGACAAACAACGTACGACCGTTCGTTACAGAGCCGTTCCGTAAGCAAGTATTTCTTGCACGGACATCCGCATCCTGGTACACGGGCATCCACGAGACTGATTGCAGAGCATTTCGTTTGGCCTAAACTTAATTTCGACTGCAAAAGATGGATCCCAGAATGCATTCCATGCTAACGTAGCAAAATATAACGAGGCATGTGTACACGCCGTTTGGAAGTTACAACCTCGCTAGTTCAAAATTTGAGCACTTGAACATCGACATTGTCGGAACTTCGCGAAATTATCCTTACGTCTTAAAATGCATCGACCGTTTTTCCTGTTGGTCAGAAGTATTTCCCATGGAGGACATGACAATTGATACCACGGCGAAAACTATCTGCAGCGGCTAGATAACTCGCTACGGTGTTCCGCTGAGAATAACGAGCGATCAATGACGGTAATTTGTAAGCGAAATTTTTCGTGCAGTTTCGATCACATCGGATCGCGTCAAACAAACAAAATTCTTAAGAATCACTTGCGTTTATAAAATTTCGCCCACCTTTGCAGGCTGCGTGATCTGTGGTGTCAATGGATTTATAACTGATTTGTAGGACAATAGCCAGTGAACATAGATTGGTTGACGAATTACATCGATGAAACAACTGGCTTTACTGGAAAATAATTTTCTAGAAATTCTGCGACCAGTTTCTAATAAAATCTTCAGAAAATACGTTAATGAGCTGATAATAAACGAATAGCAGAAACGGTGGGCACTACTGGCGGGATAACTTATGAGTTCCTGTCAGATGTTTCTCTAAAATTAAAAATCAAAAATATGAAAATAAATTTCTATAATGCACGGGTGCTATCGGGGAACAGTCAGTTCCAATCTTATTTATTTAGGTTTAGGATTGACGGTGCCTCCTAATGTGCATCTTGTTCAACTAATTCATTTGATGGTTTGAATCACTTTGTGTTCAAATGGCCCGCCTTTTCTGACATTCGTACATTATTTCATATGACCGGTTTAAAAGTTCTCTTGTTTTAGACAAGAAAAACCATGTAACCTTTCTCGAGTACTCTAAAAGAGCAAAGTGCCTAAAATTTACACTCTCTAATTTGTAAATCTATCCATAATCTAAATCAACCGTGAAACAATAGGAACTTATCCGCCATGAGCGACGTGGTCTCTTTAGATCATATAGTCATAAGTTTATATTATAATTTGTATTTGTTACTACATATATTACTTATCGCACTTCTTACACACTATTGTACCACTAGATTTAATAATATTATTTTCAAGATTTGAAGTCAAATAAAATTGCCTTAAATTATATTTAATTTTTTTTAAAAGTTTTTACGAGTTGTAAACCAAATATAAAATAAAATTGAATTAACCTATTACTTATAAGATTATTAATATAAAAATTGTAATTAATTACAGACCGTTTTAACACACAATCTGATGGCTGATGGGACTATGTAACACATTCTGTCATCATCCTTAGATTCAGTACACATATAGAGAACTAACACGCACACAATTAACTTTTAATTTAACTATATTTTATCTCCGATCCACTGGGAGAAGAGACAATATTTAATATGCAGTTCGTTTTTATTGTGACTCTTGATTTGAGTCAGGGTCAGTAGTGTCAATGGTGGCCACTTTTGTCTCACCTGTACCTCACTTCTCTTTTATTCTTCGTAACTTTATAATTTTTCTAAATATATTTGCCCCACCGACAATGTTAGGAACGGGGTCATAAAAAAAAGTAGAAGAAAAAATCTGTCTTTACGGAGTAGTTATTTAAATAGTAGTTCGTAAAGAACTAACGATTGTAATATTATTTTTATGCACATTAAGATGAATTTAACTTTACTCTAAAATAATAAAATAATTTGGAATATTTTTATAAAACTATTGTAATCCTTTTATATCAGCATTATTTCAACAATGCATGCACTATATAAGAACGCTTCCAAAATTTCTTAAATTGTTTAAAAAGGATAATACATATTTTTATCTTGAATGCTATTAGTCGACAAAACAAAAACGTATTATTTTATAGAAAAATAGTCCAAGTTCGAAATTTTGCGTTAAAATCCAAGTCACAAAGCATATTCTCGCAATTATCCAGTATCGGCAGACGCGCACTATCAAAAACTTTTTAAATATTTCTTTAATTTGATTATCAAAAAGGTACTCTTAAAATAACATGTTACTGATAAGATATGATTATTTATTCTTTAATTGTGATATAAGTTGATATAATTTCAACTATTTTTAATAACGGTAAAAAAGAAATCGCGTCGCTAGTATGACTCTCTTTTATACATTGAAAAAAAAAAAAAATAAAGATACTTTCTAATTTGCCATTAAAACTAAATGAAAACAATAAGTTACAATTATTTTTAAAATGTAAATATTGATTTTAATGAGAAAAATAATTACACAAAGCTTGTTTTACAAAACATTTCGATAGATAATTTAAATTAAAATTGAATTGTTTACATTATATATTTTAAACCATGACACGGTGTATTTAATTTCAAACGAAATTTTTGTTTTCTTTTCTTTTGAAGATAAGATTACTATTATTATCGAGGAGAACCGTCGTTTGTTGATTCTACTAGACGTGTTTTTACAAATAATAGAAATCATTTTAATTTTAATTTCTAATTACTAAATTAAAATGAATCTTTTACACTAAATAGCTTACCTACATCGATTTTTTCCACATATAATGATTCTGCATCAGGATGCCTATTAACTTCAATGATCTTACCGACCCTTATATCTAATCGCGAAGGTAAAATTTCAACGTCACCTATGTACATATAAAATGCATTCCAATAAAACCAAATTTTATGTACCATTATTACTATCGCTAATGTTTCTTAAGTTTAAATATCTTTGAATTATTGTAACGAGAAGCTTACAATTAAATAATCAAGAAGTTAGTAGAGATAGGATTCCAAATTATTAGAAGATAACAAAATTTTAAATACAATCGATTTTTAGGATTCCATATAATGCGCGGAATCCAAATAAGACGGTTCAGAAACGATCAAATAAAATTCTATAATTCAGGAACGGTTTGACTTATAAACTTCAAAATTGTATTGTAAATTACAATAAAAATTCTTTTTAAGGCAATCTGTAACTTCAAAATAATGGATTATTCTGGACGGAAAAAATGGAAAAACCCGTTAAAAATATATAGTATGGGAATTTAAAGCCACCTCAAAAATCGCTCAAAAATTCATCTCATTACCAGATAACCTTCTAAAAATGAAATTCAAAATATAAAACAAAACACAGAAGCTCTTTCATAGAATAAAAAACTACCAAAAAATTATTAAACCTTCCTCTTCTGGATAAAAAACAGCAAAAAAGTAAGTAATAGCTCGTGTGAAAAAGATGAGAACACTATAACGTATCTCAAACACGAGAAAAAATATAGCCGAGCTTACAAATTTACATTTAGGCTCCAGGGTGCTGAAAGCACAAAATTCTAGATTTTTTTCTTCTTCCCTAGCCGTGTATATATATATCAATGAAAATGTCGTTACTTTCAAGAAAGCGCGAAAAGTGACACTTCCCCTTCTTTGCGGCGTGAGTATTATAGTTAAAAATTTTGAAAAAGGTCAAAAATTTGTGCCATTCCCGTATACTTTTCGAATTCCGAGCACCCAGTTTTCTAACTTCAAAATTAGATCTCCGAGGCTCTAAAAGCTCGAAATTTTTTTTTTTTTTTTTTTTTTTTGGACGCGTGAAATGGCGATTGAATGGTCGCTATTTCATAGGAACTAAACTATATTTCATAATTCGTTTTCAAACGTTAAGATCGATGTAGTCACAAACATTGTTAAACACTTCAATACATTATTATAGATTTTACTATAAAAAATCATACTGATTACGTTAGTATTTACGTGAAATATTTTTAAGTAATCCACCAAAAAAAGATACCACTGAATTAAATAAACGCTTAAAAATGTATTAATTTATAAGTGTTGAATGAATACCTTGTTGTTGCTTCTTTACTGGCGGCGGATAAGCATCTTTGACTAGCTTTTTAAGTTTATCGTCTTCGAATATTTTTCTGATGGGCTGTAATAATTTATTTATATAAATCTCAGTAGCAATTTTTAGATCAGCAGGATGTAGCTTTTGTTCGGCAAAGCATGTTTCCAAATCTTCGTAATTTTTAAATTTTAAATCTCCACCATTTGATACATCTCTTTTTACTGTAAACTCTACAAAACAAACGATGAAATTCTAATGTGTAACATTTAAAAGGTTTTAAAACGTATTTGTAAATAACTTTTGGAATATATTTCCAAAATACACAAATATTTTTAAAATACATCATTTTAAAGTAATTAATAAAAAAATAGAAGTATTTTCTCCACAAAAAAATTTAATATATACACACACACGCATATGTTTCTTTTTGTATTTCAGAAATTAATCGTTTATTTTTTTAGTTTTGTGTCAAGCAATGAAAAACCATTATTAATACATACGAGAGGATAAAAATTTATTTAAATCGATGATAAATACATATATGTGACAATGTAATGTAAGTCTGGTGCTGATATAAAGGGCACTGAATCTGTATATAGCTTGATATGTACAAATAAATTCAGCGCTACGTTCCGCACAGATTAATTTTTTAAATGTTAAACTTTTGGTAATATTCAAGTAGTAGAGAATAATGCTGCCGAAGCAGGTAGTTATTTCGTATTGCATATCGCAATAAATTTTTCGGTTATAATTTCATAAGAATTTAAGGTAGGATGTGAACCAATCATAACGTTATCGGTCTTGTCAAGGTAGAATAATATTGAAATAAATCATAATAAGAACAGATTTAGTATATAACACTGGAATGCTCGTAAATTCTTCAAAACTTGGCCTTGATGTTGAACGCGAATAAAATTGTCTATCGAATGGAAAAAGTGATCCCAGGAATTTCTGGAGACTTACAACATACAGGACAAATTTTTTTTTTTTTTTGAAACCGCAACGCGTTTTGGATGAATAAAAATTATCGAAAAAAAAAGTGCGCGCTACTTAATAAATATTAGAGCATGTGTTCCAGCAGTTCATAATTTTTCATAATACATAATGCGTTCTACGTAATCGTAAAAGACGTTTGAAAGCTAAATAACTAGTTTTAGTATTTGAACCTAATATTGGCCGATCTTATATCTTCTTCTTCAGGTGCCGTACGCTACATAGCGCGTTAGCGCAACCTATTCGTACATTTTTAGTTGTACCGATATGGGTTGTGCACCAGGCAATTATTATACACCCTGTCAAGAAAGTATCGGGAATTGTTAAATAAAACGAACAATTTTTAATTTTCATCCAAATTTATTTTGACACCTTCAAAATAACATCCATTCGAAGCGATGCACATATGCCAACGCTTTTTCCACTCGGCAAAGCACTTCTGATAGGCGGTTTCCGGGATGGCCTTTAGCTCTCGCGTCGCATTCGTCTTGATGTCATCAATCGATTCGAAGCGCATTCCCCGTAGCGGAAATTTGAGTTTTGAGAATAGGAAGAAGTCGCAGGGTGCTAAATCTGGTGAATACGGCGGTTGTTCGATGATATTTACCGAGTGTTTGGCCAAAAACTCATTCACAATTATGGCTTTGTGAGACGGCGCATTATCGTGATGGAGAATCCAAGAATTGTCGACCCACAAATCGTTACGTTTACGACGGATAGCCTCTCTCAAACGTCTCAAAACACTTAAGTAAAACTCTTTGGTGACTGTCTGTCCGGCTGGCACATATTCATAGTGTACCACGCCTCGAATATCGAAGAAAACAATCAACATGATCTTCACTTTCGATCGGCTTTGGCGAGGTTTTTTCGGCTTTGGCGCGCCAATTGGCCGCCATTCGGACGATTGCTGGTTCGTAAGCGTGTCGTACTCGTACACCCATGTCTCGTCACCAGTAATTATCTTTTCCAAGAAGGTAGGATCCAAATTGGCTCGATCCAGCATGTCTGCAGCTACCTGTTCTCGGTACTTTTTTTGAAAGAAATTCAGGTCTTTCGGAACAAGCCGAGCCGCAACGCGTTGCATACCCAATTTTTCGTGCACAATCGTACGTACGCTCTCGTGTGACATGCCCAATCCATGAGCCATCTCTCTCAAGCTCACATGACAATTTTCAGAAACGATTTCCTTGATTTTATCGACGTTATCATCGGTCACACTCGTTGAAGGCCGTCCAGAGCGAGGCATGTCTTCGACCGTCTCCCGACCATCCTTGAACGCTCTGTACCACTCGTAAACCCGCGTTTTTGATAAAGCAGATTCACCAAAAGCCTTCTGTAACATTTTCAGTGTATCGGCACAAGAAATTTCGTTCGAAACACAGAATTTAACACAAGTACGTTGTTCAATATTTTCACTCATTGTAAAACTTCGACAAAACCTTCAAGGTCGACTGATTTTAACAGCTGCTGTAAACACACTGGTTGACAGATCGCGCTAAAAATAGGTATCATAATACAAAACAGTTGTACCAACCTGGAAAAAAAAAATTATCTGCCTAGCTATTACCCGGGAGATTTAAATTGACAATTCCCGATACTTTCTTGACAGGGTGTATATAAGATAACGCAAGTATACACACGCAAGACTACATTCGGAACTGATAGTAGCCGCTTGTTATCGCGCTACAAGTGCAGTCCCGTGTGTGTCTGCCGTGTACTGACCTAGCACGCATGTGATGTTGTACGCGTGGTGATTTTCCATTGCTTTCCACGTGATTATTAGCAAATATTTAACTTTTAATTCTTTGTAATAAGTTCTGTCGCGTCGCCCGGGATCGAACCCGTGACCTCCGTAACGGAAGTTAAGCGCTCTGGCAAACCAGGCTATCGTGACGGCCTGATCTTATATAAACACGTCTAAATAATAATTACATAATTTGAGCATGTACACTACATCGATCTGACACAAAATGATCAGAACTGATCATATCTTGAGGCAGATATATATGTACTGGATTGTTTGTTTAAATGTTTTTCACACCTCTGCGAAGACATATCGCATTACTGCCGGTACGTTTTTGGTGACGTAGAAAATGTGAGATAGAACATAATGGTTCTTAATAATTAGAAATGTACGATGATATCAGCAGGGGTTAGAATATCAAAATTGAAATTTGCTGAAAAGAGATGTAAGAAAAAATCGATAAAAGTTAAATATTTTAGGCGTAGTATTCTCGTTTACATGAAAGTTGTTAAATACCAGTAATTACTAGTCTTTAAGCTACCCGGATTGCAGGCACACATTTCTATTAAAAAATATCAACAACTAATTTATATAAATCACAAAATTTTAATCTATTCCTTCTTCTGCTCGAAAGTTGATATACTTTTTAAATTCTTCTAAGTTACAGTTCTAGGTTTATTGTAATCATCTTGTATCTTTTTTTTGTTGCTGCTACATCGTACGGTAATGAAGTGAGAATTCAATTTTTCCTTAGTTTTTTACAGAACCCGCAAATAAAGACGATTTTTCGAAACTTTTAAAATTATAATTACCGCTGGAAAAGTGTTTATTTTTTCCAATTAAATGTTCAGATAGAACTTTTACATTTGTAAAACCAGTAACAGTATATAGTCCACCTAAATAAAATTAGCGTTACTTATTTAATGGACAACTTTCATATTTATAATTGAAAACAATTGTACTTTATATTAGGTATACACAAACCTTCATCATTTTTAAACAGGTTGAATAATACGTGCTTAGCAAATGCAAGTACACCGTTATCTTCTATATTGCCAGGCTCGCAAAAAGCTTTTTTCAGTTTTCGTTTTACAGCAGCAGGATCATCTAATAAATCTATTTTACTATCTTCAATGGAAGAAGACATTTTACCTCCAGCTAATCCTGGAACTGAAATGATATATTCTTTAAAATAGTCTATTACGGTACTGTACATAGTGGATTCCACAAAATAATAAGTAAAAGTTCAATTTACTAAAGTTCAATAACAAAAATATCAGTAATCATTTTCGGACAAATCGTACTTTTTTCACAAAAACAACGTGAATCAAATTTTCGTAAAAATTAAGATATTTTTGGATATGTTGAAAGCATTTTTATTGCATTTTGTACACAGCGTATCTCATAAATTGTGCGGCTGTCTTTCTAAAATAAATACTACTTGCGCCATTTTCATGAAATTTTGGGAACTAGTTCGTACAACCCTCTTCTCTCCCTAACCGAAGTTTCGGAACAATCGGATTATTTGTAGCAGCGCAGTAACAGTTCGCGCAAGCTCCTCTCTTCGTACACGCGGTCATAATTGTTACGGCCGTTTGAATCTCTTCAATGGAAGCAAAATGGTCCACCTCTAAATCCCATTTTCAACTTGGGGAATAGAAAATAGTCTGGAAGACTCAGATCCGATGAGTACGAGGGGGCGGTTAAGCACTGGAACCATTTTTCTCGCCAAAACTTGTGTTAATTGCAGTGATGTGCGCCGGCGTGTTGTCTTGCAACAAAAACGACCGATCCTTCCAAAATCGTTCTTAATAATTCGTTGAACAATGCTTTTTGGAATACTAATCTGCAGTCTGTATTTTAATGTTCTTTCAAAACAGCTGCGACGCGAGCGATGTTTTCATCCGTTCTCTCTGTGCAAGGCTTCCAGCTTCTCCCTTTGTCTTCAATCGACTCTCTACCCGAAGAAAATCGGTTATATCAACGAAACATGCTAGTACGAGACATTACGGACTCCGAATAAGCCACCTTTAAAATTTCGAATGTTTCAGTAGCATTTTTAACCGCTTTAAAACAAAAAAAATTTAGTTTTAATTTTTTTTTCCATATTAAAATTATAACCGCGTATCCAAGAGAGGCTTGCACGAACTATTACTGCGCTGCTACAAATAATCCGACTGTTCCGAAACTTCGGTTGGGGAGAGAAGAGGATTGCACGAACTAGTTCCCAAAATTTCATGAAGATAGCGCAAGTAATATTAATTTTAGAAAAGCAGTCCCAAAACTGTGTATAGTAAAGGTACAAAGTTCTATACAGAACCAGAAAATACAGTAGCACATTATTAATTACATTTTTAAAGTAGATTCCGTTAAGTGAGATAATTTACGCTTTAGGTAACATTGCAAATAGCACCGCTGCCATTTTAGTATTTGTAATTCGTATCGAGGCTGTTCACAGAGATATTAGTTATTAAAAAACTAACTAATAACAATATTGTACTTTTTTAGGCTACATTTTCACTGGTCGCATAATATAACATTGTTTTAGATTAATACAAAAAATTATTTCAAACATAATTTAACTACCGACTGGAGATATATTCAACTTTAATCTGTCACGGGGATGATAAATAAAAATCATGTTATTTGAAAATTTCATTCAGTTGAAATTGAAGGGAAAAAATTAAACATCAAGAAATTATAAATATACCAATCAGTAGTGTTATTAGACGCTGAGAAAAAATCAAGTGCTTTCCACTGATTCAAACTAAACCGAGTCAGGAAAATCAGACTGACATTATGTTAACTGGACTAGCTGATTTTGCTACAGCGTAAGCGTTTTAATAGGAGGTCAGATGTTTGTTTTTTTCATGATAGCAGTCTAATCAGTATCTAGCTGAACAGCGTTATGACTCCGATGAGGTTATTAAAAGCGTACACCGATGTCATTGCAGTGACTACAATTATATTTTAGTAATAAACAGTACAAATATTTAGAATAATTGCAGATTATTTACCCATTGGATTCATTAAATGTATTCTTTTGGCAAAACCTAATTGTGGCAAATATTTTTCGGACAAAGTAAAAATTTTCCTTTGATCAACTCCTCCAAACTGAGCATCTACTTTTAAATATTCCTCATCTAATGCCTGCAATCCTATTCAAATAGAAAATAAAAAATAATTTAACAATTAAATTTTAATTTAATTCTATTATTGCATGTTTTAAATGTTCATAAACTGTTACAAAAATTTTAGTGACATTGAAACATGTTACTGATTTTATCGAACCAAGGTAACAATTACGGAAAAATAAACAGAATATTATGTTAATGTATACATGTTGAATAAATTAAAAGATATTAAACATGATTTATCGCGAATCGCGCTTATCTGTATTTCGAACCGCACGAATAAAAAAAAAATTAAAATTAAAAAAATGACTGACATTCATTCGTCATTATATTTACTTTCTAATTTTCGTGATGCGTAAAAAAGTAATTAGAACGATACTAAATGAAACATATTTAGTTCTTTTAATAAATCCCTTGAAAATCCTTTAAAAAATTGGAACATAATTATTACGAGAAAATAACTCATTTATTTATGTTAGTTAGATAAATTATCCGTTTTATAAAATCTTGATTATTGTATATACAAAAAAAAAAAAACAGAAGAAAAAAAAGCGAATAACAGGAATCTTTAGTTTAAAGCATTTATAATTATTAAAAAAAAAAAAGATTTCTGATTATACTTCATTAAATGTTGGAAAACTACAAGACGAACTAAAAATGTAACGAATTTTATACAATTAGAATCATTGATATATCATTTTCAGAATAGAACAAAGTGATATGACTCATTGGTAGATCTATTTTTAAATCTCAATTACAAAATTAATTATATAAATTTATTTTTGATTAATTAATTAATACTAAGCAAGAAATTATAAAATTACCTGGGTATAGAAGTCCAGAAAGTAGCGGATTTTCAACTTGTTTAACAACTTCAGCACCAGCCTTTTTTGCGTCATGCTCAGTTATTACTGATGTTATTCGATAAACATCTAGAGTGTATTCTCTGTTTATGGACAAATTCAACAACTAACTGGTTTATTAAACGGCATAAAATTATTACACATGCAAAAATTGATATTATTAGATTTAAATTTATTACGCACGTTTTAAATTTACATTTATTTTGGTCGCCGTGCAATATTATATAATATTAATGAACCGTTAATTTTTTACACATATCTGTATTTATATTGTTTTTATATTTTTAAAACTTGTTCTGGTGACGTAAGTATGGTGAAAAAATTCCACATATGGAGAAAAATTAAAACAACTTAAAAGAATTTAAAACAGTTTTATTTTTTTATTATTATTTTCTAATGTAAAATTTTAAAAAAAATAATAATAATAAATTAAAAACAAATTACTACCGGCACTGATTTATGGTTATTAACTTAAATGTTCCCTCCAGTTTATTATTTTTGGCGGATTGATTACAACTTCTGACTAAATGACAGGTCTTCTGTTTGAAAAATACCTCCGTCATTCCCCGAAGCATTTTCCATAATAATTTGGCGTAGTCTGGTTTTTAATAAAAGCCCGAAGTTATATGAATAAGCGACTACATTATTTTTACGATAAGAGTAATAAGAAAATTTGTAAAAGTTTTGCATTATCTAGAAACCCCGTCAAAATTCTGAATTACGGAAATTCGTAAACTGTAAATAAATTTATCGTTTCTGAAAATTTTTTTGATCACCTTCTTGTACCGATTATATTGTTACGATTAAAAATAGCATAATCAATTAAAACCGACTATTCTCTAAGAATTATAGAAGACCATCATCTGGGGCATCCAAGAGTTTTCGCATGGCGAGTTCTGAAGAATCCAATTATGTATAATATATATGATTTTTAGATTTAGATGATATTCACAAATGTTAATTTTCGGAAGCAGTTTTTTTAAAATAAAATTCTCATACAAATAATATACCCTTTTTTCGGAATTTGCGGATTTTTTAAGTTCACTTCAATTATTTTTAGTGGTTGCTTAAGATGACTGTTTCTTTTCCCAATAGAATATTTCTCTTGATTCAATTTCAAGTGTAATATTTAGGAACTTTGACGTACAACAGCATTCTTATAATTTTCTTATCGAGAAAGAAGGAAGAAAATAGTTGTTTTTTACAGGTTTTCAACTCTTGTCTCTATAAAATAAATCCTTTGTCTGTTTTTAAGACGAACAAAGTAGATACATAATATTTAGGTTAAAATTATTTTCTTCCATTTCTGTATTAACACTTTATTGAACAATATAAAATCTTTATTAAACAGAAATTATTTTTAAATTAAAAATTAAAACGTGCCGACATGTTTCGGAGTCACTTGCTCCATATTCATGGCGTTAATAATTAAAGTTAAAAATTGAAACGATGACGTATTTGTCTTCTTATAATCTAATATAATATATCGATATGTCATGAATATTTAATTTTATATAGCGGGTTATTATTAATTATAAGATTATTATTAATTAAGTTATCTTTAAATTTATTAATGTAATACGTTTCGGCGCTATTGAGTATGTTATAATTATTAATATATTTTATTATTTTGAGGTCGTCTTTTATATTTAATTTTAGTCTATGTTTATTAATAATAATGTGTTCAGCAACAGATGATTTACTAATATGCCCGTGTGTAATGGCAGCAATATGTTCGTTATATCGGATACGGAAAGTTCGACGCGTTTGTCCTATATATATTTTATTGCACGTACTACATTTAATTTTATATATACCGGATTTGTTATATTTATCTATGTTTATGAATTTATTTTTATTAATAAATCCGGTATATATAAAATTAAATGTAGTACGTGCAATAAAATATATATAGGACAAACGCGTCGAACTTTCCGTATCCGATATAACGAACATATTGCTGCCATTACACACGGGCATATTAGTAAATCATCTGTTGCTGAACACATTATTATTAATAAACATAGACTAAAATTAAATATAAAAGACGACCTCAAAATAATAAAATATATTAATAATTATAACATACTCAATAGCGCCGAAACGTATTACATTAATAAATTTAAAGATAACTTAATTAATAATAACCCGCTATATAAAATTAAATATTCATGACATATCGATATATTACATTAGATTATAAGAAGACAAATACGTCATCGTTGCAATTTTTAACTTTAATTATTAACGCCATGAATATGGAGCAAGTGACTCCGAAACATGTCGGCACGTTTTAATTTTTAATTTAAAAATAATTTCTGTTTAATAAAGATTTTATATTGTTCAATAAAGTAGATACATAATGTTTGTGAATAGGAAAATCTAAAATTCTTCATATAGTTTCATTGCTACTTATATATCCTATTCGGTACTGTGATGTTGCAACTATGCTATCATTCGCAAGTTTAAAAACTACCATATCGCTTCACTAGGTTGAGGATGTTATATGTTATATTTTAAATTTTTTAGTTTTTTCCCTCAAACGAAAATCCTGTACCACAATCACTCAATCCAGACAATATCAGGTGCAGTCAAATTTATTCATGCACTGTTCTAGAATCTAAAGAACACTCGTACAAATTTTGGTCAAATTTGGTTTAAAAATCAGGATTTGTATAAAAGATCAATGAGCAAGAATTAATTTTTATATGTTTATATGCAGATAAAGCTGTTTTAAAATGGTTCTCCTTTTGTTTTAGTTTAAGACTGAACGAAGTTACATTTACTAGTAATTTTGTTTAATTATGTGTTTTTTTAATATCTTTTAAGCTTATCCACCACGGACATTAACCCAACGCAAGTGATCAGTAATGATAATTGTCTATATTTTCCATGTGCGGTAATGAAATACGAACCCAGTTTCACCTGAATCAAATACCCTGCCTACCATCCACGCTATTGTTCAATTATATTTATTAAGTTTACATCGTTATAAAATTGCGGAGTACTTGTGAATTTAATGTTTTATTAACTATTTAATCTTACTTTATTGACTGCATTTACATTACGTATATGAAACCAATTTATATGAATTTATTTTTATTGTGGATTTAATTAAAATGAGCTATATTTTATTACCATGTTAAAACTACTTTGCTAAAAAGTCTATTTTAGTATTTAATGCGGTGTTTCTGAATAAATATATCGTAACCGTGTATAGAATTTAAGAAAGCTATTTATTAAAACCACTGTTATATTTTAATGATTACATTATTACGAATTTTTTTCTCTTTCTTAAATTTACATACAATTTTGATTACAGAATAGGGATTGAAATTTATTATCATAAATTATTATTTTTCTTCGATACTTCTTAATTTATAAATCCTACATGAAAAAAGTACACTGTATATACATCTTCTTTTTTTTTTTTTTAAGTGCATGCATTTATTACACATATAATCCATTATTGTAATATTAAGTGGTAACCCACTTCCAAAAAAAATAAACTTACTTTGATAATTGATAATCTGTTCCACGAACGAATTTTAATTTTTCCAACGGCACGCCAATAGAAGTTAACATCGCTTTAATAACATGTTCGTAATATGATGTTCTAAGTTGCAATAAATCCCATGGTGCTTTCATATTGTCTAAATACGCATGTAAATCAGCAAATAAAATAGTTACCTATAAAAAGCCGTTAAAATTAACTATTAGAGAGATCAAAACCATAACTATTAATTTTTTACAATTCATTCACAGATAAAAATATAATATTATATATTACCTCACATTCTGCTTTTAGAAAATCAGCAATTTTTGAAACAGGAACAAAATACGCGATATGTGGCCTGCCGGTAGTAGCAGTACCCCAATATATCTTAAGATTACGTTCATTCAGTATGTCATTCAATTTTTCCTCCCCCAAAACTTCTTGCAAGTTTCGAACGATTAGTTGCTTCTTTTCTTGCCACGATAGTAACATGTTCGTGTATATCTAAATCAATTAATAATCAATCAACATACTTTTAGATACAGATAAAGAAAAATAAAATATTGCAGCAAACTGTTGGAATAACGAATATACGTACTGTACAACAGCAAACCATATATACTCACTTCACTAAACTATTATTACCTATAGGTATTATTACGGGAAAAATGTACAATATAAATTATATATTAAAAAATAGTAATTTTACTTTTTCCATAATCTGCAACGATATCTAAAAAAAGTAATTAAAAATTGACATTTCCGTTTCACACATACCTTTTAAATAAGATCGTACTTCCTTACTGCTTTTTATTGTTTAAAAAACAAATATTTCAATTAAAACAGAAACACTCTTTTCTGCAAACGTAAACTACTGGCGGCAATTGACTTTCACCATTACGTTTCGAAGCATAATTTAGTTATTTCGATAGCAAAATATGTTTATATCGATATATATACCGCTGTTTTAAGCTCGTTGCATACAGAACGTAATATTCTATCGCGAGGTACAATGGTAAAATTGGATTATGCAGAATAAAACGGAGGTAGTCGAACCTTTTTTCGTAATTTTACATTCTGTTTCGCAGTACTGTTATCACAAAAAAGAACATAATGATTGTAGTAGAGATGGGAAAAGTAACTCATTGCAGTGAGTGACTCTTTTGAATCTGACTCAGTAAATTGATTGTATACAATCAGTAACTCAGTAACTCAGTAACTCAGTTGAATCAGTAAATCAATTAAAACATTTAACTCTGAATTATTCACTGAGTGATTCTCATCCACGACAATGAAACGTTAAAGAAGCGTATCAGAAATTATTCTCAAGCAGTTGCAATTATAGGGTTTTCAGCTGATAGGTTTAGAAATCATTTTTTATTATATTTTAATAAAGGGTATAATTTTTTTAAAAAATAAACACATTATGCAGTATTACAGAGAAACCTGTAAATTGGCTAAAGTTAATAGTTAGTATCGTTTATTGTGTAAAAATAAATAAGAAAAATAACTTGTAGTATTATTAATTATAATTGTATTAATTTATATGTTGTGTCAAGTTTGTTTTTATTATAAAAGCTACTGTGTATCATTTAAATTAACATTTGTAGAAAAAATAAAAGCGGCGAATTAAACTTTAGCGACGTATTACTTTTTTAAAGAACTTTCTTTATAAATAACGAAAAATTGAAAAAATGTAATACAAACAAAATTAGAAGTAGAATTTAAAAAAACTAACTATGATGTTTAGTTAGTTATGAAACTGTAATTGCAAAGGAATGTTTAAAACTAAAGAAATATTTTATTATATTTTGAATTTTAAATAATTTTAACATTAACTAAAATGAACTTTAGTTACTAATACACAGTATTTTGAGTGGTAAAGTTAATTTCTGTAACAAATCCTAATTACCACTGGAAGTAGGGAAGTTTGTAGAAATTTTGTTAGAAAACAACAAATCTAATATTTTATAAAACTTGTGAAATATTTAATTGTGTAATATATTTATATATTAAGTAATAATTATTTTATATATTTGAAGGTGTTAAATATGCAGATAAAAAGAACGGATCGTTAAAGCAAGTGTTTGAAGTTAAACAACTTCATATTTGGAATTACAAGCTAATTAACAGGCTGTTTAAATTGTTTTAACAACAAATTCTAAATTTGTTCAGTTGTTTTGAGACTAATACAGCAAAGTAGTAATTATTAAAGCACTTAAAAAATTCTTATTAGTTGTTGTTTTGTAAATTAAACATCTGTTACAATCATAGATCACAGGGTAATTTGTTTTAATTCTGTAGACTACTGAATTAGTGAGTCAAAAGAGTTACTGAGTTACTGAGTTACCTTTATTCATATTACTGTTTCGAATCTATCAAATCAGTAGAAAGATTCGAATCTTGTACTGAGTTACACACCTCTAGATTGTAGTATTTTTATATCAGAAATTTCAAAAATATTTTTAAATTAACTTTTAATCAGAAATGTTTCCAACCACATATATTAAAGTGCAATTCGAAATAGTTCCAATGTACTTGTCATTAATAAACTTATAACGGTATTATATACTATATTAAATTATTGGACAATATATTAGAAACAACTTTTTACATAATGTATATTATTTTAGTTATATGGAACAACTATATGTTATGTAGATTTACAAATTTCACATATTGCCCTAAACATATATATTTTGTCTGTTAATTTTTTTTTTGCTTCGTTTGCTGTGTATCATTCCAAAAATTCTAAAATAATTATTATCATTCCCATTATCTGAAAAGAATCTGATACTGTCTGAACTCACGTGAGATTTTATATGTCGACTTAAATTAAACTTTGTATAATAGGCTTTAAAATAAAAACTACATGAAAATGCTATTGCAAAAATATAAAGGCAACCGAGACAGACTTTGAGGAGCAAATAATGTGACGTATTTTCTCACAAGTGTCTAAGAAGTAAAATGGACAAATGTAATATGTTTAAAGTGCGCATGCGCCAAAATAATACTTTTATGTCATATCAAGTAAGGAAATCATTTCTGCGCATGTGCTGAGATTTGAACAAAAATTATGTTATTTTTAACATAACATTAAAAAAAAAAAAAAGGTATTATGTTAATGGAATATATTCTAAATGAAAAAGTTTTAAGAATATTACATGTTCTCACAATTATTGGCGAGAAGATAAATTTTTAGCTTAACATTTTATTATACACGGGAATATATTCAAAATCACATTGGGAAACAAAGGAATTTTGGCAAATGTACATATTATCATCGGAATAAAAACTTATTAAATTTAACTTCTTTCATTTGAATTAACCGCAATAGTTATTACTATTATTCATTTATCAAGTGTTTATTGTAACTTGAAAACAATTCCATTGCAAGTTAAAAAGTATTACGTTTGATTATTAGCTAGTCAAACATATAAACTCGTAAAGTAATTAAATTTAAACAATGAATGTAATAAGTAAATTTGTATTAATTGTATAAGGAAATTGCTTAAGCTTATATATTTTTGGTATTGACACTTTATGGATAAGATACTCTCGAAAATAAATAGATGAATACGTACTTTTTATCAAATACGGTTGTTTATCAAGAAATTAAAAGGGCTATTTAGTTAAAAATAGGTTTTTTTATGTTTTAACTAATTTGTTTATTGACAAGATTTTTTAAATTGAATGTGTTTATTAACAGTTTAGATAACGCCGATTTAAATTACCTATCATTTAAGATAGAATACTGACCATAAAATATATACATTACAGGCCATCAATGTAAATATATTCGATTCTTTTTAACATAGACTTACAAAATATATTAGTGCATTTAATATTGCGAATAATTTTGAAGGTTGATAAAGAATGTAATTTACTACATTTCCTATTTTAGATCTTTTTCATTTTTTCTGTGTTGATGTAAACGTTTCATCCGCTCTAAAGACATTAAAATTTTATTGTTTCTTCGCCGAAGTTGAAAATCACTACGATTTTGTAAAGAATTTACAAAGGGCGGATAAAATTACATGTATTTCACATATTACAAACTGTGATAAAATTACATTTCGTTGTATTAATATATTTTTATATAGAATTATTTTCTACATCATTTCTTTTATAATAAAAGAAAAGGGCAAAAAAAAACGCGACATAAAATTTTTCCTGACCTTCGATCCAAAACATTTGATGTGAAAAAATAAGTGTAACAAATTTAGTTTTGAGAAAATAATTTTTAAGCACCAGATTGAATGTCATAATGGTTGTTATAAAACGCAGCAATACATTTTTTAAAAGGACAAAGACACATTCCTTTGCTTATTTTTATTTTGTCGTTAGTTTTGTGATGAACTGTTCATATTCAATATTCAAAATGAAAATTATCAGTTGTCAACTGTTCTTATATTATTTGCATAATCTGTAGTGTATGCGTATACATCTATATCGAGCAAACAAAAATCCCGCTTATTAAAAACTTATGATGGTTTTCAGTATAAATAAAACACTAATTTTTGCTAGAAAAACGAATTTAAAATCACACCTCTTAGTATTGTAAACTTTTACTTACGGTACAAAAATTATCCTTCCTCAGTAATGCGAATTGTACTTTTTCATTAAGAATGAAGTACAATTTTTTGATTTAAAATTTCACAAACAACTAAAAATAATCTATAAAACTGTGACCTTAAACTTATACTTTGGAAGCATTAAAATTTCTTAACATTCAACTGTGCTATTTGAGATCGTTTTTTGAATGATAATGCGGTTACAGAAATAATAATTTTTGATTTTAAAAGTTTCAGTTTTTGAAATGATTTTAATAATAAACCAACATTAAAATTTCTTTAATAACACAATTTTTAGTATTTCCCTTATTATTCACGAACGTTATTCATCATTGGTGTATCATAAAGAATTAAAAATATGGTATATGCGCAGAAAGATTTCTCCATATTATACGATTTTATTCTAGAGGGGAGTAATAATAATTATTTTAGAATTTTTAATGTGACGGATAAATTTTAATTAAAAACTATATCATGGATGGCACGCTTTTGCAGATTAGGGCTTCAAGGGACTTGGAAAAGAAAAAATAAAATAAATATTATAAAAGATCAGAAATTCTGAAGGAGAAGGGGTATTTTTTTTGTTTTTTTTTTGGTACACGGGATAATATACTTAGATTAATTTTGAATACTTACATTCAGAAATTTGAAAGTGAATCACTAGATGAGCCTAGTGTGAGGAAAATTTCTCTGTGGTTCGTAGAAAAATGGGGCTGATCATAAGAATGATAATGTTTATAGGTACATGCATACAAATGGAGCGATACATGCATGCTGCAGACTTAGGTGTGTACACAAATAAGAAAAAAGGTTAGCTTTTTGGAAAAGCTAAAAAGAAGTACATGCAAGAACATGAGAATGATATTGGGAAAGGAGCAGGGGTTGATCTCTGAAGGGCTACCTTTCTGATTACTAGACAAATATGGCTAGAGGGGCAAGGGGGGCTGAGATTAATTTCTGTCTCTAAACTTGAATTTTGATTAATTTTGAAAATGAGGGTTGGATTACTGGATGAGGACAACTGAGGAGCCATGTGGTTAGATACGGCCTAAGGGGCTTTGGACTAAGGTGAATTTTAAGCCCCTTGAATCATAATTCACATTAGATTTTCAAAATTCCACTGGATTCCTGGAAATATCGATTTAGAAGGGGAAGAAATGGGGTTATCGAAATTACATTCTTGTGATCCAAAATAGAAGTTAGGTCGGTTTTTAGCCGTTGCATGCACTTTTAGGGCGTGAAACTATCATTCTTACATTCTCTAATAGTGAAAATTAAATTTATATGTCAGAATATAGAATAATCTACTCTATCAGGAAATCATCATTGAGTTTTGTGTGTAAAAAATTAGTGTCCTTGGCTGCTTTAGCTCCAATTTAGAAATACAGCATAGAGGTTTATGGTTCTCGAGTACATCAAATTTAAACGAAGTTTAATGCTACGGTGAAAGGTATTGTGAATAATAATTAACGCTCCATATCATGCATCTAACACCAGCTTATATTAAAAAGGTAGAGTACATACTTGAATATAATATCAGATTTTATAGGAAATTTTTTAATAGTTGCAAACTAATCCAGATGTTAAAGTATCAAAATTGGTAAATTTTCGCGGATGCCCTCTAGGCATGATTTAAACACGTAAAATTAGTTTGCTAGATGATCTACTAATAAAAAAAATAAAAATTCAAAAAAATGTTTTAAAGTATTTTCATATTTTATAAAATAAAAATAAATTAAAAATTCATTAAAGTTATCTATATAACTCTACAACAATATTAGTATGTATTGAAATACAGATAATTTTTGTTTATTTTTAGTTTGCTATTTACTATTATAAATAAATGTATTACTTTTACTTTTTTTTTTCTTTTTTTTTTTTGTCTGGCATTACACACTATTTGGTCACTAACTAATCATTAAATTAATCCTTTAGCTTGTTTAATTCAATCTCTACTTATTTCTTACTAATTTATAAATACGGCGTATATGTATACATAAAAATCGCTTATTTAATATTAGTAGACATGTAGTTTCAACTAATGGTAAGTACTATAATATATAAAATGTGTACATAACGGTCTGAATCAGCTGGTGGAAAGATGAACCCGTGCGGTACCTAGTATTTATGGTTCTTTGTTAAATTATTTCCATAGCCTAGGCGCTAGGTTTCTCGGATAGTCAACAGTAGAGATCTGGTTCTATTTTAATATTTCCTTGATAAGCGATTTTTAACATTATAAACGCAAGAAAAACGCCTCTTAAAGGATTTAATCGCATCTGCACATCATTTTCACTTTCTTCATTTTCTGATTGAACGCTTACTTTTTTTTCCCCAAATCACGGACGCTTTCACCGCTGACCTTGATTTCAGCAGCAGCCTATAAATTTTACTTATTTTTGCATATTACAACCTAAAAAATATCACCGTGTGGTTGATGTACAATAAATTTAGAATTACGGTCACGTTACGTCACAAAAGATTCTAATAATGAGATAAAAATTAGATGGAAAAATAATGTATGCAGTAACAAAGAACATAATATTTGTTAATTGGAAAATTCAATCGAAACAATACTGGGGTAAGGGTAAAATAAAGAATTTTACATTATACGTGGTAATGAGAAGGTAAACATTTTTAAAAGACTATTTTTCTTGTTTTTTGCCTGGGAAGTGGACGCTTGTATCTTCATAAATTGTCGCATTGGATAATTAATTTTATGTAGAAATACTTCTTGGCACATGCTAGATCTGAAATTGTTTTTAATCAATTTCAACTTTACAGGAGCATAATAAATTCTTAAATAATACAAACACATTGGGGAATAAATCGTCCAGACCCGTGCTAGTAAGAGTTTTCAGTTTTTCTACACTATTAGCCTTAATGACGTTATTTATTATGCGGTCTTGAACGATGGACATCTTTGCAAGGAAATTCATATATTATCACAAATACTCGGAATACCTGAAGCCCGTAGCTCGTTTCGTCGGTCATTATAATCGATTCTTGTTTATATAAAAAAATTAAAATAAAAAAGTAGATAAATAAGGATAAATTCTTGTTAAAGTATTTGGCGTTAATAAATCAGTTTCTTTATGAGTTTAACAATATTTCTTTAGAATTTGCCGTATTTTTGATATTTTCGTTTCTTTCAGATACTGGTGTATGGTTTTGAAGTTCGAAAACATATGTTCCGCAAAATAGGCGAGCGCGTAATTACGGATACCTGGAAACGGCGAGGAACGAATAGGCAAAAAAAGAAGGCATCGGTCTTGGCTCTCAGCCGATCAGTGGGCAGTCGCATAATGGCGGTTCGAAAATCATGCGCTACGCATGCAGTAAAAATATATATATAACAAAAAAAAACAAAACATAAACGATTCGAAAATATCGTAACAAACAGTTCATTTTTTAATTTTTTTGTATTAATTTTATGTTTAAATAAAAAAAAAAAAAATGCTTTTTAATAGCTACTAAAGCAAAAAGAAAAAGAAAATCAGTTAATAAACAAAGGAGGACTTTACTTATTTATATGCAGATATTAAATGTTTTGCGTATTTATATATTTGTTTGTGAAAGTGAATTACTGAGAATATGTTGTGCACATTTTAAAACTCCCCTTATGTGCAGTATACTTTTATTACATTTTGAGGTGATTTAGTCGAAAATTTTTTCAAATTGGTTGGAAAACAGCTGATCACAGGTAAAATTACAAGACGCTTTTTATTTGTTTTTATAACGAATAAACCGATAGATAAAGCTAACGACGACCCTAGATACCTAAAATATAATTTTTCTAATAAAAAACGCATAGAAATGTATTCACAAAAATCAACGTGTGCAGAGTCATTGAAAACCTTTTCCAACCGTCCAGAAAGCGAATTGGAAGGATCTCTACATTTTTGTTGCGTTCAGTATTAAAAAGCAAAGTTGTATGCAAAGAGACTTTAAATTCATAAATGTGTTCATAAATTAGTTTTAAAATATTATGTTTTGTGAATATGTATAAGATTAAAATAAAGTTACGAAGGTACAAAAAAAAAGTACCGAGCGAAGTTTGGTCGCCCAGGTACTTATTATTAATCTGTGTATGAAACGGATAGTTAGGAGAAAGGAATCTGTTCAAAATTATTACTGTACAGTTAGGCGATGTTGCTATTGATGCAAAGTGAAAAGGTGCTAGGTTGCAAAATTAAGTTTTGCAACGTGCTACATTTTCTTAACGCATTAGTATCTGTATTTAAATTGCAAATCTTTCAGTATCTCACACTTACAGTGTTTGTGACACACATATACAATACGAGGGATGGAATTCGTTTTTCCCCACAATACTTCAAAACACACACGAAATGGGGCTATTTGAGCGTAGTTCATTTTGGTATAGTTAATTTGAACTGTACGAGGACCTAGTTTAAAGTTCATTTTTAGTTGACTTTTATCATAGATTAATACTAGAAAAGCAACAATTTTCTAAACGTTAATCTTTAGGTGTATTTATTGCTCAGTTACAAATCGGTATAAGGACAATTTAAAGGCGACACTGGAATCTCAAATTTTTATACAATTTAATTTTGAGTATACATCTCATACTGTAATTTTAAACTAATGAAAATTATTCCACTACTCAGAAAACATTTTAAATTATTGAAAATTATTTCTTATTAAAATTAATGTAAAATTAATTTGTGCCTGTTGTTTCGAATAATCTTTTTTTTCTTTCCAAGTACATACGGATATTTAATGTTATAGCGGTGTATTACAATAATGCATACCTTATTTTTATGATGAAGTAATATGAAAAATCATGTAATAAGCACGCATCGTTTTTATGTGACTTTTTTATGTAACAAAAGTGTTTTGTGAAAGCAGTTAACGAAATTCACGAGTTATGGTATAACGTGTGGGCTTCAATTAGAAATTGCTACGAAAATCGAAAGTGAAAAATGACATGGTCAATCGGACACTTCTATAAATAGCAAAGGACTATTATCTGAAGATCGCGGCAGTGTTTTCATGGCGAGGTCCAAAGGATTAGATTTTACACGTAGGTACATGTATATATTCCACTTTGATAGGATTAGCTACAACAAAAACTGCTGTATATATAGCTGTAACTGACTTTGCTTCCAATGTAAATACTATTCCGTTAATGGAATAGTTTATTTCCAATCCTTTTTCCATCAAATAATCCTCAATTCATTTTAAATATTATTTAAATGGATACAATCTCAATTTTTTCTTACCGTAGTGAATGTTTCATTAAACTGTTCAATATATTATTGATGAAATCATTTTGCCAATTTTAAAATAATAATTCCAAATGTTCATATTAAGAGTATTTAAATATATATTATATATATATTTTTTTTACACTAAATGAAAATGAATAATAAATTATAAATACAAAATTAAAAACGTCAAGTGCCTTGGTAACCGTAATATCAGCCAGTAATAACTTAATACGCGTTGTCTAGAAAAAAACGTAAGCCAGAAATAATAGTTGAATTTTAAATTATGTAAAAATATGTAGAGTCTTTCACCTGACATATATATATATATATATATATATATATATATATATATATATTCAGCAGCCTGCGATTGTAAGTGAGTCCGAATTATTTAGCATCGATCAACACTACTTGCAGATTAGTGTGTACACTACAATATATATACGCCTATATATATATATATAATATAATCAGTGTAAACAATTTGGAGTATTTTTAAGAATTTCCATGTCATTTAAATAATTTTATATTAATGTAAAGTTTCAATATATATATATATATATATATATACATTTTCTGTGGTAGGTTTCAATTGACGGAGAAGTTAATTGAAGAAATTCGGCAAAGAGTTGTTTGCCTATGTGAGAACACTTCCGTTCGATGTCACATTTAAGAGACTCGTGAATGAAGAACCCGTATGATTCCATTTCGTCAGTTTTATGCTACTGATTTAGTAGCTATTGCAGATGGTGATGACGTATATAGCGTGGAAGTTGTAGAAAACAAATCGCACCTGTTCATTATTCCTTATAAAAATAATTCCTCAGAGACTATTCCTTTGGCGGCTACCGTACGAGGCCTTTAAAATGTCGTTTTGCCATTTGAACTTCTTCCGAAAACCGTCATTTTTTGAACTTTTTGCGGTTAAGGGTAGAATATTTATTTACGAAAGGTCGAACTAATCCGAGATTGCATTACGTGTAAAGTCCGTTCGGTTTCCCTGAAATTCGTTTGTTCCTTCGAACGTGGACGCGACGATACCTTTTAAATTTATTTCGGAGTTAGATGTGAACCACTCGCCACTCTTCGATGCAGATACCGCAGTGGCCAAAGCGGGATGCCACCGTCGAAATACTTGTCCTGCCTTTCTCCACAGATGACACATCACTGGAACCGTATTCGAATTTGAAATAGTGTAAGCCGCGCGTTTTTCCAAGAAGAAACATCGGCGAGAGGGAGGAGCGCTATCGATCGAACCTTTCTCCGAGTGTTTTCGCGGGCTTTTTTCCCTCCATTTTCGGCTGAAATTAACAACCCCTCCCCCCGTCTGGCAGGAAAACGAAGCCCGTCACTGCGCAAACGGAGGGAGCCTTATCATTAACTGGTAATTCGGCGGAATCGGCGGAGGTGCAAAGGCTGTATTTTAGCCCGAAGCTTTTCCACGCCTGTCCGTTACAGTGCTGGTAGAGGTCCGTTCCCGAATTCAGCCAGTCCCGTTAGCTTTAGTGGCTCGTCAATTGGTCGTACGTTTTCCACCGCTCAGCTCGTGCGTTTCACGAATCCGTTTTGCAAAATGAACGTAGCCGTTCGTATACTGTTCGTTAGCGAGTTCGTATACGAATTCGATGCCCACGTGTTAACAACAGGTGTTCCAGCGAAGGCAGCCCAGTTATTAATCAATTGTCTGACATATGCTGTTCCTCCTCGTTTTTAATTAGCGGCTAACATTCGGATTTCGGTTTTTCGGCAAGATTGCACCATCGAAGGTAATAAAAATTTTCTTTATCACAATTGGTTTCTAAGAAATACACGCTAATGTGAAGAAGATTTGCGCAATTCGATGAAGAAGAACTCGTGCAAATACATTTTGTATTGCCGTTGTTGTTATCAGCAAGTTAAAATTCTACAATATTAGAAATTGAATTTTCCCCGTTTAATAAATATTTACTATTCTGACGTTTCATCAAGATGAAGGTTAACATGGGTTGAATTACTTGGTTTTTCATTCTGGTTTTAAATTTAAGGTTATTCGTTTTCTGAATACTATTTATCACGTTGCTCAGGGCGTTTTTTTACTGACAATTAAATGGCCTTTGCTAATTTCGTCAGCACAATGCCTCTTTACTGGTAATTTCAAATTTGAAATAATAATAATAACAGTAAAAAAATTGCAATCAATACGAAACGTATGGTAATGGCACATTGAACGCCTACGATGTCCTAGAATTGTATAAATCTATAAGGAACTTGAAATCATTCTCCTTAAGTGAAGGAGTCTAACGTTTATCAACATAGAGTTGCCGTAAAAATTAGTAGAAAATAAACGGACTCGTGCGACTAATTTTCATAATTATTAAAAGTTCAAATTTTATTAAATATATTAAATAATATTATAAATTAAAAATATGTACTTTTTTCTAAACCGGTTTTATTTTCTCTTTTCCATTTCTGGTTCCGTCTTCTTACGTTTCTTATTATTTCTTCATTTGTTTCGGGAAATGTTCTACTGGCTTTCTGGATTTCTCTTTTAGACTTTTTTTTTTTTTGTTTTTATCGGACTTGTCAACCAGGTACCTTCACCCAGAAACAATTAGAAAGGGAAATGAGAGCCAGTTATATTTTGATGTGGTCAGACATTGCTAGTAGGAAGGAACAGACAATGGGAACGATGTGTGGAGAAGGAGGAGACAATATGTAGGAGGCACAATGCGAAGTAGGAATACACTAATTCGTAGCAAATTGGAATAGAAAACAGATGAATATTTAATAGACACATGATCGGCATCGCAAACATGATCTTCGTTTGGGTGGAGAGGACAATAAGGAGAAGAAACCAGCTTAAAAAACGAAAACGAGAGGAAAATAATAGAGTATGGCTTAAGAACGCAGACGAATAATAGAGACAACAACAGAACGACAAAGTGGATGAAACAAAGAGAACCACTGATTGGCATTTAGACTTTTTCGTCTCAACTATCCTCTTTAAATCGGGCGACAGACAACTTTTTTGTTAAGTATTTCTGTTTTTTGTTTTTTTTTTATTGTTAATTTTTTGGAATATTCTCTTTTTTTACCGACTTCCAAAAAGATGTTTTTTTTTTATGTTTGTTCACGCATAACTCTTATACATATAAATTGATTTTCTATCCATTAGGAAGAGTACCTCAACTTAGGCCCATGCGAGTAATGATGAAAATCCGTGAACATAAACCGACTATTTGTCAAAAATCGTGAAAAAATGTGGTCCCTTTGGATAATTTTTTTTTTATTATTATTTTTTTTAGGGGCGGTTGATTTACAATACTATCAAGTTACCAAATTACCATAGAAATGTAGCTTTGTTACGGACTTTCAGAAAAAAAGGGGTTACACATTTGTCGCGTTTTTCTTTTTTTTTTTGTTTTCTTTTTTTCTCTAATGTTTGTTCACGCACAACTTACATTTATATGGACCGATTTGACTGATTCTTATTAGAAAGTGTACTACTCGGACCATGTGAATCTTGATGAAAATCGGTGAATATAAACTGAGATTTGTCAAAAAACGTGAAAGTGGCCTCTTTAGATAATTTAGTTTTCTTTATATTTTTGATTAGTATAACAGAGACGATTGAATTAAAATACTATCAGTTTGCCAAAGTACCGTGGAAATGTAGTTTTCGCGGTTTTTGCCGTGGAAGTGCAGTTCAAAAAAAAAAAAAGAAATCGATTTTTTTAAGCTTTTTTTTGGGAGGGGGGTCATTAACACGGACATTGGCCCAAGAACAATGGAACAGAGAGGTAAGAGACACTCAAATCCTTACACGATCAGAGATAGCTCGACAGAAAGGAATTAAGAGTTAGGATAACAGAAGGAGTAGGAAGGGAGGGGAAGCACAGTATATTTATTTGTGATGTCGATTATATAATGTTCGGTTGTTCGTCGCTTTCAACTGAACAAGCTTATTTTTATTCCTTCCTTTTACAAATCGCGGTATTCTCGCTCCATACTGTACTTTGTAAGCGTAAAATATAGAGAATAATGTGACAAAAAAAAATTGATTTTTAGCAAGAAAAAAATTCAAATACAATGCTGAAAATTGTGATATTATCGTTATTCTTATACAACATTAATTTTTTGGAGTCGGTAAGAAATTCATATTAAAATAATAATTAAAAACTGCATTAAATATTCCTTAAATTGTTCCGAGATATTTTAATATGAATTTGATGCCTACTCTAATAAGTGTTAATATTGTATAAGAATTACGATAATATCACCTTAAGTTATATTTGTATCACTCTGATATATATATTTTCTTATCGAGGGTAATTATTTTTTACTTTTTAGTGCATTTTTATTAAATTTTTATAATACAATCTCGAAGTTGTTGTTTTTTTTTCTTTTCTTTTCCCTTAAAAAAAAACATTTTATTTTTTCTCGTTTCCTTTCTTATTATTAATATCGATTAAATGCGGATATTAAATTCTCCAAGAACGCGAATGCGCCTAAATTAGTTTCGCGAAGAAGCAGTCTATGATTATTATTTACGTATTCTAAAAATATTTGTTTCACTCTTCTTTATTTTTATCAAAATGTCAAAGCATTTATTTTATTTTTATTTTTATTTTATTTTTATTTTTATTTTATTTTTATTTTTTACTACACCGGTCAAACACTGGCTTTGCCAACACAAAGCAAAAATAACAATAAAAACAAAACGAACTACGTATGAAATACTGTCTCTTCCCACATTGAATCGGAGACAATAACCGACTAGATACACTTAGTTTATATTTTTATCCGAAGTAAACAATATGTGCGAATAATTAATAGGAGAAAGGGTTAAAGATCGTTTCTTCAAAAATAAGCAATGTTACTTAAACAATAGCAACTGAATAGAATCATTTTAAGACAGCGATAAAAATAGCGCTGTACTTTTTGTTATTCTAGATTGGGGCATTTTGTTTAAATTTGAACTTCCTGTCTGTTTGCCGATTTTTTCCGCGGAGGCACTGGCCATTTAGAAGGCCTTATAGTACCCATGTGATTGGCTAGACTTTCGAAATATGTTCAGACATTCTTTGAGTATGATTATCCGATAGTCATAGTGTGTATTCCCTTAAATACAAACTGTTATGAGTGCATTTACGGCACCGAGAGATTAATAAGAATCCCGAAGCTCAGAAGTATTGGAATACAATTCTAACGGATCTCAGCTTACTTAGGCATAGGTTTTAATGACCTAGTAGACAAGCTGAGGAACAATGTCACTGATTACATTTGTTTATTGATCTTGTCTCTATCGGTGATTTCCATTCAGTCATCAGTAAGTTAAATCGTTGAGAATGGGAAGAGGATAGTTGTGGTAAGCTTTTCAAATATTTTGGACAACCCTAAGACCTTGGTTTTTCAATAATTTATGTGCTTGGCTGAAGTAATAACAATTAAATGTCGACTACGATCCGGACATGTCAGGAAAATTTTTGTAGAATGAAATTAACCTTTTACTCGCTATAAAAATGTGCATCAATGGAATAATTAGTGTAATGCTTTTCTAAGGAATTTTGGATAACAGAGACGCGCAAATTGTAACACGTCACAAAGCGTTCATCGTAAGCAGCCTGTTCCGGTCAAAACTGATAAACAAAATGATGGAAACATTTCGTTATAGTGTAGATAAACAAATAAACAACTGCCCAGCGGATGATATACAACACGATCAGTAAAATACAGTTAAGAAACTGCGCTTATATACGTCATAATCACATAGCAATTCAAATTTTACGAGATTATATACGGTATAAGCGGTTAAGAGGTTAAAAAAAAATCCTTTCGCCTCTTCTAGCCGGGAGGGAACATTGTCGAGGACTTGAACCATTTTCAATTGTCATAATATTCGGCTTTTCAAACTCGCATGGGAGTTAATTGGTTTAGATCAGTATCCACCATACGTAATCAAGAATTTACTGATCAGTAACCAGGTTCAGATTTATAGGACATTGTGCCATATGGTATCTCGAAACCAGTCAAATGAATGACGAATTACGTAATAAATGATACACTATATTTACAAATTTTATATATGTATATCCTTGTCTAATAATTCCAAATACACTCTAAGAAAATTCTCGGAGTGAACACAATTTCCTTTTTATTCATTTTCTTTCAAATTACTTAATGATTAAAAATCATTATTATTATTATTATTATTATTATTATTATTACCATTATTATTATTATTATTATTATTATTATTTAGATATAACTCTAAAGATACGTAAAAATTGGCAGCTACAAAAAAAATAAATTAACAATTAATATTTAAATCATAATAATTCAATTCATAGTTCCTAATTATACGAATACATATCAAAAATCATATTTTATTTTTTTTAGCCTGATATACATTACAGTCCCATGCTGATACTGGTTCCCGCTAATGATGTAATTTATTCCTGATACTTTTGCCGTCAAGTAATCTTCGATTCTTTATAGATTATTCAAATGTAATACGATCTGGATCATCTATTACCGTAGTGAATGTTTGATGAAAATTGTCCAATGTTTTTATTGCTGAAACTGCTTTGCCAATTTTAAAATAACTATTGCAATCGTTCGGATTATTTTAATATTTTTTTCTTTTAATTATTAAACAAATATATAACGAATTCAATTAATACATTAATGAACTTTTTCAAATAATAATCAATAACTGATTGTAAAAACGTACTTCTTTTTAAAAGTAAAATATGTATAAAAGTATAATATAATATTAAACTGATCCGGTGGAATACCACCCCAGAGTCGAATAAAGTTTTATTCGCTTATTCTACATACTATTACGGACTAGCCAGAAATTATCTGAAATAGTAATTAGCCAGAAACTTATTTCATTATTCGTATATACAAGCTTATTTTTTACCGTTATTACCATTATTATTACTATTACATATTATAGGTTCTCTCTTTTCTCATACTCCGAGAATTTCTTCCTGAGCTTCTAAGATATACTTATTACCTTATCATTTTTATAAATTCCCGCTATGCCCTGTTGTGGCTAAAACGCGTTTATAATTTTCTATTTTAAAGGAGTAATGTTCAGTGTGGTTGAATTGAATATGAGCTTACGCAGTTGACGGTGTTAACAAAAACAAAAACGAAATTCATATTTCAGTTTGAAAGTACGCGGTAATTGTTGTAACTTGAACCTTGCGCGGAGGGAGGTCCAAAAGTGGTTTATTCTCTTCCATTTAAAAAAAAACAACAAAAGAAATGTTTTTTTTTTTTGGCTAACCGCGAACTCAACTACGGTCTAATAATACAACAAACCGATCGAAATTTTTATTTCGTCGATGTTTAAACATTTTCAAATTTAATTCCAAACTTTTATCCGTCTTTTGTTTCCATCTTTAGTAGGCGAAGTTGATGAATATGAAACATAACGCAAACTCAGATAGGTCGGACAGTGCAACTTAGCAAACTATCCGCCGTTATCCGCGAGTGACCTAAGTAAGGTACTTTAATCTGTCGTTTGCTATGTTGCAAAGGAGATGTAGGTGAGTTGTTCCAAATAATCAAAATGCCTTGCACTCTCAGGGAATCGATCATTTGTTTTGTTGTAAACGTGAGATTGCCATTTTCAATGATCTCTGCACATAAAATTTTCTTCCTTGCATTATCCAGTATGTGCATTTATCTCGGACACGTTTTGATCGTTCTATTTAAACTTATATCAGACTGTTATGATCTAGACAGCTTTATTAGCTGTACATTTTTTTGTATTATTATTTTTTTTTAATACGCCACACAAGTCAAAAGTGATCACCATTGGTATTGGCCACCTTGACTCAAATCAATAGTCACAATAAAAACAAAACGTACTACATATTAAATAGCGTCTCTTCTCCCCTACTGGATCAGAGGCAACAACTAACAATACGCACTTAGTTTGTAACTTCTCCGAAGATAAATAATATATGCGAATAATAAGAGAGAGGATTAAAGATAACAATACAGCCTTCTTTTCAAAAGTAGCAATAGTAATCTTAACCTGTACATTGGAAATAAAGGATATCATAATATAGGTAGTTAAAAAAATAATACGAAAAATCATTATAAAGTATTTACATAAATTATCCAAATTAACATTTCTTCTTTTTATTTGTTCTTTTTTTCTTTTTTTTTTTTTAAATTTTCAACAGCAATGGTTGCGAAATGTGTCGTAAAATGTATAATATACATTTTCTAATAATCAGATATTTTGTGTATTTCAAAATTTAATCCGTCATCGTGAAATTTCCGATAGGTAAAAGAAGATTTTTTATTTGTTACCTTGTTAAAAATTATAATTTGTTGCACAAATTGACCTCTAATCCGCTACATTTTTTACCGAAAAAAAAAAAAAAGTAAATAAAAAAAAATATACATTCCGCTTTTAAATCATATTTTCTACTCGATTGCAGTGGTCGTTGTTAGATAATAAAAGTGCGTGCTGAACCGTCTGGACGAGAAGTTAATCCGCTAATTCGGAGCTAAAAGAGGGAGATTATTAATGGAGGAAACAAATCGTTGACTGTCTCGAATGACTATCTCGAAAATTAGTTTAAGCTCGTAGACGAGGAAGTGGCAGGAATATATTTGATTAAGAGGAAAAAGACGGATTAGGGTTTTCACGTGTATCGCAGTGTTGTAAAACTTCATCTAAACAATGAACGAAAGTTTCCTCTGTAAACTTCCACAATGATTAATGATACGTGGCTAGCGAATAGGCGATGATTTTATCTCACCTTTTAGCCTTATCATCATCTGGTTTTTTATCTCTTCTGGATTTTCACACGTTCCTAATTTGACAGTTCCCCTTCAATCCATCTTATCTACTGAAGCGTTCTTTTTTCGTTTGTTATTTTGGGCTTCCCGCTTTTTTATTGTGCCCGCAGTTGTTACTGTGTCGATTGTGGTCCGACCGACAGGGCAAGCTATTGAGACTGTTTGCTGGCGAAACGGATTTCAGGCAAAGAGGACGTGTGTATACTGAAAGAACTTTTTTTGAAGATACAAAACTAAATGAATACAGATTCAACCTTTTGATTTGTTCAGCATTCCCATATGGGGACGTTTGAGTAAAAGTTATCACTGCGATCTGTGGCTGGCATTAGCGATTGTCAACAATCGGTTAGTTTTATGTAAACTATAAAGAAGAGGTCCGTTTCTCTAGCAGGTCTACTGTCTGATTTAGATTTTGTAACATGGACGAGCATTTGTTTTTTTTTGTCGACGAAGGAAAAGGAAGGAAACTAGACTCAGATATTTATGCGATCAGAGATAGTAGACAGAAATGATGTAGTAGATGAAGAAGGAAAAGAGAGGATAAAAAGCACGCATAGACGAAAGGAAGATCCATTAGTAAAAGTGAAGGGTAGAAGAAGGAACGTTTAGCGACAGTGGAAGAATGTTTAAATGAGATATAATCAGTGTGTTATGTATAAAGTACGAAATGAAAGAGTAGAGAGGATAGAACAGGTAAAAGAAATAAGTGAGAAGCGGAAAAGCAACATAGGAAGCAGACTGTGCCCAAAATATAGATGACAGATTGTGGAGAAAGTTAAACGCCGTAAAGGAAGAAATTTAGAAGCCGGGAATGAGAATTTGGTTAAATAGACAGACAGAGATCAGGATTTAAGAATGACGAGAAATAAAAACTATGTGGCATAATCTAGAGTAAATGGCTGCAGAAAGAAGTGAAATATATTCGAAAATTTCAATAAATCTACCGGGTTATACGCTGAGTCCGTATATTCCAGAGAGTCTAAATATCTACAAGAGGTCAATTTGAGTAGAATGACAAAGGAATAGGTTAAAAATCAAAGACAAAAAATAAATTTCAACAATTTTTTTTTAACAATTATATATATAATTGTTAAAAAAGTGTTGAAATTTATTTTTTGTCATAATTATATTATTAACAATGTGCATAAACAATAAATACAGTAAGAATCAAAGAACCGATGCGAAGAATTACACAATTAGTAGAGTAGGAAGGAAGTAGAGATGAGATGGCTGTAGGACACTTATTTAATATAATAAGGACATTCTGAGGGATCAGAGAAAAAAGGAGATAGAGAGAATCCGTGTAAAATAATCTTGGCGTAGAAAACGGAGCAGAAGGAAAGGAATTTAAAGGACTATTCGGAATAATTAAATGAAGGATAGAACAAGACTTAACCAATTCCACTGCGATTTTTAGAACTGTTAGTGGGGATTGTGAAGTGGCTCAGTAGAATCCCTGTATAACTGCTTTAGTTTTGCAATTGTTGAAGAGCGAAAAGGTGGACTTTCCGTTAGCAAATGTAACAACGAAAGAGCCTTTTTTACTTTTTTTATCTTTCTTTTTTGTAATAGCGGTTCACAAGGTATGTCTATGGACTCAAAGGTTATAAATAGGTTAAACTTCTGCCTTAACAGTTCCCAACACTGGGATGTAATCGATTTTTTTTCCACCAAATTTCGTTAGAATAAGACATAGGAGAGAGACCACTTGATTATTCGACTTCTTCGGCGGCCCATAGCGTCAGAAGTTATTAAGCGCCAATCGGAGAAATCGATAAAATTGTTTGTAGAAGTGTCCTGCGATTTAAGCTAGATCCCAGCGGCGATGTGTAGATTATAGATGGAGGGGGGATTTTAATAAACTCCAGTTATTTAAAAAGTTAAAGGACACATGATAAAAATAAGTTTACAACACGGTCTGATAATCTTTTTAGTTGGTTCGTATGATTTTAATTTATTGTTTTATCAGTCCTGTAGTAATAATGAATTAGAAAACTATTTTTCAAATATTACGAAATAGAAAAACAGTGTAATTAAATAAATTAATAATATTAAATTTTTAATGATATATGTTACCGAAAACTTATGCTTCTTTGTTGATGAATCCCCATGAGAGGGAAATTTCAAGGTAATGATGTAAATAATCGGATTATTTAGATACTCGGTTAATCGTATTCGTTTCGAAATAATACTCGGATTAATCTTAGCATCGCATTTAAGTTTCCGATTCAGTAGAGAATAAATTAAATCGAAATATATGGAATAATTGCGTCAATGTATAATATACTATAAATATTCGAAATTACTTTAAAAATCGTTGTTTTGACGGTTGGCATAATTAATAAGTAAACAATTCTTTTAATTACTTAATTACTCATTAAATTATTCTCGATAACGGCTATTGTCCAGAATTGACGAAATTTTAAATGAAATAGAGATTTATTAAAAATATTGAATTACGAAATATTTTATTTCTGATATAAACTGCTTCGAAAGGTTTAACTTTTTAATTTATTACAGAATTACTTAAGTTTTTTTAAACTGGGAAACTCATAGAACCAAGGACGCGGAGGAGGAACAGGATTAATCAAGAGATAAACGGAATTAGGATTAGCGAAAAGAGATACATAAACAGAATGCCAACGTCTAAGATGGCAGGATATAGTTGGAAGAAGAATATTGTGTGCTGGAACCCTACTAATAAAATTCCCATTGGAAACAGCAGTTTTAGCAAAGTCTTTGACTTCTCCTCTCTTAAACGCTCTATAATCTCTGATATTTATCGCCTTCGTTTTAACCATAGTCTCCTACCTGCATAATTTTCTGGGTTTTCATCTGCGGGTCTACTCCATTCTATCCTTTTCACTCGCCTTCTAATTGCTTTCTTTGTGACCCTGATATCATATTTTATTTGAATACGCAGCCTTCTCTGCTGCGCAATCGTCCTTCCATTCTTCGCTGTTACAAATTAATATCTCTACTCCTTATAGTGCTGCTTGTTTTTTCTCGTTTCCTTCTGCTTCGGTTATTCCTATCCCCGAAATATTTTTAACCTCTGTCCTTAAACGTATAAGAATAAAAATTTATTTATCTTCATTCCCATTGTTTGAGCTAATGTTCTTGCTGACGAACTCAGTCAAAAAAGAAAAAAAAATCCTACTATAAATATTCTAATTATATTGATTGTGTTCATTGTCACGCACACTAAATTAATACATGCAGTTTAATTTTGGTGTCCTTTTTTTTTTTTTTTTTTTGTTTGATGTGAAAACATCTTATTCGGCGTTTTTCGTTTGGGAAGTGAAAATTTATGAGCACTACCGTTACCCTTTTCCATCGTTTAGTAACATAGTAAACGTGATTAACTTAAAATATTATTAATTTATTTATTAATTAATTTACCCCATGGGGAAACATAATTTTTGGAGAAAAACTAATTTTTTATAAAACATTAATATATCAATGTGTTAATTACCATGGGGAAATGTAAATTCGAATAAAGAAAATTTGAAATTGCAATAGTGTACCATTTACAAGCTCATCACTGATGTAAGCAGTATGTATCTTAACGTTACTTATACGGTATTTTTCATTTGGAGAGTGAACATTTTCGAGCGTTATCGTTACCTTTTGTAAACGGTACTTAAAGTTTGTTTTAATTATTATATTAGTAATATTCCTTAAGAAAGTAGGAAAAATACAGGAAATAATAAAGCTTTTTGGGAAAATACAGAAATTACCTCTGTATGAAAAAAGAGGAAAAATAAAATATTTAAACAGATATTAATAGACGTGTGAAGCCACGGGCAAATCTAGCGGGTAGGTAAATGAGCTGTTAATAGGGTAAATGAATGATATAATAAAAGTGGTATAAATAAGGGATGGGGAACAAATCAGTTACAATGATGAAGCTTTGGACCTCCAGAAATGGCATTTGATTGACACGACTGGAAACCGTATTTTTATTATTTGCTACCGAGGGAATATTATTTATACCCAAATTTGAATTACCGAACTACCGTATAGTTTGCTGTACGTGAAACGTGAAGACCATTTTTTCTTGAACAGTAATAAACATGTTTCCTTCATAAGAGTGAAAGAATCTTTACATAAATATCATTCTAGATAAAACAAATTTTTTTTTATTAATTTCCAAGTATAGATTTAAACCAGCATTAATACACGAGTAAAACTTCGAGTAACAGATAATATTATAAAACGGAACAAAATATTTTCAATTTAACAATAATATTGAATTAAGTGGCTCAAGTTTATTTCAGAAATCCCACTAACGTCTTTTCCAAATGATCCCCTCCCCAGTGTACTATCCCTCCTTAAGGAAAGAGGAATTAATTGGAACTCTGACCTTACACATCAGCATGTTGAACTCCCCTGGGAGGATACTCGGATTGTTGCGGACTTATCTCTGCTGAGCAATCGCTCGGACCAAGATGTCACACTGCCGTCCCAGTACGTGGCGGAAAAAATGCAACTTTTTCCCAGCTACAGACAGCTGTATACAGATGGTGCCAAAGCAAACCCCCTTAATGGGTCCTCGCCGGTGGCTTGCGCCTACGAGGTGGAGGGAGTTGTTCATGTGGTTCGGCTCCATGACTTCTGTTCAGTGCTGGAGGGGGAGCTGTATGGTATTTTCTTCTGCTTGAGAGAATATCTGCAGTCTTACCACCAACGTCGAAATGCATTTCTAATCACAGATTCCTTGCAATCGATTAGGACACTCCAGACACCTAAAACCTCACACACATTATCTCGAAAAATAAAGCGCATCATTAACGTGCTTTTCCGGGCTGGCTCACAGGTAACATTCTTGTGGATCCCGGGTCATACCGGTGTGCCAGGGAATGCGCGTGTGAACTTGGCTGCTAAGGCAGCAACATATAGTCCAATGCCCGAAGGGGCCCCTCTTGCTTAATTATGGTCATCCTTTTTTCAGCAACATAAGGCAGAGACATGGGAAATTATGTGGTCGGCTCACACATCATGGCTGCGATCCATTAAGGTGAGCACTGAACCTTGGTGGCCGCCGATATCCATGTCCCGCAGAGAGTTTGCAGCATTAACTAGACTCCGCATAGGGCACACAACAATATCCCACAACTATTTGCTGGAAGGAACATCTCCTCCCTCTGCCTGTTCCATATGCAATTCCCCAATTTCACCAACCGCTGAACACGTTCTGGAACATTGCCTGCCTGCAGGCACCTCCAACTTACCGACGGTTGCATTGTCAAACGAACCAAAACAGTTCCAGGATATGCTAAACCATATTAGAGCGGCTAACCTATTAAAACACTTCTGATCCTGCACTGATCCATGTGCTGTAATAATCCCGGCAATTACACACAGCACATGGACCATATAAATTTAAGGTAAAAAAAAAAAAATTTTATCTCACCCCCTTCATTTTCAAATTTTGAGTGTTCATATTTTTCCCCTATATTCTAATGAACATTTTTCGGCCAATTTTTATCTGGCAGTATTAGGTAAAGAAAGTATGGAGGTTTGTAGATTACAGAGCGGTATACCGGCAGAAGATTTAAAGGAAGTTTTCCGGGATGATATGTTAATAGCACATAAATTATGTATACACATACCTTATTAAAATACGGGACTAATGCGTTAAATTAATATTAAATTTAGTGGTCATAGCCGAAAGGCAATAAAAGTACTACAGTAAATAAAAAAAAAAAAATAATAAAGAGTATATCTCTAAGGAAATCCTATTTTCCAACGTTTATTTTAATGAACATTGAGTATCAGCACTAAAAATAATTTTTAAAAATGTTGAAAAAGCCGATCCTGAAAATAGTATGAAACCATGTGTTTTCTTAAGTTAAGAATATCTGCTAAAAATTCCGCATAATAAATCTATGTTGTTAAGCTCATATGTATGTTTTCACATCTTTCAAGGGTCGCAAGCGACACTTAGTTTTTTTTTTTTTATTGGGCTTGTCAGACCTTCATCCGGAAATAATTAGAAAGGAAAATGAATCAGTTATAATTGCTAGTAGGAATGAACAAACAATGGGAACGATATGTTTGGTGTCGGTCCGGCTAATGTTTTTATTTTCATTTTTTCTGATAATGGCAACTAACGAAAATTTATATTTAAAATATTCCTCTTATCGAGTTGTCTTCACAACTGGAACGAACAAAAGTATAAAACAAGCTGAAAGTAGAAAGAAGGGTACGCTAAACACACGACGATTAGTCTAATATAACGAACGCCCAAAACCCACTCAATAAAACTAAATATACATATATACATAACGGTATATTTAGCGCCGTTTATTTTTACGTTCCGCATATTTGGGAATGTCATTATGACGAGTGTTTGGTTCCATTTTAACCATAAAAATTTACATCTCTGGCTTCGGAGCACTTTTTTCGGAATTCGGCGGATCTAAATCGAATTATAGTCCCACTAGCTGTAAGCAGTGTGTGAAAGCATTCTCTATACTCCGCCCTGAACGGCCAAGAATAGACCAATGACCTCATCGACACACACAACTATTTATCCTCGCGACAACCAGCATGGCATATTATGCTGAATCTAACGTGTTCTGATGTAAAATTGCATATTTACAAAATTGCCGGAAAACTCGATGCGGCAAAGACCCATAAACCTCCCACTAAGCACCGCCCCCGCTACACCCCTAAGCAGCCTTTTTATATTGAAAAAGAAACTGAATTTTTTGGTTATATACATATAAACCTTATTGTCATATTTTATAACACTTGTCCGCTCTGAAATTTACCGTTCTTTCGTTTACGTGCTGAAACGGCCGTTACTTTGGTTGGTAGTTTTTAGTTTTGAAAACTAGAAAAGGTTTTGAAGAATATAGCGATGGTGAGGGAGGAATTGCTGACCGAAAAGTTGGTTGACAAGTAGAGAAGACGGCTGCTTTGAAAGGGGATCATCAGGTTTTGCCGAAGCCCACGTTTCGCCACAAGCACGTTTTGTCGTTGGTTTCACCAAATTCCACGGTTCGTCGCTGGCGTTAATGTGTTGTTACGAAATCATGCGACAGGGGAACCGTCAAACTACGTCACATCGTGACGCTACTTTTGCCACTTTTTTCTCTTTTTGTTCCGACTTTTTCGATGGAATTTTCCAAAATTTTCTTTCATACAAACCCTGTCCTGACAATTACGATTACATCTTCATTTCCGCATGGTAACAAATTAATAATACTTTCCTATGCGCATTTATATCGCCCTTTTAATTCTAAAACTTTAGCCGCTTATAAATTTCAGTGTATTCTAATGAAAAACTGTTTTGGCTTTACGGTAATAACTGTATTCACCGATAGTTATCGATATACTGATACGGGAACACACCATTGATCGATGAATTATCAGGTGTTTGTTTTTAACGTTGAGGGAAAATTTTCAATTTTGCTGCTGATGTGTTAAATTTATTTACTTTTATTTTCGTCCATTCGATTGGATGAACTTACAGATTAAATTAAATCGTTATTATAAGTCAAATTACATAATGGCAGAAAAAATTGTTCTAGAACAAAGTAAAATTACCTAGAAGAATTTTTTCCGCTTTAAAATATTTCCATTCTAATTTTAACTAATTTTATCATAAAATGTTCTTATAATTTGTTTTAATTCAGTAAATTCAACATTCATCGAACGAACAAAGAAAAGTAATTAAAACATTAGCGAGATTGAAAATTTTTCCTCGACTTTAAAAACAAACGACCGTTTATTATAACTCCGGTGGCGAACGGTGGCTTTTGGTGCAACATTTCCAGCGACAAAATGAGCCGCGACGGAATGTGCGGTTTCAACGAACCGTGGGTGTTCACTTGAAAAAACCGGTGTTTATTAGACACTACTCATTGTCGGTAATTGAACAGAAAGTAATCGAGTTGAACGAGCTCAGTGTCAACCTATTGTGACGACTATGCCTCGATGTTTCTGTATAAGTTTCATTTTCTGCGATGATATCGTGAAGTTTTCGTCGATCACAGTTGAGCAGTTCTTTATTTGGTACCGTTTTCTTTGAGTTTCGTAGTGATGCGACGTATGCTAACATTTTCGGGAAAAATGTTGATGCTGACTTTTTCATTAACCTAAAATAAATAATACGGTCAATTATTTTTTCGCGCTAATTAAGGAACAAAAACATTAACCGTTTGTTGATGTAGAATACCGTTTACGAACCGCCCTCAGTCGAATTTTAGTCTGCTGGTCGGAAATAGCTACTGATCGGTCTTGTTTGCATATTTCATAAATTTAATTTTCGTAAGTTATTTTTCTTTTTACAGTTTTAAACCGATAGCTAATGAGGGTGTATAGTGAGTGGCATTGCCTTCTTGAAGAATAACATTAAGTGATGTCATTGGGCCAAGCTTGACAGGAAAAATTTTCGTAGTTGATGAATATCACTGATGGTAGAATGAAGGAGAGCCGGTCGTCAGCTGCTAGGTGTGGTTTCGGGTTGCTAATGAATCTAAAGTGTGTTAAATTTTACGTGGTCATGACTTTGATGTCCTTCTTCGCACTCTAAATTCGATAAATTTTATATTTATTTCTTGTATAATATTTTTGATTAATTTTTACGCGGAAAAAATATCATTATGTGTTGATATGAGTAATTTTTCATATATTTATTCTTATTCGGTACCGATTTTTTTACTGCGACTGTCGACGGTGGTACCCGATTGATAACATCGTGTGTACTTTTATTTCGTTCTATTTTTGATTAAATCGATTTCAACTTGAAGCTATCACAGAACACTCGCGTGACTTGCAAGTAAACTGGCTCATTATTTAAAAGAATGAATAAAAAACGAGATATACACAATTCTAATTCGGCGCTTTTAAAAAAATTCAAAGCCTCAGAAAAGCACGGCAAATGCTTAAACGGATGTCAGTTAACATATAAGAAATTTCTGTGTGTCATCTTACTTTTTTTTTTTTTTTTAGCCAGAAAGAAACTTACAATAAAGAAAATAAAACAAAATTTCAATTACTAAGAATGTTTTCTTCGGTGCGACATTTTTGCTATGACTCTGATGTAACTCGCTGCTGACTATTATGACCTCCGCACAAACGTGGAGTTGTTCTAAATAGATAGATTGAAAATACAACTCTTTCGCGAACTCGACAAATGATAAAGTATTGGGTTCCTGATTTTGTCCGAGAGTACAGCTATCGTCTCACGTCATTGTCTTTTACTGAAGTATATACTTTCTGTAATGTCTGGTAGCAATGACCTGGTCTTGTACTGCAACCATAAACCCTTCAGTTTCTGGCATTAACTGACCGATCTTGAGCCACATGTTCGACGCCCTCTTATCTACTGTATCTTTATCCAGTTCTGCTTTATGTTTTCCATGTAATGCACCTTCGCTCCATCGCTTATGGTTCTCAATCTTTGACATGGTTGTATTTTGTTGTGGGCGCACAGGGACTTTGACTGCTAAATTTAAGGGTGTTCGTCCTTTGTCGTTCTGGCTAATATATTTGAGTAGCTGCGATGTTGACGCTTTTTTGTAAAAAAATTCTCTCATATTGCGTATTTGTACCTCTCTAAGTCGGCCTATATCTATTAATCCTCTTCCCCCTTCTTTTTCTTCTTCTTATTAATATTATTATTATTTCATTTTAATAAATATCACACGCGTATACAATCCCCTTACATAGAGGTGCAGTCTTATACAATGCATTACCGCACACATTATTAAAAGTTCAGTTAAGAAACTATAAAAAAAGACGAAAACTTTCGACTGATTACCTTCTGTTCGTGAAAACTTAAATCTGGATGTCTACGTTTAAGACCAAATCATTATTATCACTACTACTAGTACTATTTTTTATATATATATATAATGTGTGCGTGTAAGAAATAATAAATAAATAAATAAAATAAAAGAGTTATTTTATGAAAACGCTATTATTAATTAATAGAAATATAATTAGTACTCGTACATATTGCCAAATTACGCTAAATTGTTTTACACCTATGTAAATATCGTTACTATTGTAAAAATCGTTTATTTCATTAAATGCTAATTATGAGACTGCACTCATATTACACCTTGTTTCTTACCATATTTTAAGCGCTAAGTTCATGTCACAAATATCCTTTATTTTTATTCTTTATTTTGTTATCTTTTGTTTGTCTCACTTTTATTTTACATACATCAATGTATATTGTAATTTGAAAAATTAATTATATTACCATATGAATCCACTACTCGCGCAAAACTGCGCATTTGTGGAAATATTGTAAAATAATAATAATAAAGTTTGATTTGATTTGATTATTATTATTAATATTATTATTATTATTATTATTATTATTAATATTAATATTATTATTATTATTATTAATATTAATATTATTATTATTATTATTATTATTATTAATATTAATATTATTAGTATTACGATAATCATTCTACTTCATTATCTATGCGACAGGAAAGTTAAACTACAATTAGGAACAAAAATAATTCACAAAAACATAAATATGGGTTGCCCCCAAGGCAGTGTGTTAGGCCCACTACTCTGGAACTTAATCTTCAATCAAGCACTCAAACTGCCCTATAATCAAAAAGTTGACTTATGTGCATATGCGACGATTTACTTTACATAATCACAGGAAACACTAAAAAAGAATTAGAGGAAATAGCAACAAACACTCTCAACAAATTAGATGAATGGCTAATCAGTGTCAAACTAAATCTCTCTGTAGACAAATGTTTTACATCATTTTTCTCCAGATCATTAAAAATGAAACGAAAAAATATCAAAGTTCGCTATCGAAACACCTTCTTACAAGTGGTAGAAAATTTCAAATATCTTGGCATTACAATAGACAATAAACTCTCCTTTAACGCACATTTTGACCAAATTTTTGAAAAACTAAATATAAAATACTATCAATTACTACGCGTCTGCCAAAATACATGGGGCTATAATTTCGATTACAGAAAAATCATTTATAAATCCCTAATTGAAAATACCCTAGCTTACTGCAGCTCCATCTTTTGTCATAGACTAAAGCACAAATCAGTCTTAAAGAAACTTCACTCAGTTCAAAGAAAATTCCTATTAAATGTAATAAGAGCTTACAGAACCGTCTCATTGAGCGCCGCATTAGTTCTGAGCGATGTTTTACCTATCAAACTGCTCATCCTGAACAGAGCAACAACCTTCAACTTTATACAAAGTAAATCGGGTTTCCAACATTTATACAATGACTTGACCCATGAATATGAATTTCTTTATGCCTACCCAACAAATATCCTGCACAACAGGAAAACAGTTAAAGATAAAATAAAAGAACACTACTATGAGGTTTGGAACCAAGAATGGAACCGCGATACAGTTGCCCGACATACCCACAATCTAATACCCAATACTATTGACAGACACAAAATAAAAATATCACCTGATTTCTACTCCACCCAACTCCTCACAGGTCATGGGAAAATAAATAAATATCTTCATAAACTGGGACTCAATGACACTGACACCTGCACATGCGGACAGACAGAAACGGCCGAACACATAATATTTCAATGTCCCAACTACAATAATTTTCGAAAATTCTCAACAACATTTGACTTAAATGATAAAAGTACTGCCAAATTATTCGAGACCTATGCTTACCAAATCATGCGGCCCAAATTCACCAAAACTTAGAGCTACACACAGTGGTAATTTTACTTCTTATTCTACCTATATTTACCTTTATTTTACTTTACCTTACTTTATTTTTATTCTTCATATATATAATAATTTGACACCATTTGTATAAATAACATAATCGCTGATTTTTTTTTCTTTTTCATAGTTTGTCTTACTTTGGACATATGCACATTTAGACTATCTTCAGAACTGTCTTCTCCTTTTTTCATTTATTTATAATTTCTACATATGTATGAGTGTGAATGTTGTAGGACATAACCCGCACAACTGAGAGTGTGTATCCCTCAAAATAAATTTTATATTTTAGTCTTAAGGAACTTTATGTAAGAGGTTACTGACTGTGATTAAGCCAAAACGGCGGTGCAGGGTCAGTTATCTCCATTATACAACTCTGTAAATTAAAGATACATCTGAAATAAACGAAATAATTAAAAAGAAAAAATTATTAGTATTACGATTATTAATATTATTAGTACGAGTATTACGATTATTAAAATTATAAAATAATCAATATATAAAGGTTAGAAAGTGTTTAATTGAATTGACATTTTAAATTTCATCATATAAATTGTAATTATTAAATAAGAATATTATTTGAAACAGAAAAAAAACAGGTATGAGCTAATATGTTCAGTCTGCTGTAGTGGGCTAAAAGATAGTCCTGTAAGTAAATTTGTGAAATTTTTAAAGTTGGGAAATAATCGCTACGAATTTCATTATAGATGCTGCATTATTTGAACGGATTTATGTGTTCGTGAAATAATTAGAAAAGGAGAAGATAGTCAAACTATAATTATCAAAGTTGAAGGTAATGGTGGATAGGCGTGGGTTTCCTGAACCGAAGAGAAGATGATATTGAACAGCGGTAGAGGTGTCGACGATAATGGTACTGGGGTAAAATTTGAAAAGGTACGAAATCCCACTGACACTGGAGGAACAAGCAATTCGAAGAAATATTAGATTGTGAGACTCGATTTTATATAAGGGTTATTTCACACGCGTAGCACACCTTCGCTCCTAAATTTTGTAGCGAAACATAACAGCAACCTCTGGCGGGCTATATGCATAATAATAACATTATAATTTTGTGCTTTTCATATTCGCCGTCAGTCTGAATTTACTTAGTGCACTATTTTCATTCCGTTCCTATTCTAAGCTATAAATTTGCTTTTATCTCTATAATTTTTCTTCATTTTGTTTTTTTTTTTTTTTTTAAATTATTAATTTCACATTTTTTCGTTTTTTTTCTTCTTTATACTTTAAAATTACGATAATATTTTCGTGAAAACGTAAAAAGAAGATGTATGATATGACCGATTTTCGTTAGACGACCTATCAGTTCGCAAAAATATTGCTTTTTGTGAAATTTCGGAGACAATAATGATGATAGTGAATTTTTTCCTTACGTGTTCGATATTTCAGAACTATGAATTCTTTTATAAGTAAAGGGAAGTGAGATCAACCATTGATAAAGTATCATGAATTACGAAGTTAAATAACATGGTAAGACTAATGAATCTGAAAGGAATATAGAGTCGACGGTTCTTTCTCCTCGATTTTGTATGTATGCAGTCGCTGTTTAGTAACTTTCAAACTGAAATAAAAAAGAAGGGTTGAAATCGGAATTTCCTATTTTCTTCTTATAACTCCGGGTGATTGACAAATATAAGTTTGAAGGATTTTATATATATACACACACACACATATATATATATATATATATATATATATATATATATATATATATATATTGCTTTGCCACGTAAACAGGAACATTATGTTACAGTCCGGCATATTTAAGCGCGCTTAATTTAAGTTTCAGTACTTACAATGTTCAATGTAAAACTGTAAACATGAGCTAATTCGTTGTTTTCAAAATAAAAGGTTTCTAATGCTTTGTTCACTCTATACGATTTTATTTTATGGACGCGTTATATGTTATAAAAGCAATAATCTGTTATATGCGCACTTCAGATATATGTGATATTTGTCCGTCTTACTATTTAGACGCTTGTATAAATTCGATGAACTCAGTCAAGGACTGCTCTTAACGACGTTTAAATCAGAATCCGTTCTCGACACTTTGTTGATCAGAAAAATCATTTCGAAATCTTTTAGCGCCTGTTCAAAACATTTACGTTTTGCCTATATTATTTTTATTTTTAGGCATCGAATTGAATGTTCCGAGTACGCTGTTCGCTTTCAGACAGAGTGCTCCCTGCTTGTTTCCACCCTCTCCGTTTTCTTTTTATCATTTTGAAATCTTTTTTAATGCAAGAGCTCTTTTCTTGGTTTTGATCGTTAGCGGTAATTAACGAAAACGGTTGATCAGAAAAATGTCGAAATCCAAAATGTTCACATTTTCTGTATTTTTGTATTTTGACTACTTCAATTTATTCGTGATGTTTTTATATGGTCAGGGGGCAAAAAATCGAAAGTTTTCAAATTGAATTTTGTACAGTGATTTATAAATCGATTACAAGTTGATGTTAAAATTCGAAAAATACTACTGGGTAAATTTAAAATTTATTTTAAAAAACTATGAGGTAGCGCGGTAGCTTAGTGGTTAAGCAGCTTGGCTGCTAAACCAGAGGACACGAGTTCGAGACTTGTCTCGTTCCAGCTCCCAGGTTTACCCAGCCTGAAATAATTAGGTACCTGAAAAATCTGAGAAAGTAAAGGCGGATAATCCAAAACTAGAAAGGAACTGGCCTCCAGTATTCTCCTTAGTTCCATTAGGGTTAATACATTATGAAAAGCTTAATTTCACAATTCATGATACCCTATAGGGTGGACTTACTTTATTTTACTTACCTCTATGGCATGTGCACATGTCGTCAGCTCTAACGGCAGTCGCAACGTGTAGCTCTTCAAACGCCCACAAAATTAATTTGTTTGTAATAACATTATTAAAATTATCTTCTTCAATTTTTGAGTTGGAATTGGTAAAAATAATTTCCAAAATGTTTTTTCATCGAGAATTATTGACAACAATCCGTAATTCAGAAACACAACGAAAATCAGAACAAATTTCCAGTAACGAAACATTCCATAACTTTTGCGATGAATGCAACAGGTGTTACAACAGCTACAATTAATGTTGTCCTTTCAAAATTTTGTCGTTTCGTCAATAAGAGTGAGCAATACTTTAAAGATCTTTGGGTTTTAATTTTCATATCTGCCTGTGACTTGGGCATAGATTTTAACGACACTGTCGCATTCGAAAATACACACACATACACACACAGTCACTAGAAAGAAATTTAAATTCCGTTTTCTAGACGGATGCAGTCATCCACAGGACGGAAAAAACAAAAATTAAGGTCTATTTACACAGGTCAGACGTGGCTTGTCACAGTCTCAGTTCAGTCACGGTTCATTTTCAGATGCATCAATCAGACCTCCGCACATAGACCGGTTCAGTTTTTAGTTTTTGGTGAAATACTGGTATGTCTACAAAAAAGTAATTAGCCATCATAGAGCGATTGCTTCGGATGTAGAACTCGAAAAGCAGAAAAATGTGAGAAAACTCGCCTGTGATGACTCTACATGAAGCGTGGAAGAAAAGAGAAAGTGAAGGAGAATTTGCTACTTTATTTAAAGAACTGGCGGGCGCTGAAACAAAATTTGTTTTTTCAGTACTTCAAAATGACCGAGTACAGTTTTAATATTTTGCTCAATTACGAGAATATTTGAATAAACTTCTCGTCATTCATTTTGAAAGTACAAAAATATGTCTTCCGGTTTGCGTCCGTCTTGAAAAAGATATCGTTGTGAACAGAATGAAATATGACCGAATGGTGTCTGACGGGTCGGATTTTGAAGGGCGACTGATGAGCGCAGCCAGTAGCCAAGGAAGAAAAATATATTTTTGTATTGCGACGAGACGGATGAGTCTAGCCGTCATTGATGTGTGTAAATAGACCTTTAACCGACCACAAAGTGTTATAGTACTACTCCTGCACATATTCATCTTTACATAATTATGTATATGGGCCGTCGAATGCTCCTAAGCCCCGAATATTTGTGATAAGAGTCTCTCAACTGCATATTGCTTCTATCTGGTCTGTATGATGGGAATAGTTAATTTCTAATTAGTTTCACCCTTGTTGGGCCGCATCACCCAACTGATTTGTTAAAATGCACACACAGACACACACACATACATATATATATATATATAGATATTAAGAGTAATATCGTAATGTCAACATTATTCTATACTATTCGCGACGAATAAGCTCGCCTTGTGGCACTTGTAAATTATTCAAAAAAATGAATATATACATTAGAAATGTATGATGGTTAGCTTTTACATATTTCTTCCCGACCTGTATATTTATTACGTGAAAATTGTTTTTTTATTTACTTTTTTTAAAAATTTTACCTCGACTATTAATCAGTTTACTTATCGGTGCCACATTTAGGTATTAATAAACTTATATAACACCGCGATATACGATGATTTTAGAAATTGAGATGTGTTAATACAATGGTATTGAATTTCGCTTATAAACACAGATCTTCACCGGATGGTGCTTTCATCTCTTGGAATAGTGACTGTGAAGAACAAAACACTCGGAGAAGAAACGATTAATTTTATTACAGCTAGAAATTCCCGAATCTCCACTCATAGTCACATTAATCATCTGTATCTATCCTCTCTTAAAAAGCTCAATCTGTTGAAAGCTCTTTCTTATACTGATATTGCTAAGCGATCTCTTTATCCTTCTCATATTTTAACTACTGTTGCTTTATTTATGGCAATTCTTCCAGGTACCTTCTTTGAAAATTAGATCGTATTCAAAATACCCGTCTTCGCTTTTGTCTTGTGATGCCCTGAGATCTATCCCAGTTCCGGCTATCCCGACTGAATCCCATATTCCTCCTCTTTTTATTCGTAGATCTTATTAAGTGACTGCCTATATATTTCTCTCCACTTGTTTCTTTCTGCTCTTCTATACTTCATAAATGGCGACTATCCTCTAATAATACTCTAATTTTATTCCCCTTATATTTCTGGTCGTCTTCGTTAATTTTCGCCTTTTATCTATAGTTACGATCAATTTTCTTATTTATCTTTCAGTTTTTTTTGTGATTTCCTTCATCCTATTAATTATCTTCCTTTTTACTGTTCTAAATCTGTTCCTCAACAAGTCGCCAGAGTTGAATTCTCCAATTCTTTAGTTTTTCTATTTCCTACACATATATCTATACTGACGGTTCTAAGCGGCCAAGTGGAGTTGGTTCTGTCTTTTTTTGTCCCGCCTTCAATTACCTTCTGGGTCTTTTAAGCTTCCCTCCTTTTGCTCAATTTTCTATGCCGAATCTATTGCTACTTTACGCGCTGTTCTCTTTGTTTCTTTATCGCCGATTTCCTAGAAAGTGCTCATGATCGCAGATTGTAAAAGTGTTCTGCAGGCTATTTCATCTTCTCCTCCTGCTCCCTCTTCCGATTATGTAATACTTCTCACATCCTCATCCATGATCTTTTCCTCCTCCACTCGATCGAGATCGATCTTTTGTGGATTGCTGGTCGTTTGGGTATTGAAGGTAATGAAATGGCGAATTCCTTAGCTCGTTCTTCCCTTTCTAAGGGTACATTTTTGGGCACGTTTTCAATTCAGAATATATTGCTCTTCTTTCCTCAGTCGCTCATTCCGAATTATAGTTCAACCCCTATCCTTTTTCATTTTTTGATCCTGCTTTCTTTTACCTTTCTATTCAGCCATTTCTTCCTCCTCGTGTATGGTTCCTTGATTTCCTCTCCCTTAAGCGCTCTACCATCTGCGCTATTTGTCATCTTCGCTGTAACCATAGTTTTCTTCCTGCATCGCTTTTTTCGGTTTTTATCTGCATCTGTTCCATTTTGCCCTTTGCACCTCTCTTCCATATAGTTTGCTTGTGATGATGATCACATTTTATTTAAATGCGCGGTCTTTTTTGCTGAGCAAGCGTCTTCCTATTTATCGCTATCGAAACTCAATACCCCTACTCCATATAGTGCTACTTGTATTTTCTCATTTTCCTCTGCTTCGGTTATTCCTGCCCCCGAATTATTTTTATCCTTTGTAATATGAATGTAAATTTATTTTCTTCTCTTTCCTTTTCCTCGGGCTAGTGTCCTTGCTGACAAGCCCATAATATATAAAAGAGTTATAAATAAATAATAAATAAATAAATCTTTATTAAAAATACGAGCCTGCAAATCACGACATCCTTTCTATAATCAACTGCGTGCTTGGAGCACCGGAGCAGATAGCGATGTAATGGTAAAAAGGTTTAGTTTATCTGCTTTTATTCTAAGAAAGGAGGAGACCATATTCTTTCTATAATCAACTGCGTGCTTGGAGCACCGGAGCAGATAGCGATGTAATGGTAAAAAGGTTTAGTTTATCTGCTTTTATTCTAAGAAAGGAGGAGACCATATTTTAAAATGGTCTCCTCCTTTCTTAGAATAAAAGCAGATAAACTAAACCTTTTTACCATTACATCGCTATCTGCTCCGGTGCTCCAAGCACGCAGTTGATTATAGAAAGGATGTCGTGATTTGCAGGCTCGTATTTTTAATAAAGATTTATTTATTTATTATTTATTTATGGTCATCAATAGTTCTCATTTTAAGGAGCATTAAATTTAAATATTTCATTTCGCACCATTGCTCCTGCGAGTTGTTTTAATTTTTCACATATTTTAATCCGAACCTTATCGTTTTAACCGACGTATGCGTATCGCTTATTTTTTAAAAAAGAAGCGCTATGTTGACTTTGCACTATCAATTTATTTTTTTGAAAATTCGACAATTAAAAGACTTAAATATTTGAAGAGTTAGACTGCGAAGTAGTTAGCTGACTTAGTATACATTACACACAAGAAAATCGTTAAATGTCGCAAAACCTAACGGGTGTGGATGACGTTCGCGTTCTAGCTTAGCTGTTCGTTAATTTCCGGTAAGTTCACAAATGTGCTCAACGGTAACTGCGCTGTTCAAGATTGTGAAATTTAACTCAAATCGGGTTGTAACTAAATTCCGCGGTCTAAACGTGTTCCGTGACTGAGCTATTTTGAGTTGCTCGAGTTACAAAAAAGGAAAAATATAAAATTTACCCTTCTTAATGTTGGTCCAATTTCCCCGATGAACACGTTAAACGTTGAATACCGCGTTTTGTTGCGAAACACGTGATCCTATTTTTATTTCAGGTTTACTCAAGCCGATTATTTTTGTTGATTTGGTTACGGCAATATTAAATTTTTCAGATCTGCATTTTTTATTTTCACAATATCGGCTGAAATGTCGAAATTTTTTATAGTTATAATTGACGATTACAGTTTCACGAAATCAGGAAAAAACGAATTTTCTGCTATTTGGAATTTGGCCAATTACATAATTCTGTCGCTAATTGAAATGGGTGATTCGGTATTTTGGTAATTTAGACACGGCTCGGGACAGTGCCAGGTGAGTCAGATTTTCTCGATGAAGCAAAAAAAAAAAAAGTGTTTTTGGCCGTTTTCTCGTATTCCTCGGGAAACCGAATTGAACGTCAAATACAATTAAAGCAAACGGCGGCTGGTATTTCCTTTTTCTATTCGAAAATTTAAAACATTGCTCGAGAATATGTAGAACAAATTGCGCAGAAAATGTGTCAAAATAGACATTCGTATTTAATTTGTCGCATCAGAGAGTGCTGCTTTTTTAGAAATGTTCGAATATACTTTGCAACTTCTCCCCGTTTATCGACCATAAAACTTCGCTTTTTATATCGTACCGTTCCATTGGACGAAGGTATGTATATAAATTCAGTCTCGAATGCTCCGTAGTGCCTCTTGTACTGTGAAATAAACTCCGGCCTATTCTACGACCGACTCGTTGCAAAGACTTCTCATATGTTCTTGAAAACTACTTTTTTCCACTGGTAATTAAAAAAAAATTGCTCATATATTTCGAACAGAATTACAGAAGCCGGCAGTTCGAAGTATATTGGACAGTTATAAATATCACCTACAGCTTATTGTAATAAATTAATAAGCTGTCCGGTATAGCAGACTACAATTGCAATTAGCTGAACATCTGATATGGCGTGAGGGCTTGGCGTGCTGAGCACAATATTTTTCTGATGGTGGAACATACGGCATGAATGAACTACGATGTAGTTAAATGATTTTAAAATGGCCTCGATAATGCTGTTTCATAAAATATCGAAATATAATATATGCACAATACCATCTCCCAGTTTTCCCCGGCTAGCATGGAACATTAAGCCAACTTATCCTACCAGAAAATGGCCTACATCCAGTGGTGAATCGAAAATTAACGTAAAATACCTTTACACATATATGATACAGATATATTTCGATATTTTATGAAACAGCATTCTTGATGCCATTTTAAAATCATTTAACTACATCGTAGGTCATTCATCCCGTATGTTCCACCATCAGAAAAATATTGTGCTCAGCACGTCAAGTTCTCACGCCATATCAGACGGTCAGTTAATTACAAGTGCAGTCTGCAATTATTATTATCGAATCGTCCCACCCATGTAGGGGTATCGTGGCCATGATCTGTCACACACGGTTGATCAGACTGCGCCAACAATTTCGATCCCTTGCGATGTGTACACAATCCGGCAAGGTAAGACCAGCTGCTTTGCGCACTGCGTCCGACCATCTAGTCGGCGCACGACCTCGGCTCCTTCTTCCGTTGACCTTTCCTTGGATGAGCAGCGTATTGTCCGCTCTGATCACATGACCAAAATACCGCAGTATCCTGCAGAGCATCACAGATGATAGCCTCTTCGGGTTACCAGTCTTCTCATTTAGTATGGAGACATTGGTTCTCCTAGCTGTCCATGGGACACGCAGTATACGCCTCCAGCATCACATTTCGAGTGCGTCTATACGTTTTTTGTTGTGTCTATGCTGGTCATCGGCCAGGTCTGCGCACCATATAAGAACACTGAGAAGACGAGAAAGTTCACTAGCCGAATCTTCACACCTTTACTAACAGTGGAGTCAGCCTAAATTCTTTTTAAACGGCTCATTGTGTTGCGTGTAATCTGTGGGTTCTGTGGCGTATCTCACTTTTACATCCGCCGTTGTTTTCCACTATAGAGCCTAAATATGTAAAGCGGCTTACTACTTCAATACCCTCAATTTCACGTATTGTTGGACAGTTATTCTCTAGACGGTCGACGATCATTATTTTAGTTTTCGCTTTGTTAACTCGGAGGCCATATTCTGCACTGATTTTTACCAACCGATTCAGAATATATGACATTTCCTCTTCGTGTTTTGCTACTAACGTGGTGTCATCCGCATATCGGAGATTAGAGATGTACATTATACGAACCGAGATACCTCTATCCCAATTGACTGTACCATTTATTGCATCGATTTGCAGTATTCTGCGCATTATGAATTCGCCATATAAGTTCAAAAGTAGCGGTAAAAGTGGGCAGCCCTTACACCCCGCGCGGGATAAAACATTTTCGAGTAAATTCCATTATTTATCCGAACTTTTGCTGAAGTTTTTTTTAATATAGCTGCTTGATCAGCCATACTAAATATGCTGGCGCGCCCATATCCATTAATATCGACCACATTTTCGACCAATGCGAACGGTCGAAAGCTTTCTTATAATCGACGAAACGGAGTACAGCTGGGATATTATATTCACCACTTTTTCAATAAGTAATCTAAGATTGAGGATCTGTTCTCTTGTTCCCCTTCCTTTTGTAAAACCAGCCATACCAGACAGCTTATTAATTTATTACAATAAGCTGTAGGTGATATTTATAACTGCCCAATATACTTCGAACTGCCGGCTTCTGTAATTCTGTTCGACATATATGAGCAATTTTTTTTTAATTACCAGTGGAAAAAAGTAGTTTTCAAGAACATATGAGAAGTCTTTGCAATAAGTCGGTCGTAGAATAGGCCGGAGTTTATTTCACAGTACAAGAGGCACTGCGGAGCATTCGAGACTGAACTTATATACATACCTCCGTCCAATGGAACGGTGCGACATAAAAAGCAAAGTTTTATTGTCGATAAACGGGGAGAAGCTGTCATGAAATTAAAGTATCTTTGAACATTTCTAAAAAAGCAGCACTCTCTGATGCGACAAATTAAATATGAATTTCAACTTTGACACACTTTCTAAAAGTGAGATTGATTTGAAAATAATTCGATTAGGACGGTTTTAAACTAGAAATGAACGTGGCTGCTTAGGCGTTTTCCTTTTTAATGTATTATCGTCAGATTTGCTGTCAAATTTGTTGATAAAGTGGAATCAGCAGCTGTGCACAACTACTATGATCCATTAAATACGAAGCAACATTTTTCATGTTTATTAATCATAATGCAATTAAGTACTATTTCAAAATCTTACATATATATATATATATATATACATACATATAAGATTTTGAAGCTAAAACACATTTTGATTTTTACTTATTAAAAATTACGGAGTGGTTCTAGTTATTTGCTTTTAAAAAAATAATAAACTTATATACCGTTATTTCAAAGGTCGGTGTATCTCAGATTGATCGGGATTTTTTTTAATATCTGTATTTTTTTTTTCATGTATTTAAACTACTTACTCTTATTTATTTCTTGAACCTGACATAGAGCGCTGCTATTTTTTTTTTCTTTTGTTTACTAAGTAACTTTAAAATCAGTGCAGTGATCGTTAAATACTTCATGTTTTTTTTTTTTTTTATCAAGAATGCGGATGACTATGAAGAGGCGAACAGTTGCTGAAAGTCAGAAAAAACGAAGATGAACCGTTAGCGTTTAAATATTTCCGAGATACATATTTTTTCCGTACATATATATTCTTATGACAACTATTTTGCTAACTTTTACCCGGCTATATGAAGCGAAGAACGTGTACATCTCTAAGGAGACATTTACTTTTAAAGTTTATTTCAATGACTCCGTTTAGTACACAATCACCGATATTTACCGACTTGTTCATATGGGACCAACCGGTGCAGTTCCGAATAAATATCGAGTCAGTCCATATAGTCAAGAGTATCACCGGTCTTGTTTAACTGTGCTTTGGAAGATATTTTTAGGAATTTGCACTGGGATAACAAAGGTTTAAACCATAAATGGAAAAAGAATTTCCAATTTAAGATTTGCAGATGACGTGGTTCTCTTGTCAAATTCCTTGGAAGAACTAAAAACTATGATAACAGAATTAGACGATGTGGGATAAAAAGCCGGGCTTTCCATAAATATCGGAAAAACGAAAATATTTACAGAAAACCGAAACGCTAAAATAGTACAAGTAAACGGAATGGTTATAGAAATAGTATTTTTTTTTTTCTTGTTTGGGTTTTTCCCTAGGCTTGTCAGCAACGGACGATTACCAATCAACATGTGTACATAGCAGCAATTAGGAGTAACAAGGAATGGAATCTGACAAAGAATGCTATACCAAAGATGGAGAAACAATAACAATCAACGTCGAAAAATTCCAAACGTATGTATCCTGAAAAGAAAAGAAATGACGAAGGTAAGAGCAAAAGGAGTTAGCTGTCCCATACCATGGCCACATCTGCAATTACAGAGCCCACAGTACAAACGGACAAAGGAATCTGGCTATAAATAATTAAGGAAGAAGAAACACGGGATGTTTAAAAAGCAGAATAGTAAATCAAGTAACGTACCCCTAGGGGTCAGCAATTATCTTTTAAAAATCGTACTGAAACGGAGGTAAATACTAGAATAACGAAAGCTCGGAACAAATATTGGGCACTAAAATATATATTTTTAAAGGCCCTTTTAACAATTACCACAAGAGTATAATTTTCAACGCCACTATTATTATACCCAGTTTAACATACGGTAGTCAAGTGTCTGACTTCAAAAATTATTAATTGAAATAAAGGTAACACAAAATACAAGTGAACGGTCTATTTTAAATATTAAGAAAAAACGATCAAATTGATAAAACAAAAATTAAAAAATAATATAGATGTAATCAGATATGTTAGAAGACAAAAATGGGCTTGGGCTGGTCATGTAGCGAGAATGAAGGATGACAGATGCACATATACTTTCTGGTTTCTTGCACATTATAAAAGAAGAAGGGGGCCATCAGTTGACAAGGTGAAGGGACGATTTTAGTAATTTTTTATTGAACAAAAATTTTCAAAGAGTAACCATAGGATAGGATTGAATGGGAGAGATTACAGGAAACCTTTGCTCATCATGGGTCGAGGAAATTTAATATTTATTTTTTTCTATATCAAATTTATACTATTCATGTTTGTTATATAGTTTAAAAATTTCCTATACAGTTAATTATCAAGATAGTTGTGTTTCTCGCGTTCTATTTTTAATTGATAAGAAATATTACGTACGGGGCTGTCTCGAGAGATGCCCTCTTCCCCACCGCCAGCAAACAAGCTGGCCGCTTCGCTGAAACCGGACGGAAGCAAGACGACCACCGGTAGTAAGTACACAGTACACAAACCAGGTAAGAACCACCACACCGACACACACAACACACCGTCGCATCAACAGGCCGCAGCAACCGCTGATAAGCACCAGTCGATGGCTGCCAATTCTCCTCCGTCCGCAGCAAACCTGAGTAACGCGAAAAGTAAAACAATTCACACACAAGCAACCAACCGATCAACAGACACACAACAACTCCACAACGCAACCGTAGGTACATCATCATCGTCTACTGCCAAGCAAAGCAACATACACTTCTCCGCTGCAGACACAGATACTAATCGCTCTAATACAATCAACGATTCCGCTGATAACACGAAACCGATATCTAGCGCGTCATCTAATATAAATAAAATACTCGCCGAGTCTTCAGAAGAGATAAATTCACTAAATAAACAAAATATATCCTTCGCTGATAAAGTTAAATCAACAAAAATAACTCCGCTAATAGCCTTTAACCATCCAAAAGACGAACAAGGCACCATCTTGCCATATTTCCCGCCTCACTCGCTTAGAGAATATTTCATTGCGGTGAAATCGGTCACCGGCAGTAACCTCGATATAATTGCGGGATCTCGCATCAGTCGAGACCGCGTAATTATCTTCCTTAAATCCCAAACAATAACAGATGCCTTTTTTGCCGGAGGCGGAACAATCAAACTAGGAGAGCGAACAATTCAGGCTGCGCGAATTAGACAATCAGCTAATAAAGTTGTTTTGTCAAACGTATCGGCCACTATAACAAATGAAACACTTTTATCATACCTCACTTCAGCATTTTCCCTTAAGCCACTGTCACCAATATCAATATTACGAGTCAATCCCTCAGACGAAGAGTTTGCGCATGTGATTAGTTGGCGAAGGCAGGTATATGTCGAGCATGTGAACTGTGCAAACATTCCCAGATCTTTTCTCCTGCGTAATAATGACCATGACCATAGAATTTTTATTCAAATAGAAGACCACATTTGCCTAAACTGCAGAAAAGAGAATCAACCGGTTAACAGACAGCAAGAGAGTCAGTCCAGCCACACAGACGCCACTTGCCGACCTCAACAACCGACTACGGACCAAAATAGCGATCTGCCCGAGCCAGAACAAAAAGAACCTCATCCTTCCCCCTTAACGTCGGAAATCACACATCCAGATAACATAAATGAGCAGTCGGAAACAGAAATGGATACAGATATTAGTTCCCTGAAACGGCCCCATCCCAAGACCCTAGAAGCACTTGCTGATCCGACCCATCGCGGCCGCTACCCAAACGGCCAACCCTTCGCATTAATCAGCCAGACAAGAAAGAAGAGCTGGTAGCAACTGAGGGTCATGCTGATCAGCCAATACGAGAACCAGGAGATGTAACTGAAAAAGCCAAACATCTTTTCAACACCGAACAACCAACTTTTATGATGGGATTTGATGAATTCAGAACATTTATTCAAACAATAGCAACAAACCCAAAGGGCATAAAATGTCGCTGCTCCCGAATCATAAGAAAACTATCGGAACAGACTATCACGACGTCTGAAGACGAGCGAACTCATAGTGACGGCAATGTGTCCAACACAACCTAATAAATCTCCCTAGTCCATGTAATCCTACATAGTCTGTAAAGTAACTCAAAATTAATTAAAATCAAGATGGCTGGAAAATCCTGTTTAATGCAGTGGAACTGTCGTGGCTTTAATAACAACCGCGCTGAACTACTGCAACTAATTGCACGACATAATCCTTATGCTGTTTGCCTACAAGAATCGCACCTCAAGCCAAAACACCAACCAAAAGTAAAAAATTATAAACTCTTTCGATGTGACAATACTCAAGGCACGAGAGCGAAAGGAGGAGTTGTATCTCTGATCCGCACCTCCATCCCCGTGCACCCAATCCACATCAACTCCACCTTACAAATAGTAGCCGTCACTATGCATGCTCCGCTTTTATAGAATTCGCCAGTTACACTACGCAACTGCTATCTCCCCCCAAACAGCATGGATAACTATCAGGAACTTGAGTCCATCATAACACAACTCCCTAAACCAATAATACTGTTGTATTCCCGGGACGGAATACTAAGTACCGATCAATTATTTCGCGTAATTTGAAATAAACCTAGTCGAAGCTAGTTATATTACGTTTATTTTAATATGACGACGATACAGATCGCGGTTATGTGTAAAAAACCGATAGCGGCTTCTGTAAGTCTGTAACAGCACGATTAGAGCAATACGATGCTAAGGGCTAATCGGACCGACCGGACTACCGAAACGGTTATTCTGGGTGTCCCAAGAATACTCGACTGACCAAAAAACAATTCATTAACATTCAACAACGACGGTTCGACAAGTCGATACGTCACTCGCGACAAACGGAGAAGTCACGGATATGCAGCGTAAGCGAATAATCGGCTGCTTCGGCCGTTTATAACAATAAAAATGAGGATTCTGCGTACAGCGGATGTAAAAATTCCGAGAACGACGATATGACGAAAAGTTGCGACATTTGCAATGTAACTTATAATAACTGAGAAGTGGTGGATTCGCAACGTAAGCGGATAAATGATTATTTAGCCTGCAAATACAACTGGGCAAGAGAGAGAAAAAAAAATAAAATAAAAAATAAAATAAAAAATAAATGAATAAAGTTAGTCTGAGAAATAATATGGAAGTTGGCATACAACACTCTCCTTCCCTTGTATAAAAAAAAAGAAAAGAAAAAGAAAAAAAAAGAGCTAAAGTTAGTAGTAAAAGTGAAAACATAACAATTGACAATTGGTACAGTACAGAAATTGAAAACGCATTAATTCGCTGGCACGTGATGTGGAATGCGATTAATTATTGCTGATGGCTACACCTGTGCGATGATCTGAGGAGGCTGATCTATTCGAAGTCGTTAGTTCGGTGTTAGGATCTAAAGAAGGTGTAGGTGAGTTCTTGGTTGACGGCAGACGACATTTAATCCAACAGGCGTTCCATTTTAGGAACAAAAGTATCACGATGATAGAAACAACGACCGCAACGATGATAGTTTGGCTGAGGTTGGAGGCGTTGATTTGGAAGTCCTCTGAATCTTTTGTGTTCAGCGTGTGCAGAATCGAAGCAAACTCCGCGTCAACTGAATCTAGGTTGTCGAGGGTAGCTTCATTTGATCTGGTCAGATTGATTTTTCGTACGTTTTTGGCTTCCGGGCAACATTCTGGGATGTCGAGATCTATCGTGGGGACAACGTGACTAAAGTTAGCATTTGTGGTAGAGCGTCCGTCCAAAGAAATCGATGGCTCGGAGGCGTGGCAGTCATCAGCTAGAGATATTATTCCGGCGCCTCTGAGACGAAATTCCTGAAGGGCTGCAGTCGAATCGCAATAAACAGTAAGTATGGTGAGATCAGGAACAACGAATAGCCATCGGTTATCGGAAAGTTTCTGGAAAATATTGTTCTTGAGGGGAATGGAAGCGACCTCGCAATCATCGGGAACACTGGTAGTTCGGGACAGGTACAGGTCAGCTTCGCAGGGCATCTCTTTGTTAACTTTTCGGATGATCTGACTTTTGCACAGATGTATAATATCTCCGTCTCCAAACCTTACGGTGATACAGCTGCTAAAGTCCTTGTAAACGATATACTCTGTAGACAAGCGATCGATCAATAGGTATTTATACTTCGGTCGTATATAATGGAACAGGGAAGAAGAGATATTACTTAAGGAAACGGGATAGGGAATGATATGGAAAAGGAAAAAATCTACGTTATTCACCAGGGGGATTTCTATTTTATAAATTATTAAATTATCATAAAATACTGTATTAATTATGCAAATTTCGTAATATTTAAATACGTGACGCGGGTCGAGAGTAATAGGGAATCTTTTACCTTTTGGCAGATTAGCCAAACGTAGTTCGATTAGTAAATCCTTAGGATTAATTACTTCGGGGTGCAATACATTATTCTTACTAAATAAGATCGAATTAACAATGGAGTCGTATTCAAAGGTTAATTCATTCCCTAATTCTAACATTAGATTAATATATTCGCTAACCGACTGAACGTATAGCGAGGATTCGACCTCATCGCTTAGATTGTGAACGACTTTATTTAGCATTTCGAAATTGGCGTTTATTATGTGCTCACGGAAAGCTAAGCTTGCGGCTGATTCATTGAAAATTCGAATTGTTTTCCTGGTGACCTGAACTTGTTCCTTCATTAATTCATTTAATTTATGATCATCATTTGTTACTTTACGAATGGACTCTGAATAAAATTCGCCATCATCAGAACTCGGCGTACCGAACAGCCATTTAAGAATGTGTGATCCTCCATTGAAGATACCACGCTTGTGGATCACGTGACCACACAAATGTTGGATCGTCTGGAGTTGATCTTTCAATTTAACTATTTTACCGTTAATTAATTTTAAAGTTTGATGGCAATTCAAGGAATGTAAATTATCTTTAATGTGATGACAAAGACCATTGGCTTTGGCAGAGAGACGGATTAACACAAGTAATTTTTGTTCGGTAAAGGAAATATTAGTAGATATGATGAGAGTCCACGTGGTACTGGATATCTTAGCAAATCCAAGATGTTCGTAGAACAGGCCGGAATGTCCAGAGACTTCCGTAATGTTATTGGATGTTGGACGAGGGAGTATGAGGTTATGATAGAGCGGAATGACCGTCAGTAGGACTAGGAGAGAAGATACAATGACAAGATTGGAGTTAGACCGCTGGGCAATCGTCATCATCTGAAAAATACGGTTTAATCAAATTGGTATTAAATTTTACGTGCCTCCTACCGATTAATAATAATACCACATTTGGTCCTATTACTTTAACAATTTTATACGGACCTTTAAAATTAGGAGTTAACTTATTAAACCTAGTGGTTTTATTTATTAGCATCACCAGTTGACCAGCCTTAAATTCGCAAGCGTTAACTTTCTTATCGTAGTAATTTTTAGTTCGAGATTTAGACGCCATAATGTTTTCGCGAGCTATTTTATGTATACTATTTAACTTTAGCTTGAGGTTGTTAAAATAGTCGTCATACGTATAGCGAAATTCCGGTTCTGCAGTGAGCGAGCTCGGGATATAGGGCTTGTGGCCGAAAAGTAGTTGGAACGGAGGGAAATTGGTAGTTTTGTGTACATTAGTATTGTACGAGAAACAAGCGTGGGCGACGAAATCATCCCAATTGTTTTGGGTTTGATTTACAAAGTGTTTCAGATAATCTTTTAATGTCAGATGACTTCTCTCCAGGCTACCATTCGTTTGCGGATGATAGGGAGTCGAAAATACATGTCGGACTTTAAACAACTTTGCATAATTGGTTGATTATTTCGGAAGTGAACTCGGTACCACGATCCGAGAGTAGTGACTGAGGGATACCGAAGAGACTGAAGAACTTAACTAGTTCTTCTGATATCGTGGTAGCCTCATGGTTCGGAATCGGTATAGCGTAGGAATATTTCGTCAGATCATCCTGCATCGTGAGGATAAATCTATTCCCTTTTTCCGTTATAGGGAGAGGGCCTACTACATCTATGGCTAGACGTTGAAAAGGGAAGGAACTCGTGGTAGTGATTTCCATGGCGTTCTTAACTGGTTTAAAATTGGTTTTATTGGCCTGACACGAGTGACAGTTTTTTATGAATTTACGAATATCGCTTTTCATGTTATACCAGTAATACTGATTGCGAATCTTAGCGTAAGTACGAAAAAACCCGGAATGTCCGCTGGCGGCGGAACTATGAGCTTCGTGCAAAACTTTATTTATTTCTTCCGGAGATTTTAGCTGCGTTTTTTCTTTTCTAATAATGACCGGTTTTACGTTTAAGTCTTTAAAAATATAATAGATAAGAGCTTTAAATTGTTCATAATCGACAAGGGTGTGCGTATCCGGAATTTTGTTTATAAAAACGTGTTTTTCATTAAACTTTAACAGAAGATTTGATAGAGTTAGTAATACGTTAAATAGCACACCGTAGTCTACATTATCGAAACCGTTTACCTTGAAACAGCACAGGTAAATAATTTTATTATTTTGCTTAATGCGCTCAATACAGCCGACCTCCATATTATTTACGCTACTACGAATCCAACTTTCATTCATAAAATTATTTACGTTGTCATCATTTTTACAAGAAAATACAACAGTCGGATTTTTATCAAACAGTTTACAGTTAATCTCTTCTATATAAACCGGCTGACGCTGTTTTTTGAAAAATTTCAGAAATTCATTATACGTTACGTTACTTTCACTGTTACTCTGTCTATTGTTATTGTTATTCGTAAGAAATACCGAATTAGGTCCTTTACCGTTACAATTAGGAGGATTACGTGATAATGCATCAGCATTATTGTTTTTCCTACCCGGTTTATACTTTATTTCGTATTCGTACTCGGCTAGTTTGAGCCTCCAGCGCAACAGCCTAGAGCCTGGGTCCTTGCAGTTAAATAGCCACGTTAACGCTTTATGATCGGTAATTATTGTAAATTTTCGCCCATAGAGATAGGGTCTGAAGTAATTTACAGCCCAAACTATGGCGATTAGTTCTTTTTCCGTGGTACTGTAATTAACCTCGTGATCATTCAGTGTTCTACTGGCATAGGCGACGGGTCGATCTTGACCGGGAGTACCTTGCGAAAGAACAGCACCAATAGCGAAACCACTAGCATCAGTAGTGAGAAGGAATTCTTTAGAAAAATCGGGATACTGCAAAAGAGAATCATTTGTTAAAATATTTTTAAACTCGATAAAGGCATGCTGCTGGGTTGAACTCCAATCGAAAGACTGGTCCTTTTTCAGAAGGACAGTCAAAGGCTTAGCAATTTTCGCGAAATCTTTTATGAATCGTCTATAATAGCCTACCAGACCCAAAAATGATTTAATTTCTCGAGGAGTTTTTGGTCCGGGAAATTCGACAATGGCTCGAATTTTATCGGGGTTTGGGCGAAGACCATTTTCAGAAATTACGTGGCCTAAATAGCCGACTTCTTTTCTCAGAAACTCGCATTTATCGGGCTGCAATCGGAGGTTATTATTTTTTAACCTGTCAAAGACGGACGCTAAGCGATCGAGATGTTCCCCTAGGCCAGTAGAATGCACAATGACATCATCCATATATACGAAGCACTGATTACCCTGTAGACCAGCGAGAACGGAGTTCATCAACCTTTGGAAGGTGGCTGGAGCATTTTTTAATCCGAAAGGCATTCGCGTATATTCGAAATGTCCCAGATTAGTACTAAAGGCGGTCTTTTTGATATCAGAACTTTTTACTTTAATCTGGTGAAACCCAGAAGCTAAATCTAAAGTAGAGAAATATTTTGATCGCCCTAACTGATCTAAAATTTCGTCTATATTAGGAAGTGGAAATATTTCTCCAACTGTTACGTTATTTAGTTTTCTATAATCTATGACGATTCTCCACCGTTTTTTCCCTGAACTATCAGGCTTTTTAGGGACTATCCAGAGAGGAGAAGACCAAGGACTATTAGATGGCCGTATAATGCCTTGCTCTAACAAGTCGTTTATTTGGTTATTTACTTCTTCCTTTAATGCTACTGGATGTCTGTAATTTTTTGAGAAAATCGGCGGCGAATCGCCCGTATTTATTTCGTGTTCAAAATTATTATTGCATGAAAGGCTACTATTACTATCTATTTGAAAAAGTTCTTTATATTTTAAGCATAATTTAATTAATAGTTCCTTTTCCTCTTTATTCAAATGTCCAATACGTAGATTCTTTATTAAATCCCTATCTTTTATGTTACGATTAAACTGTTCCAATTTTAAGTTATTTTCATTATCTAATACGCCTATTGACTTTAATGTTACGTTAAGATTTCTTATCACGCGCTCCTCGTCAGAGGAATTTAGAATAGTAGTGATTGCCTTTCCATTGTTATTTACGCTGACAATGGATCTGGCTAAAAGCACACCTTCCTCGGGTGATGACTCGTCTATTATTCCCTCAGATATACAGGGGTTCGAAACGGGTACCTCGATGACTGTCTCGGAACGGGGGGCTAATTTAATGATGTCGCAATTATTGTTAAAAAGTTCTCTTTTCTGAGTTAACGTATATACTCGGTTATTTACTCGCATAACCGACTGAGAGAAATTAATTTCGGCATTATAAGCCTTCAAAAAATCGATGCCCAGCAGCCCATCGCAAGGGATGTTGGTAGCGTCGTTTATTATATGAAATTTTACGTTACGGATCTCGTCAAGATCCAAGAATGTATATCCAAAAGTTTCTATCGAGGAACAGACACAAATTCCATTAATTTTAATTTTAATGTTATCATAGTAGATGGTGCCTTTCTTTAATCTCTCTTTCTTAATAATTGAAATGTCTGAGCCAGAATCGATTATAAATTTAAAGTTATTTGTTACAGATTGCTTAGAACGAAAAGTAGCATGAATAGCATTATTATTTACGCAATTAACATTATTATTATTCTTTACGTTATTTTGGACGCCTTTACGAAAATTTAGATCCTCCTTGGTTCGGCCTCGGTAACCAAGTGAGGTTTGTAGTTTAAAGAATTCCTGCCTGCGTTCCGACAATTTTCGAGGGTATGCCCTGGTTTTTTACAATACCTACAATGCTCGACGTCAGTAGGTTGCTTATTACTATAATAGTGTGACTTATTCTTATACCATGCGGGCTCCTTCAGAGGAGAGAATGACTCGCCACGATTATTGGGCTTTTGCACTTTTAAAATCTGTTCTTCCCGAAGGGCGATCGGGAGATAATCGTTTAGTGTGGGCAAATCCCGATGTCTTAGCATCTGAGATATTCCCGCGTGACAATGAATAGTGAAGCGACTTATAGAGATGTCTCTGACCATTTTTATCTGGCCTTGTACGAGTTTGTCATCAGTCTCAGGTTCTAAATTATACAGGATGCGCGCAGTTATACTGTCGATCCTGGCATAATACTGAGCGATGCTTTCACTCGGAAGCTGCTTAATAGTTACTAATTCCTCTAGTAACTGGGAATAGAGTTGCTTATCCTCATAAAGGGTTTTTAGTTTATTTTTCAGCTCTTCCCAAGAGCTGTATTTACAATGGGCTAAATGAGCTTTAGCGTTTCCGCTAATCCTACTTACTACAAAATATAGGAGTGGTAATTTTTGTGTGTCATGAGCTAAAGTGAATGCATTGTTCGCGTTGGCAATAAAATCGCTCAACTGTTCTCTGTCTCCAGAGAATTCATGAGATATCAGTTTAGATAAAAATTCTATAGAATATAGAGGACTGCCCTCGCTCTCGGATTGACCTCGCGTTTGCGGCGCCATGACGAAAAAACGATTTACGAATATTAATAAATACTAACAAATACTTCGAAAAAATATGTATAAATAACGATAATAATAAATTCGAGTAAGAAAGGAAAAGAGAGAGTGATAATGGATAAATGACCGAAAAGTATGACCGTAAATACCTCTTAGTAGGTCCTTCCAACGTATCGGGATGGATTTCAACGTACTGGTACGCTGCTGCAAATCCTAGATGAGGTGATCGCTTTTCCGGTTGGTTACGTAAGTCCTTCCTGCGTAAAGAGATGGATCTCAACGATTTCCTTGAAACGTCGCTGATGGATCCTACCGACTGCGCCAATTAATGAGTGTTGTATTCCCGGGACGGAATACTAAGTACCGATCAATTATTTCGCGTAATTTGAAATAAACCTAGTCGAAGCTAGTTATATTACGTTTATTTTAATATGACGACGATACAGATCGCGGTTATGTGTAAAAAAACCGATAGCGGCTTCCGTAAGTCTGTAACGACACGATTAGAGCAATACGATGCTAAGGGCTAATCGGACCGACTGGACTACCGAAACGGTTATTCTGGGTGTCCCAAGAATACTCGACTGACGAAAAACAATTCATTAACATTCAACAACGACGGTTCGACAAGTCGATACGTCACTCGCGACAAACGGAGAAGTCACGGATATGCAGCGTAAACGAATAATCGGCTGCTTCGGCCGTTTATAACAATAAATGAGGATTCTGCGTACAGCGGATGTAAAAATTCGGAGAACGACGATATGACGAAAAGTTGCGACATTTGCAATGTAACTTATAATAACTGAGAAGTAGTGGATTCGCAACGTAAGCGGATAAACGATTATTTAGCCTGCAAATACAACTGGGCAAGAGAGAGAAAAAAAAATAAAATAAAAAATAAAATAAATGAATAAAGTTAGTCTGAGAAATAATATGGAAGTTGGCATACAACAATACTATTAGGTGACTTCAACGCCCATTCCCCGATATGGGGTTCAAAACACACAAACAAGCATGGAACAATCATTACTAAATTACTGTTAGACACTGATTTATGCCTTATTCCCCAACCTACACACACTCATTTTAACCTCTCATACCATGTGTTCTCTACTATAGATTTAGCGCTTTCTTCCCCCATCCTATATCCTAAACTAGAATCAATAGTAGTACCTGACTTGTGCTTCAGCGACCACTTCCCTATCATAATACATACAACAAATACTATATCAAACGTCTCCACATTAACATTCCCTCGTTTCTTATTCCATAAAGCAAACTGGGAAACATTCCGTGATAAGATCTTTCTCCCACACCATAACAAGGCCTCTGTAGTAGAAAACATCGAGATTCTTCTTGAGGCTATGTTTAATGCAGCGGAAGCGGCGATCCCCAAATCTACCCCCTTGCCCCACCCTCGCCGAGTACCCTGGTGGCACAGTGAAATCGCCGAAGCGATACGAAACCGTAAACGAGCCCTCAGAAAATACAAATCTACAAAACTGCTTACCGACCTCATAGAATTTAAAAAACTACGCGCCAAAGCACGGTACATAGTCAAGAAGAAGAAACAGGAAGCCTGGATATCCTTTATCGAATCTATAGCCCAGTTTACATCCAACAAAATGACGTGGGCAAAAATTAAAGCAATGAATGGTCTGAACCAATCCAACCCCCCTACCTCCTTAATCCATAACGACTCAGTCGTATCGGACCCAAGCAATGTTGCGGGTATCTTCGCTCAGTATTACCAGAATGAGTTCTCCTCCCAAGTGTATCCCACCGAGTTTTCATCTAAAAAAGCTTCCTACTAACAACATGAATTATCCTTTTCCCAACAGCCCACGGACGGCTATAACACCAAATTTTCAATGGCTGAGCTAAAATTCCAACTCAAATTTTATACTCGCAGCAGTTCACCTGGCCCCGACTCTGTTCATCCGTACATGGTCAAATATCTACCAGCACACGCTAAAGAGTTTCTTCTTAACATCTATAACCAAATATGGCTATCCGGCAATATTCCTCAAATCTGGAAAATGGCATACATCGTCCCTATCCTAAAACCAAATAAAGATCCATTCCGTCCTGAAAGTTACCGTCCAATTTCCCTCTTGAATGTCCTGTCCAAAGTAATGGAGAAAATGGTAAATAGGCGCCTCCTCTATATCCTTGAACAAAACAATATCCTCTCTCCTATCCAAGCCGGAGGGCGTAAAGCGAGATCGACAAACGACCACCTAATAACGCTGCAACGGCAAATATTAACGAGCTTCCATCGCCAGCAACATACATATGCTATCTTTTTCGATCTTGAAAAAGCATTCGATCGCATATGGAGGCATGGACTATTACTAAAGCTCAAAGCCGCCGGAATAAATGGCCATATGGGCAATTATATCGCTAGCATTCTTAGCAACCGAACGATCCGGGTTAAGATCGGTACAACATTATCAGCACCAATTCCAACTGAGAATGGTGTGCCACAAGGCTCTGCCCTAAGTGCAACCTTATTCATAATATGTATCAATGATGTAGTCGATTGCATCTCGCCGCCCATAACCGCCCGGCTGTTCGTCGATGATCTTAACATCTCAATATCCTCAAATTTTCCTCCGATTGCTCAAAAAATCCTCCAAAAAACCATCGATAAAATAATGGCCTAGTCATCTCAGCGACCAAATCTGTATATGTTGATTTTTGCAGGGGCGCCGCACCTCTCCCAGTATATCCTTAAACTTAAATAACCTCCCTCTTCCCCAAAAAACTACTGTTAAATTCCTTGGACTAACCTTTGATTCACGCCTTACCTGGAAGCCTCACATCTCCAACTTAAAACATAGCTGTACCAATTCCATTCCCATATTGAAATACCTGGCGAGTTCAAGATGTAATATCCATCCCAAATTCCTCTTCAATATATATAGATCTCTAATCCTATCAACAATCCACTATGGGTGCCAGGTGTACTCCTCAGCCAGTAAATCCTTATTGAAATCCCTCGATCCTGTCCACCACTTCGCATTGAGAACCATTCTGGGAGTGCATCGAACCTCCCGAGCTACCAGCATGTGTGTTCTATCCGGGTGCCCTCCACTCCTTTTATCCCGAAAATACTTCACACTGCGAAGTATGTACCACCACTTCAACAACACACGAAACCTTTCCCTAAAGTTAGAGCATTACCACCTCGAACCAAACTTTCCCGGCGACCCATTACCAGAATTACTGATAGAACTGCGAAGATGTGGTATTATGTCCGTACAGTCGTCAACAGCCAGTCCCAAAATCCACATTCCTCCTTGGATCACGGTCCAAATAAATATCGATCTATCGCTGACACAAAATCCAAATACAACAAGCTCCCTATATCCAGTGGAAGTGGCAGTTAGGGCAATTAACAAGTACCACAACCATCTAATTTACTACACAGATGGAGCCAAGGCAGTCGGTGAAGAAGGTTCACTGCCAGCAGCCTGTGCATTCGAGGGTGATGACATCTTATACGAAACCAGGCTCAACGATGCCTGTTCAGCATTGGACGCAGAGCTGTACGCAATCGCACACTGCTTCCACCACATCACCACATCTCACACCAGAACCAGTAACTACCTCCTGGTTACTGACTCTTTACAATCCTTAAACATGATTAAGGGCCCAAAATACAACAACCAGCTGGTACAAGAGATATGGCACAACTTATACCAATTACACCTAAAGGGCAGTCATGTGTCGCTGATATCGGTTCCCGGACACAGTGGAGTGCCTGGCAACGAGAGGGTTGACATAGCAGCACGGTCTGCCTTGCTCTCGCCAATGCCAGAAGACGCGGAACTACCAACATCAATGGAGTGCACATTATTAAGAGCGTGCGAAAAGCAGTGGAGAACTGAATGGGCAGCTGCTACAACATTCTTAAGAAGCATAAAGCCCACAGTTGAACTATGGTGGCCACCAAAAGGAACATCCAGAAACGACTTTAAGATCCTCAGCCGACTGCGAATCGCCCCGCCTCCGACTATGTGTTCCCTGTGCGGCCAGATAACCATACCAACAGTCTCTCATCTGCCAAAAGATGAAGGTATTACGAAAACAACTGGCCTTGCTGGGAAACATAGAGGGCATACTCTCTAACGAATCAATAAACATCACTCGAATTATAAGCCTTTGTTAGAATGAGTGGCCTAACACAACAAATCTAAATAACCTCCCCTCGTGTGTGCTGTAATGACCACAGTAGTTACAAACAGCACACACAATTTAAAAAAGGGAAAGAAAAAAAAAAAAAAATTCCTCAATAAAGGTTTATTATTACTATTATTATTATTATTATTATTACACGGGTAAAAGATATAAAAGTAGCATTCGCGAGAAGCATAAACCATCCTTTTTTTTGAGGTGGGTATTTTTTTTTCTTTTTTTTTCTGTGATTATATAATTGGAATAAAATTGGTTTTGAGGCGAGTTAGTTTTTGTGTTTTTTTTCCCTTTCATTAAATAAACGCTGAATAACCGAATTAAACGAAGCAGTAAAAGTTGATTAGCATTCGTGAATTTCGAAGTATTTCCAATTTTAATAAAGACGCTACGTATAATTTAAAAAAAAACAAACAATAAGAGAACGAAAGATCATTTATCGCATTTTTAAAAATGATATAATTCCCGCTGCATCACATCTAGGCACATTATAACCTATCCGCCCAGTAAGAAATCGTAGATTAACTTTTATGTTGAATACTGGAACGAATACGGATTGCTAGAGTAAAGAAAAGAACACGTTTATGTAAAATTAGTATTTTTATCCGCTCTCGTTCGGTAAATAATCTAATTTATAGAAAACCACTTTATAGGCCGTGACTACTAGCTCATATTTTATATAAAAACACATGAAAGTGTCACCATAAGACAATGACGCGATCTGTTTTCCGAAAAATCGTTTTTTTCTCTTCGATAAACCGTCGTTTGTTCATACTGTACCGAAACAAAGAAATTCGTTAATTCAAAAGTCAAATGAAAGTTTCGTGAATTTTATTATCGTAAATAAAATTGCAGCCTATTATGTTTAGAAACGGTTAATGAACACATTCCATTGACGTGGTGACGCACGCTTGGATACCTCGCCTCTATGATCACTTTTATGCCAACACGTGTTTTGGTCGCGGCAGCATTATTGGAACTGTTTAATTCCGTACCGCTTGCAATAGCGACTTGCATCCTTAAAGCCGTAAGCAATCCGCTTATACACTTGGTCGCCGCGCCGGTGGAAATTGTGTGAAGAAGTGGGTGAGGTAAAAACAGGTGCGTAGCGGCAATACGACAACATGAAGAAAAACCCTGGAAAATAAAAAATCACGTAATTCCGGAAATTTTCCAATTTGCATAAAAACACCGATGACGATACCGGTCAGTTTAACTTTTTGGGGTTTCAACATGGTTTCCGTTGCCAGAAGAATGGGATAATAATGGAAAATTAACAGAAATCCGAGTGCGCCTTCCTGACTGCAGACACGATTATAGCTGAAAAGAAAAAGAGCAAAATGGGACAAGGAAAAAGAAGAAGAAAAAGGAGGGGGGAAACCGGATGTAATTATCCGAATGAAACACGGTAGGGAAACGGAAATTTGGCGCGAAAAAAGTAAAATAGTACATGTAGCGGTGGAAGATGCGGCGGCGGGGGTATGTTAGTTTTAAATAAGCGAAGTAAAACAGTAATAAAAGAAGAGAAAAATGGTTGTTGGCGGCCTGGTATCGATTAGCTTTTAAAATGCCAACGTGGCACTATCGGCGTTAAAGAATTTTCTTTGACCCGAAAGCAGTTGTGTGTGTTCTTGCCGGATAAAAGGCCGGCTCGAAATTACTATTATTACACAATAGCCTTTTCGGAATTCGGCGCGGAATTTCATTATTATAATCGCTTTTCTGTTTAACCGAAAACACGCTCAATCCTAGCCGGCTAGTCTAAATGTCGTCCCATGAACTTTTATTCCGATATAGACGCCGCGAACTGGTCCACGCTTGCATCAGGTCCGTCGTTATTGTCTAGACGAAAAAGCCTCCAAAAATTATCCTATCGACGAGTCATTGTTTATATTCGTTTCAAAGGTTGCCGCCTTGTATAGATGGGTCCCTTGTAAAACGCTGTGTATTCGTTTAATATTGCTGTAAAATTCCTCTAGATATTATCTAAATAAATAGGCACAGCTATATAAAGGGGGTAGAGATAAAAATAGGTAAATGCTCATTTTAAATATTATTTTACGCGCGCTTGTCATCTCTCGGTGTTTAGCAACGACACTGTTAATGTAGTATTGTCGATTAATCGTGAAATGTAATAAATACAAATGAGTTTACTCGAAATAGTCTAAATATTGTAATTAAAGTTCTAACAAAAAAAAATTCATTCTCATCGAATTTTATTTGTACGCGAATTTCGTTTTCTATTTTTTTTACAGAATTTCAATATTTTCTCCGTATTTTTGTTTTTTTTTTTTATTTTTCGTAAAAAACGTTCTTTTCGATGAAAAATGACTAGGTTACTTAATCGAACTTGTCAACAAGTTGAGTAACTCAGTAATTTGCAGGTATAGACCTGTTGGTGAAAATATTAGAATTGAAATACCCGTATGCAAATTATTACGTTTCGTACAAGTAGTAACGTCATTTAAAGATTTACCTTTATTATCATCGCAAACAATTTGTAAAATATACCAAGTCCAGTTTTAGGAACATGCGGATTTTTAAGATATCACGTTAAAAAGGAAATTTTTGAAATTCGAATTTAGGGGTAATATAAATTCCAAATCTCTTTAGCTCTTAGTGCTTTTTTGTGAAACATTAATGTGTCTAAAATTTCATTAAATACACACGCTGACATTTGACATTCAGTTTATTTATTATATGCTCTTTTTGGTTGATATCCCTTATTTTTATTTTCACCATAATTCGTAACTTCTTCAGAGATCTCAAGAAATTCATCGACCTTTTTCCATAAACATAAATGTAATAATCTGTGTAATGCGTCAAATAGAATGTCAGAAAGCCCAAAAATATTTCATCAAATAAAAAGTAGTATCCGGTCTCAAATTTATTCAAAAAGCGCGTAAAACCCGAAGCGTAATTTATTTCTTCAGCCGTTCTCAATCATCAAGTTCACATTCTATATTGTTGAAAAGTAACTGATAAAATATAGCGCTTTGACAGTATTTACGAGTTTCGATGTAAAGATGTGTGTATACCTTGGTGTTAATCGGTAGTTTTTGAACTGACAGAAACTACGAGTAGTAACTAAATCTGTAACCGAACGAACGAATTACTGCATAAAATGGTGGACAGTGACCACATAGGTAGAGGTGTAGAAGTAGGTAGATGACAGCTTTTATTTTTGTCATACGTGCAACGTGTTCATGTAGACACTGTTCATTTTGTCGGCCGATAGACTCACTATAGATTGAACTAGCCGAATTTGTTGGCTGATTGAATGGGCGCCTGTCGAAGATAAACTTTTTTTTACACTACCTGTTGCACGGTTCTGGAGTTTGTGAATGTTGACCGATTTTTTTTGTCTCTTATTAAAATTATAATAGTTAATTTTCCTTATTGTAATATAAAATCATATCTTGTATAGCAAATCAAGAAAAAACAGAAAAGTTAAAATTGATCAGAAAAAATACATACTCCATAATCGTGATATTATTTAATCATTTTTACCGCGATTATTTGGAGTACGTGACAAACATGACAGTATTTATTCGTATTTTTCCTGATTAATTAAATTTTCTGTTTTCGTGACTTTTGCCGATTATTTGCCTATGGAGTTTTAAAGAATTACGAGAAGTGGCAATTTATTTTCAGTTGATGCATTCATTACAATATTATTGCAAGGCCTTTGTTTTTTTTTGTTTTTTTTTTCTTAATTTACTGATAAATTAGCGCACAGAGTTATATAATGCAAGCCGATGTAGGAGGAAGGCACGGTAGAGGTAACGAGCAGATAGTCCAAAAAGGTATTCAAAAGTTTTTTTTCGCGTGTATAAAGACTTTAGTCAAGAAGTCTATTTTTGTGTTCTCTTTCATCATACGAGTATAATTAGAGTTGTAAGTTTAACGTAATCATATAAATTCCGGCCTCTTCGCCTTCATCGAGGAAGATGGACAACATCGACGATGAAGATAACGAATATAACCACCGACCCCAACGGAACAAACGTCGAATATAATCAAACCAGATGAATTTCCGCCGTTATCTACCGTCGTCACAAAAGACTTATCTTCTTATCAAGAAACATCAACTTTACAAACAAGTAACAATACTACCGTCGCTGCAGGTAACGGTTCTTTAATTTCTAATGCGAATCACGCCGTACCAAATAATTTTTTCGCTCACGTTATAAAAAAAATAACAAGATCATCCCGCTAACAAGTTTCGAATACCCATCCGATAAGCAAGGAATACTTTTTCCCTACATACCGGACACCCCCATAAAGGACTATTTTATCGCTTTAAAACAAAAAATAGGAACCTCATCGAACATCATAGCCGGATCACGCATTAGTCAAAACCGTGTTTTAATATTTCTCAAAAATATACAAATTGTAGATAGCTTTATTTCAGCAAGTGCCTCTGTAGAAATCTCACAACGACAAATTAAAGCAAGACGTCTGCGAAGTCCAGCAACGAAGATTATTCTTTCAAACGTATCAGCAACTATTCCAAATTCCGAAATTGGAAAATACCTAATACAACAGTTAGGGCTTAAACTCGCCTTACCTATTTCCATTTTAAGAATAGACCCCCAACTGATACCGAATTTGGACACATAATTAGTTGTCGGAGACAAATTTATATTTTCAACTTCGACGAAATTAACATTCCTACAAATTTTTTACTAAACTATCGTAACCATGATCGCAGGATTTTTATAAATACAGATGACCCCGTATGCTTTATATGCAAAGCAAAACATCACAAAGCCGAAAACTGTACGAATATCAGTGAAACACCCGTAATAACAAATATATCAACCGCAGAACCGTCCACCACGAAAAAAGAACAAATTCCCATAAACAACCCAGAAACCAAAGTCTCAGAGGAGTCGGACGAAATACATGACACTCCCCAATTAATCACGAATTTATCAAATCTGAAGGATAACTTTAAACGATCACGTTCAGAAACCTCATCAAAGACAACCGAAACTATTGCCGAAACAGAGATAGTAGACAAACCAAAACAGCAAAAAAAGAGACGGAAAAAGAAAACTACAACTCCATCCCGACAAACGTCCACTATGCTTCATCAAAGTAAAGGAAAAATGGAAACAGACGATCTATTAAGCTCCTCATCGGACTCAGAATCAGAAATAAATCATTTTAAAACACCGCCATTGCCTCGTTCGAACATAAAAACCGCTGACATCTCAGAAACTACGTCAACAATACATCAGCAATTATCTTCGCTGAAAAAATACTTCTCTACAACTTCTGACGGAAATGAACTGTCATTCGATAAATTCATTCAGTTTCTCGAAGGAACAAAACAGTCATTAAATCCATCCCAAGTGGCACAAATATTGGACATAAATGTGTCCGAATTAGTTACCATACTACAGCTGAACAAAAATATATGAAAGCAAGATTTACAAAAATAATCAAAAAATTACAAAAATGTAATAACACGGACAAAGAAATTTCTGACTATCCTTCCTCCCAACAAGAAGATTAACTAGAATAATGAATGCTACTCAACGAGATACAAAAATAATAAGCTGGAACTGTAATGGGATTTTCAGGCATCTTGAAGAACTCCAAGTATTAATAGCTACATATAATCCATCTATTATTATACGTATACAAGAATCACATCTTCAGCCGCATAAAACATTATCTTTACCTTCGTATAATATAATATGTAAACAACATTGACCACATTCAAACACTAGCAGTACGCATTAATATAACACCTCCCGTCTCAATATGTACTATCTATATTCCACAGTACACAAAAATAGAAGAAAGTACCTACACATCAATAATAAATAATCTCCCAACACCGTTCATATTCACCGGTGACTTCAATTCGCATGATGAGATTCTAGGTAGCAACAAAACTGATAGTAGAGGAAAACTATTAACTCGCATAATAGAGCAATATAACCTTTCCGTCCATAATACAAGCGAACCTACGCATTACAGTACCACGTACAGAACGTGGAGCACAATCGATTTTACATTAAGTTCTAGTCAGATTGTTCATCTCATTGAGGTTTATCATCATGAAGACATGGGCGGCAGTGATCACTTTCCACAAATTATAAACATGAAAGCGAACATGATCTCACATATAAGACGGCCAGCCCTGAATTTCAAAAAAGCAAATTGGGAAATGTTCCAGCAGCTATGTCAGACCGAGGTCGACTTTGATGACAGTAGCACGGATACAATGGTTCGCTCATTTACCAACGGAATTCTAAAATGTTCCGAAATATCAATCCCGAGAAACAGGCCGTTATCCACAAAGTTCTAATACCGTGGTGGTCAGAAAAGTGCTCGCGAGCAATAAGGGAGAGAAGAAAGAGATTAAAACTTCTGAAAAGATTCCCTACACTGAAAACTATACAGCTTTTCAACGGGCTCGAACAACTACAAGATGGATACTAAAACAAGAAAAAAGGAGATCTTGGAACGAATACACGTCAACACTAACTTACAAAACACCGATTCATCAGTTATGGAAGAAAATACGAGCGTTATATAAACACGTTGACCTACCAATCCCTACAGCGATTTCAAGAAATAATCAGTTATATACAGACCCAGGACAAATTGCAGAAAAATATATCAAGTAATAATCAGTTGACACCCACATCACTAGTAAACAAACAACGTTTAGCAAATGAACAACTTGACCTCTGCTCATTAAATTCAGAAACATATAATGCACCCATAAGTTTACACGAAATCCAAAATGCCATCCAGAAGACGAAAATATTTGCTTGTGGCGCCAACAGATTTCACATTTCGTTCTTGAAACACGCCCCAGAATCAATAATTAACAAACTCACGCTGATATACAACCACGTATGGGCTAATCAATCGTTTCCTCAGCAACGGAGAGAAGCTATTATAGTACCCATACATAAAGCAAATAAAAACCCATTGAAACTTGACAACTATCGACGGATTTCACTGACATCCGTACTATGTAAAGTATTCGAAAAAATAGTAAATCGACGATTACTATGGGAATTAGAAAACAGAAATCTTATATCAACGACACAGTGTGGTTTCCGTCCATCGCGTTCAAGATCAGTTATTATACCTACAGTCAGAAATCTTAAAAAATTTCAACAAACGAATGCACACACTTGCAGTATTTTTTAATATAACAAAGGCATTCGATAAAATATGGGAAGAAAAATCTCTTATCATGCTATACAAATGGGGATTCCGAGGAAATATAATGTACTTTATCAGAAACTTCTTGTCATCTCGTGTCTTTGGCGTTCGAATCGGCTCCATGCTTTCATCGGAAAAAACGTTGGACAATGGCGTCCCACGGGGCTCCATCCTTAGTGTCCCACATTGTTCATTATCGCGATAAACGATCTAGTATCCATCATCCATTCACTAATATCTTCGGCACTGTTTGCTGATAATTTCACCATATTCATCGGTTGCAAAAATGTAGAAGCAGGAGCTGCACTACTGCAAAGGTTAATAAACGAAGCCCAACGATGGGCTTCATAAAATGGACTAGAGTTTTCAGCCCCGAAAACAACTTGCATCCATTTCTGCAGATTACGGACATTCCAAAAATCGCTATCACTATCATTACAAAGCACAAGAATACCAAAATCTCCGACTGGTAAATATCTCGGCTTGTTGTTTGATCAAACCTTATCATGGAAGCAATTTGTAAATCAATTAAAACAGTCCTGCTTAAAAAACTTAAACCTGTTGAAGAAACTGCCCTACACAACATTCGGTTCAGACAGACACACACTACTCTAAATATATATCGTACTATTATTAGACCTCGCCTAGACTACGCAGCACGCATTTACGGCTCAGCTTGCAAATCGACACAGTGCTCGTTGGACTCGATACACCATAATCAGACTAGCGATCGGCGCATTTCGCACTAGTCCAATAAGCAGCACATTATGCGAAGCCAACGAATGGCCTTTAAACGTTCGTCGAGATTATTTAGCGGTGAAGTTTCTAATTTACCTAAGAAGTACAGATAATATCCCTGATGTTCTGCTGACGCCTGAAGTCTCGTACCGTTCTAGTCATTTAGCAGAACTTCTAAACAAGCGCGCATATGTTGACACCAGAAGTATTATAAAACAAACTTTAATAACAAACAATATAGAACAATAAATTAGATAAATACCTATTTAGAAACGTTTTCGGGCATAACCCATCATCAGCTAACATTAACTTAAAGGAAACTTAAGACATACTGAAGTGAATATAGGGAATACATGTGTATATATAGAGATGTAAAAAGGAATAAACATAGCAGGTATAATTATTATATAAATAAATATAAAAATAATATTTTAAATGACCAAACACCTAATAATAATAATCCACTGTTTAATATAAAAATTTAACTTTTTGTCTTCTTGTTTTATTTTATATTTTATATTAATTATTAGCATTTTCAACCTATTGATTTTTATACCTGCTATGTTTATTCCTTTTTACATCTCTATATATACACATGTATTCCCTATATTCACTTCAGTATGTCTTAAGTTTCCTTTAAGTTAGTGTTAGCTGATGATGGGTTATGCCCGAAAACGTTTCTAAATAGGTATTTATCTAATTTATTGTTCTATATTGTTTGTTATTAAAGTTTGTTTTATTATACCATTTTAACAAACAGGATGTATTCACCTACAACCAGAAGTATTAATGTACCGAACAATATCCTTCATAAAAGAATCTCCGCTCTTCCACCAACACATAATTCGGAAATACGGTGCAACGTAGTGTTGACCAACAGCACAAAATCTGACATACTCTTGTCATATGGACGAGCGCATTGAAAGAATACAGTGCATATGAAAAGTATTACACGGATGCTGAAAAAAATATCGAAGACACTGGTTGTTCCTTGTAACAGCAAATCACCAGCTATGAGCTTCCAATGGAACTGTTGGTAATGTCGGCTGAATTATTGCGATCAAATTAGCCATCGAATCCGCCATAGATCAGAATTACGATCGTATTATCGTATTTACAGATTCATTACAGGCCGTCAATGCGATTAATGAATGGCATGCTACCCTGAAAAACCCGATTGTTCAACAGATACACTACTTGGGGGTATTAGCTCGACTAACGATATAGTAATATGTCGACTACCAGGACATTCAAAGATAAGTGAAAACACCACGGCCGACTTAGCTGCGAAACAAACAATAGGGAAATCCACATTATTATCGGTTGCAGTCCCAAGGAGGGATCTTCACAAAGTTACAAAAACCCATTTTCAGCTACAATGGAGCCGTTCCTGGGAGGAATTGTCGCTTGAGAATAAGCTGAGAAGAGTCAAGCCTACTATTGCGCCTGGAACATCATCATGGCATCATGACGTGACGACGTTGTTTTAACAAGACTGCGCATATGCAGCACTAACGCACAAGCACTTTTTGGATCGTGCCGACGCTCCACTCTGCCGATACTATGGTCAAGGTCCTCTAACAATAGAGCATATTCTTTCCGACTGCACCCAATATTCAATCTATTCTCCTACTGCTATCCAAACTGCCTTATCCGATGATCCCCATGAAATCAGAAAAACACTATCTTTCCTCCAACAAAATAATATCTACAGCTTAATTTAATCATATCTTAATATCTGGTGCCTTTGGCCACAGTAGCAGTACACGGCACCACAAAAAAAAAAAAAAAAAAAAAAAAAGGTATTCAAAATGCTCAACTTTATCAGCCATTCGATTAGCCGGCGAGTTCAGCCGACGGCTAGTTAGTGGCCAGTTGATCTACTGATCTCTACGGTGAAGAAACGGGTAATGTGACTAGTCGCGTTTTAGATTTTAAACTTTTATTATTGTACATGGCATTTTTAATTTGCATCATCTTTATGCTTAATAAATTAATGTAACTAATATATCGTCTACTTAAATTAAGTAGCTTAGTAAAAGTTTCAGAACAAACAAAGGCAATAAAGTCTTTTTAGCGCATAACGAAAAGTTCAAGGAAAAAAAGCCACGACGATGAAGAAGACTGATAATGATAGCTTCGATAAGAAAAAAATTGCTGAGAAACAGAAAAATTAGGCCAATATACGCCGTCTACTGACAAGGCTGCACCGATGTTGATGATAAGTAAAAGTTTCCTCACAAAAATTCTGATGAAAATTCTCATCTTTAACTTAAAACAAAAGCATGAAAGAACTGCAAATAAAGCGAACACATAATATGGCTCACATTCGTAAGTAAAGTTGTAGAGTGAGCTAAGTGACGTCATAGTTTCGCTTAGTCCGCAATCTAGATTACCCTATCTCAGATATAAGAAGACGGAGAAAAATATCAATTGAAACATTCTCGGTTTTTTGGCTCATTCGCTATTTGCCCCGTACTGTTTTACAGACGTTCGCGCTCGATCCTAAAGCCTTCAACGTAATTACTAATGACGCCACTTTTAAAAAGGCATATAACGTATGTAGAAAGATTTGGTTTACACCGGAATGACGTAACAGACATAAAATTATAGAAATGACGCGTGTTTTTTTTGCATCATGCTCGAAATTAAATGCACTCCGAGTAATTATGACAGCGATGGTAATTATATAAAATATTACAACGCAATACACAACGCGTATATTTTTTTATAAAAAACGGCGCATAATCACTTAAAACCAATTGTTCCGTAAAAATTATAGAAAACAGTCATCCCCGGGTCCAAGGAGGAGGCCATCGAGAGTTTATAGGTATACATACTGAACCCTAATTTTTGTCTCCGGTTTAGGCAGAAAAACATTGAAATGGGATTAACCCGACATATAGCTGCACAAAACCAAATTAAGAAGATACTTTTTTTTTTTTTTCTTTAAAATCGGTATTCAAAATTTCGACAAAGGAAATGAACAAATCTATCATAAATAATTGATGTGAACAACAAAAAGGAATGACGTATTAATTCCAAAACCAAGTAAATAAATAAATAGAAAGGTAACTTTAATGTAAGAACTATAAAGTTTTTAGTATAAGTACAGCGCCTTCGTTTTATAATAAAAAAAAAAACAAAATTGAAATACATTATCAAAATCACATTAAGAAATCTACTTAAAAGCGAATACGTTTGCTTACATTGACACCTATTCCAAATTGCCGATCTTACAATGAAGTTGGTAACCACGATGGGTTGTAGTATAGTATACCATCGGCGAAATTTTTTTGGAATTGAAACGTTTTAGAGGCAAACCGCATTGTTTAATGCGAATCCAGTTCGACTTCATCATCAACGCGGGTTTGAATTTTAATAATAAAAAGTTTGTAACACTGCACACAGGCTCAACGACCATAAATTACACAGAGTATAATATGTTGAATGTTCGAGTGCAACTTTCGTCCAAAATATTCTTCAATTTTAGTACAAAATATTATGCAAAAAAAAGTAATTTTCATTACCTGTAACAAAAAAGAAAGTTCGTGCAATAAAAAGTCTTCACTTTACAAAACTATTAAACAATTTTTTACCGGGAGTGTAAGGTCTTCTTCATAATTCCAACACCGTCACCTGCAATACATGTATGCAATCTTTTTTCCTACTTTTTTGAATATTCTTCAGAGAGTGATTTGAAGAACGTTGCGCAGGAATTCGGAACTTTCATTGTGCGTTTGAACTGAACGCCTTTGAGGTACCATCTTTTTAGGGATGAAAATGGGCAAAAATTACACGACGCCGGATCGGGAAGGAATATGAAGGATGTAGTATCAGTTCAGTGATGTTTTTTTCTAGATGAATGGATGTTGAAGTATGTGGGGATGAGCATTGTCGTGACACAACGCACCACGAGTACTTCAATTCTGGGCGTTTCAGTTCTCTCAGCACACTTTTGTACAATATTGAGAATCATTGGTTTTTTTGATCTTTAGAGACTGTATGACAATAAATCATCCGCGCGGCAATCAAAGAAACAATCGGCCTAATTTTTACTACTGATTTCGCCGATCTAACTTTTTTCGAAGCTGGGGAATCGACGTGTTTCCACGATTCCGGCTTAGTGGACGGATCGTACAGGTAGGCCCGCGTCTCATCTGCTGTAAGTGATGGGTAACATTGATCATTGGCGAATTCGGATTTCCGTTCTTGACAAGTGACAGCGGCACGATTATTCAACTCCTCTCGCCTAAGATGGTGAGACACCCATAACGAGCACACCGACGCAGCTTCAGATTTTTCGATATGATTGCGTGTACAGTATTTGTGCTCTTAATACTCATTATCGCTGCAATTTCGTGAACGCAGAAAGTTTACTATCTTCATTGAGAATAGCCGATCGTGTATTGAGGCTTACTTCAACAGATTCAAATCAGCCGATTTTCGTCCGGCCTTGAACTGACGATGCCAATCAAAAATGGCTCGTTTGGATAATGCCAAACCTTTGCCATATGCTTCTTTCATTAAGTAGTATGTTTCTGTCACATTCTTCCTCAAATAGGAAAAAGAAAACAAATCGCTTACGCGACGTATCATCTCAACCATACTCATATTTCTGACTAGTTTACTATTTGATCTGCAAAAACCGATACATAAATATTGAACAGTACGTTTTGAAATGTTTACTGGTAGCGTAGAACTGATTTCAACCTGCCATCGTTGCCCAACCTCTTACGCGGTGTTGCCTCGGCGTATAAAAATCAGTGCAAGTTGTTTTTGAACGCTCTCTATTATCAATAATATATTTTATGTAAAGAATTTCATCTAGTCTCATGGTTTTATTTTTCCTAAACCGAAGAAATACGTGTACTCATTAGCTCGGTCAAAAGTACTTACAAGTGGCGACAATGGAGCTCTGCTTGAATTTGTAACGGACAATGTGGCGACTAGTATTTCGGTTTTTATATGCAGACAGCATTCGGATGACGATGCGACGGAAAACTATCTCGCGCATTCAGTGGCTCACCTCGATAAACCGCCGGAATGTGCCGCGTGGGACCAGTGCTCGCTTAAATTTGTAAATTTTTTCAATTTAATATCGCTCGAATTTCATGCGGAGGAGCTGCGACAGGAATATATTATTTCGGATCCGGTACGTCACATGTACGTGCTGTAAAGGGGGTTTCGTTGTTTTTCGTGGAAATGTAATTGACGTGTCGCAGAATAGCAGTTGCCCTTCCTTTGCTGGAACATTTTTCGAATGGTTCTTTCGATATTCCGGGACTGTCGTTGTTACATCCAACAGAAGTAGTAATATCTGCGCGTCAGCTATCGGTTTTTCGAGGTAGAGTGAACAGACGAAGAATCACATTTTGAAATTTTGTCTTAAAAATGTTATTGCTGGCGCTTAAATTTAGTAATTAAAACGTATTTTTCCAACAGCCGAAAAAACGAAATAATCTAAAAAAAGGCGATAAATTGAACATTAGACTGATTCGGTGCTACTGCTAGAGCCTCGATTGTATCGAGTTGGACGGTTTTTATGTGGCCTCCGAGAGCGTTTGCTAGACAACGTCTGCCGGCATCCACGTAACGTATATGGTGAAGGGGCACTGCTGGCAGGCGCCATTACCGATTCATGTCGAGTAGAAAACGCATAAAATAAACTCCGAACTCAGAAGAGAGAGCGTTTTATGATTGCTGGCTGAGCGACTTGTTTGTTTTGGTTCTCGTTTTACTACGTTCGTCTGTTTCTATATTTCATTCCGATAATGCTGAAAATTCGCCCGCCCTACTCCTTGCAAAAAAAGTCCACGAAGCGTCTTTTTGTAATTACTCAAGACAGCTCGTAATTACCGTTTTATCATTGGCACTTAAATTTCGAGTCGCTTACTATATCGCTGCATTTCGAATACACCGAGAGCATATGCTTCGTGCCACCTGTGGGGACGTGTGGCGGTTTATTTTCGTTAAAATGGCGGGACTCATATATGTATATGTATGTGTATGCTCTTTGCTCGGATTTATTCGAACTTGCGGATTGTTTCACAAACATTTAAAAACACAACGCGTGGAGTTCCGGTTGCATAGTTTTTCAATTTTGTAATTGTATTATTTTTTCCGTTTTGCGAAATATTTAAAGTAGCGCCGGGTAAATATTGTGAACGAATTTATTTCACCGGGAAATTTTAATTTCCCATTTAGGTAAATGAGTGAACTGTTACAAAATTTTGCTTTTTCATTAAACCGTAAATACAAGTCTGATCACCAACACGAAAACTATTTGTCTTTATTTCCTGGAAAAATAGACCGTAAAATCCCGGAGCACTCGTGAATTTCATCAAAATTGTTGGAGCTACTTCCAAAACGTGTGTACGAAAATTGTTCATTTAATATTTTAATTTTTTTTTTTTTTTTTGGGGCGGGGGGGCGTTAACTATAGACATTAACTCGAAGAAAGTGAAATTTTTTTGTACATTTTTATTGTGCGGCAGCGGGATATCCTATCCGAACGTTTGACACCACTGCCTTATTTAACGGCACGGTAGCTGCCTACGATTGAACTTTGCTCGGGTCTATTTTGAACTCTTGTAAATGTGCGGTTTTATTAATTCAACGGTTGTTAGACGTTTTAAGATTATATTCCAATAAAATTCCCCTAAAAGTGATATTTCTTGAACGGCCGACCGCTGAAAAGTCAACAATAATAAACAACAATAGCGAATGAAAAATTAGAAAAATTGTACGCGTCACTGTTGTCGGCACTGATCCGGTATACATTGAGTTGGTGGTTTTTTTAGTATCTTCCTATAGTCGATATTTCCGAAAGGGGCGCGGATTTTCGGCATTTACAGCGAAATTCGCACATTTTTTGAATATAATTCAATCAACGAAAATCACTGTTCTGGCACGGGCGATTCCACTATTTTGCACTGCAGACTTGGTTTCAGGAGCGGAGATTATTCCGGTGGCGGACGACCGATTGTTAATTCCAGAACGATTTGCCGCTTGCGTTTTGGACACAGTTTGCTCCCGTCTTTTCATCTTGTGAATTATTTTTGTCTTTTTTTCTGTATGTGCCAACTTAGGGCATTGATGCAGCAACAAATGGAAGTCACATTGTATTATTATCCGATTGAGAGTATAGGAGCAAAGGAATTTAATAGAGGAATTACCCTGATAGGGTTTTTTTGTTTTTTTTTTTTCCCCCCCATCACAACTGGACCAGTTTTAGTGGTCATTTAGCGATTAATTTATTGCGATAAAGAATGTTTTGTGGAGGGGTAGTACTCAGCAGTACTCCCTCTGAACTTTATAATGGCTGGACAAGGTCTAGAGGCTTATTTCGCCGCAGTCTACCTATTTCACCGGAGTTATCCAGTAGATTGTTAGCAAGTGGGTTCATATGGATGCTAAGTCGGGCAACATGTCTATTTGCTTGTTTTTTGATTTCATCCTCCACAGACATGACATTCAAGTCATTATGGAGGGTATTATTGGAGACGTACCAGGGGGCTGCAGTAATGGTTCTCAGTACCCTATTTTGATATCGTTGTATTTTCTGTAAGTTCGATGTTTTTGCGCAGCCCCACAGCTGTATACCGTACAGCCAGATCGGTTTTAGAGCTATTTTATATAATAGAGTTTTATTGTCTAACGATAAGCCCGATCTCTTAGCTAACAACCACGACATGGTTCTAGTTTTAAACCTCGAATGGTCCATTTTTTTTTGAATGTGAGTACCCCAGGTTAGAGCCTAGCGTCCAAGTGCATGCCTAAATATTTTACGTTATTGGTATGTGGTATTACGATGTTATTTATTTTGATTGGCAGACGTTCAATTTTTCGATTTGTGAATGAAATATGCGTCGACTTACTTTCATTGACTACTATGCGCCATCATTTTAGCCAAGTTTCCAAATGCCGAAGTGACTCCTGCAGTTTTTCTGTGGCTGTGTTTTCGCACTTATCAACGGCCAAGATGGCTGCGTCATCCGCGTACAAAGCTACTTCTGTATTATCCAGCATCGGGAAGGCGGTCGTGTAGATCAGGTACAATATTGGACCCAGAACGTTCCCCTGTGGAACCCCGGCCCTTACCGGAAAAATATCTGAGTATTCATCAGTTATTTTCACTCAAAAATATCTTTCTTGTATATATGATTTAAATAGTAGATAGAAGGAGTGAGGAAGCAGAAGTTTAATTTTATACAATAATCCTTGATGCCATTATCGAAAGCCTGCTGGACATCCAGAAACGCGGCCGTACAAATATTCTTGTTTTCCAAGCTATTTTCAATAATCTTTGTTAATCTGTGAACCTGTTCTATAGTGTTATGTGGTTCTTACGAAAACCAAATTGAAAATCGGGAATAATTGTATTGTTAGATAATATTGGAAACAACCGTTTTAAAATTAATTTTTCCAGTATCTTTGAGAGGACAGGAAGCAACGAGATGGGTCTATATGATGATACCACCTCAGACGGTTTTCCAGGCTTCGGTATAACAATTATCTGTGAGAACTTCCAAGCTAGTGGGAAATATTGATTGCGAAGAACAGCGTTATATATTTGTGTTATAAATACAATACTTTTGTGTGGTAACTCATTTAAAAGCTCTGCTGTGATTAAGTCAAATCCGGGGCACTTTTTCCGTTTCATATTTTTGAAGAGTTGCTGTATCTCACTAGGGGCAACCGGTGTTATAGGTAAACTCATTTGCAGCGGTTTATCCAGGTATTCGAGGATATCTGTGGAGTCATCAGCTTGAGGATTTGGTGTAAATACATCGTAAAGATAATCGGCAAAAAGCGCCGCTTTATCGAAGTTAGTACGAGCCCAGCTACTGTCGGGTTTTTGTATTGGTGGAATACACATAGTTGGCCGTTTAAAACGTTTGGTCACTTTCCACAGTGAGTAATCATCGTTTTTGGTCGGCGACAAACTCGACAGAAATGTTGCAAGCGTTTCGTTTTTATTTTCATGCAGTACTTTACGCAGCTGCTTGGTTTTTCTGTTTAGTTGCCTTTTAATAACCGGATTTCTCGTCGTATTCCAGGTTTTTCGTAATTTCCTCTTTTCACGCACTAGTGTTAGTATATGTTTTGGGATATTATTAGACGCCTTGGAAGGTTCTACAGTGGGAGTAGCTAGCCACGCAGCCTTTTGTATAGTTTCTGTTAAGTTTTGAACTGCTTTATCAATATCGTAATTAGTTTTCAGAGGCATATTTAAACTAACGTTAGTCTCTAGATATTGTTTAAATAAAGGCCAGTTGGTTTTTTTATTGATAAGGTATGGCTCAGGTGTTTTTGTTATTGGCGAAATGCTCACCGTTAATATAACCGAGGAGTGGTCTGACTGTAGATCGAAACAGGAGTCCGCTCTCATATATAAAGATGGAATTCCTTTTGTTACAAAAAAAAATCGAGTAAATCAGGTTTTTTTCTGTGATCCTGAGGCCAGTAGGTAGGCTCCCCCCCCCGAAAAGTAACCTAGATTTTGGATAGAAATTACTTTTTCCAGAATTTTTCCCCTGGGATTATCCAAACGAGAGCCCCATTTGCCACTTTTTGAATTCCAGTCTCCACCGGATATGAATTTTTCTCCCAATGACTTAAAATATTTAACGAATAGGTTTTCATCTAGTCGTTCATTTGGAGAGCAATATACGGCTGAAATAGCGACAGTTCCGTTAAATGAGCATAATTTTACCGTACAACCCTGCATTCGTATTTCAGAAAATTTTTCCTCCTCGTAGTGTTTGATAGTTTTTTTGATAATAATTGCACTACCGCCGCGAGCTTTATTATCTGGCCTAAGACAAGTGTACACGTCATAGTTGGGAATATTAAAGACTGTTTTATTTGTGAAATGCGTTTCTGAGATGAGCAGTATATCAATGAAGTGAGATTTTAAAAATAGCTCTATTTCTAACTTACGTTGTAAAGCGCCATTAGCGTTCCAAAGTGCAATTCGTAATAAAGTAGCCATTATTTACTAGTTTTATTCACGACCGAGGACAATAAATTTAATATCATAGTATTCTGATTCATTAACTGTTGAAACATATTTTTAAGTTCGTTTAAAAATGTATTTAATATTACATCTATACCGGTAGGCGCGAGTTAGGTGCGAAGCGGTTATTACTTTCGTTAACGCCACCATTTTGGTAACCAACACCGTTATAAACATTATCACTAAGATTAAGCATTGTATTAGCGCCGTCGGTCCCTAACGTAACAGATGGGAAGGAAAGGATAACGAAGCATTATGAGGAGTCGCAATTGTAGAACAATGGTTTGATTTTTCCGCTTAAATAATAATAATAATAATAATAATAATAATAATAATAATAATAATAATAATAATAATAATAATAATAATAATAATAATAATAATAATAATAATAATGATGATGACAATAATAATAATATAATTTATTCAAATGAAAAGATTTCACAGAGCACTGGTTTTTGATAATAAATTTCAACAATTTGCAATCATTGCTTATTTATAAGTCTTTCCATGATGATGAAATGGCAGAGAGTATACTGAAAACTTTTCACTTTGACAGATGACGTTTGGACGCCAATACCAACCAGTGCTGCCAATCTGAAAAACTTAAAAAATCACACGTTATATATCTATTATAATAAACGTTGATAAGAATGTTGGACACTCACACAACGAGAATATTTGCCCTGTGGGATCCACAACTTATTCTTAAAAAAAATAAATTATCATCATAACTGATTTCTCCACTGAGAATTTGAGAACAAGATGATGGTCAGTTTTTTACATATCTTTCTGACGTTAAATATAAGCGGAAGAGAAGAAGAAAAAATCAGATATACTATCTTAATTCTCGTTAACAGTAACCGTTTCTTCTATGTTTAATGTTAACAAAGGAGAAACAGAGTAAAAAAATGAAAAAAGAATCGAAAAACATTTGGTATAATTCTCTTTTCTAACGAAGCTTTCTACAGAAATTTAGTCAAGAATTCAACGTCAAAGAGAAGAAAAAAGAAAAATTAATCGTCTCTCCGACCGCCACTCAATTATTGAGCAAAAAGAAGAAAAAAGCTCACGATTTTTCCCCAAAGTACTACCCGAAAGAGAGTTGGAATTATAAAACTTTGTGAAGCGAAAACTTTTAAATTTCGACGTTTTCTTTCGAATAATAAACTTGCTCCTATATGTGTACTAATTGCTTATTAGACTCGCTCCTGGAAAAGATACTTTAAATCTCAGTGCGGCGGCGGCGGTGGGGGGCCGTCCTCATATATATCCGGAAAAACAGTAGAACAGTCGAAAGATATTTAAGTTTCGGGAGATAAATTTCAGGCTTATCGCGTTAAGCGTGTTTAATGAGGGGAAAGCGAAATGCTTCGAAAAGTTCAAAGAGATGTGAAATTCTAGCGCGATATACAAATTTCACTTTGGATTTCGGGCCGTCGTTGGTCGATCGTTTTGCCGAGCTCAAAAAAATTATCGAGTTTTTCTTTATGCCTTCTGCCGGTTCCGCTCGTTAAAATTGTTCGCTAACGTAGCATTAAATTTCTCACCGGGAAACTGCACACTAATGACGCGTTTTATGCTATTTTCCTTTTGCTTCCGTTCGAAGTATCTCGCGTTATAGCTTTCCTCGGAAAACTGACAGATCTTTTTCATGTCGTTATTTATACCGCTTCGTTCGCAAAATTTCTCCATCCGGCAGCTTTCTTCGCTTTTTCTTTTTAATCGTCATTTAAAATCTGTTCATTGCCGAGTCTTCGGACACGGTACAAGAACACATTTCAGCGCATATAACACATGTCGAAGAAGACGCTTTCTTTCATGTGCACTCTCTTGCCGCCATCAGGGCATTATGGGAGGGGGAGAGTGGAACGTGATAATAATTCACTATCAGTTGCAAGGATAATACTGTTTTGTAATTTCAAACAAAAAGGAAAAGAAGCGAACTTTGCGTTTTTCCTGATTGTAGCTTTATCCGCGAGAATGGGGTTTGTTTATAATCACGAATAGAGCCCCGTATTATAATAATTCGTGCAGACTGTGTGTATGAATTTCGGGGAGGAATTCTATAGTTTCTACGTTCGTTTTCAAAAATTGTTCTTGCGCAAGTCGCGATAAAACCCGGAATATTCTACAGCACTTCAGTTATTTCCCGGGGTACTTTTCATCTCACAGTCCAGGCTTGGCTGTGAAGCATTTGACACGAAAATAAGCAAGATTTACGCGACCAATCGGAAAACTAGCGATGCGTATTTCGGGCGCAAGGGGGCAATCAAAAACTCCTTCTGCCGACCTGCGCGCTTCTCCATATAGTTTCGATCGAGTTAAAAGCGATATTGCAATTAGTAGAATATTCGCTGTCAGTCTAGATACGATGTCACGATCAGGACAAATTCTCTGTCAGCCGTAAAATCAGCAACGAAAGGACATGAGGATATTCGAAACAAAACGATCGATTTAACATCGCGATTATTATATCCCGAGGCACAGACGGCTAAAGGAAAGTAGACGCTTAGGATTGCTAAATTTTAAGGGATTAAATGTAGGTTTTTATTCAAATAGTGTGTGCGCGTGTGTGCGTGTGTGTGTGTCAAGCTGTGGTAAAAAATTCTTCGAAAATTAATCGAAAATATTAGAACAATATGTGTACCAACGTAAGGAGGTGCGAATATTATACAAAAAATTTAGCGATAGATTGTTTGTAAGGAGGGTTTTTTATTGTGCAGAGGTGGTTTTGTACTCGAGGTTCGTACTTTGAGAGACTCGAACGAATTTAAAAAATCAGACAAGATAATGGGTTTTTTTAAAAAAAAAAACAAAAACCAAACGGGAAAAAGCAGAAACGATAAGACGGTGAAATTTATGACTGAACGTTATTAAAGGTAATAGTAAAGAGAGAGAGAGAGAAAAAAAAATCAAACACAGTTGAATGAGCTTTTAATGAATGTGAAATAGCTGCGTGCTGTTTTGTGAAGGCGTAATCTCTCCGTGGAGAGTAGAATAGCAGACTGAATTTTTATTAGTTCGTTTTTTTTACCGGGTGCAGTTGAAGAGATTAAAAAGCTGGATGGTTCGGAAGACTGCAAACGGTATCTCTTCGAGAAGGTGGGGAAGAGAAATTTAAAAGAAGCGTCTGTTTCCCGGGAAATATGCGATTAAAAATGAGATGAAATAAACTTCGATGGTACATAATGAGCAGACAAACTGACGCAATCAAAATCATAAAACGTATCAATATGTTTTTTTCGGCGAAAGTTTTACATTTGTGTATTGGAATTGAAGATACTTAGCAATTTAAGTTTTTAAATTTGTAACGGGAAGTTCATCTTCTGGCGCGCAACAAAGACTTTTTAATGCTTGTACAATTGCTTGCATGGTTTTTCCCACAACGCGTTGTTCAAAGCGAAGATTTTTACGAATCCGTGCCATTAATTATTGCGGTGCCCGGTCGAAATGCAATTAGAGTGAAGTGCGAAGGAAATGCGAACAAAGCGGTGAGCTAATTGTACGATGCAAAGTCATTTCGCAATGAGATTTTGTTAGTAATCTCTTCTATGTAATGTCCGCGGAGATGAAACCGTTAAAGGTTTCGGACCAAAGTTGATAATGTCCGGTTTTTCACCGAGAAGACAAGGAAGTCTGCTTATAGTTAATCGTACGTTAACAATTGAAATTGTCGCTGTTCACTTAAGCGTGACAGAAACTATATCGTGTCGCATTAATATTTTCTTACATTTCACCTCTTGAACAAAATTTTACGTCAATTTTTCGAAATTCATTTTGTTTCATTCGTAATCGTTTAATGATTTTGGAGCATTTTTAGATAGCAGGAATAATTAGTGGGGAAGGAAAGGACAGGATATAGGAAGCACAATAAGGGGTAGGAAGTCCAAGCTTAAGCAAATAAGAATATAAGGCAGAACGCTCCACGGAGAGGGATGAACACTGGAAGAACACATGATCGGCGTCGCAAATAATTGCATCATCCGGATGGAGAGGACAGTGTGGAGAAGAAATCAAGGAGAACCGAAATCTGGATGAAGGCAGCAAAGAAGAGCATTAAATAAGTAAATAAAATGAAAGATGAATTTTTAATTTTGACATTTCATCTAGTATTTTAAATTATTGTCGCTTTTCTCTAATTCTTAGCTCGTTGTTCCCCAGCTTCCTTAGTCCGGTCTATTTGTCCTCCATCTGTGTTGTGTAGTCTTAATTGTAATCCATAAGCTAATTTCTCATTTTCTCCGAGATAATTTTTCTTCCCTCCTATTTTTTATTTTTCTTATTTTTTCATCTTCTTCATTCTATTCGTCCTCAGTCTATTTATTTATTTTAACAAACTGAAACGAGTACTTCAGTTATATAAATAGCCCGTACAATTTTTTAGAAAAGGGTTGTAAGATTTAAAGGTCAAAATTATTTATTATTTGTGTTAAAAATAGTACATTCATGGTCTGCATATGTTTCGAACTTTCAACCTATTTCATTTCATTCCTAAGGTGCTCTTTTATATTGTATTTACTTTTTTTCCCTTTTCGGTTACAACACTTCTATCACATTTCTTGAAGTGATTTATATTATTTATTTATTTATACAATCCGCCAGTACAACAGCTTACGCCAATTACCGCACAGAACAATATAATAAAACAATATTCAGTATAAATATACAAGTACAGGTACAATGAAACAATAGAAAAGAAAAATGACGAAGTTGTATAAATCTCGTACCCAACGATTTTATTTAACATTACTTACTTCTATCCCATTCACACTCCCACGCTAACACAGCTTACATCTGTAATATGCACGCGTAAATACACTCTCACACATCCACTCCATGCTCATTCAAAGAAACACTTAAGGACATCAGTACAACACAGCCTCACATCGTTAAATTCCGAACAGCTTTTACCAGCTTCACTCCTAAGATTTTTATTTTGCATATTCTTTATTCTTTGGAAATTGCACGAAGGAGGATATACTAAATATTTAATATGTTTCTAATGCGCAATCGTTTAAGCCAATTACAAAAAAAAAAAATGTTAATTAATTTTAAACATATATAATACAAAAAAGTTATCAATTAACGATAATTCGGCAAATGTATTAAAATTTTGAACAAAATATTAAAAACCACGGTTTTAAAGTCTTAAGCAATCGAACCTCTAGCGATGTCCTTAAGTAAACTGGCGCCTGAGTCCACAATTCACGTATATACCCGCTGATTTCACAGATATACATGTCGTTACAGACTAACTATGGCACGTCATCGCATTCAACAAGTCGTGGCCCTTATTTTTTAAAATCTGCACGGAAGTGCATAATAACCGTATGTACATGTGGCCGGTTGAATAATAATAACCGTATGTACACGTGGCCGGTTGAATAATAATAACCGTATGTACATGTGGCCGGTTGAATAATAATAACCGTATGTACATGTGGCCGGTTGAATAATAATAACCGTATGTACATGTGGCCGGTTGAATAATAATAACCGTAAGTACATGTGGCCGGTTGAATAATAATAACAGTATGTATGTGACGGGCCGAAAAACACGCACTGGGGGAGGGGGGGCACTTTTTGAATATACGAGAGTATTGAAGCAAAAAGGTTGTGTTGCCTTTTTTTCCTTCAAATTTTCTATCTGATAGAGTTGTATATGGGATTTTTTTTAAAAACTTTTATCTTTTGATGGGTGTTTATGCGGCGCAGATATATCTATAGGCAAGATTTTTCATTTTAATGCTGACTGTAATCGCTTGATGAATTATTCACGTATATTAGCAATTTTTGAACACTCGCAGTTTTTAAATGGTGTACCACGAGATTTCTATTCCGTTCGAGAGAAATTGCGAATCGAGGAAAAAAGTCAAACTAGGTAGAGCTTTTAAAATTACCGATTTACCAATTTACCGATTTACCGATTTACCGATTTACCGATTTACCGATTTCCCAATTTCATAATCATTCGAATTCGCCCGTAAATATAAATTAGCTTGCTGTAGTTTTACAACGGAGAAGTTAAATGAAAATTGGAGCTAGCAGTATGGTGTTCTTTGAATTCAAATGCCATTAAATTTTTTTTTTTTTTTTTTTTTTTTTTTTACACGTATATTTCAGTACAATCTTATTATAGTAAATAAATTAGCACTACTTTTAAAACAGTGTTACAACTTAATCTAACTAATTTGTAACATGAGCAGAGTAGAAACTATGTACAATTACATAACTCCTAATATACACATATATACATAATCATACGCGCATATAAATACTCACACGCACGCACACCAAGTATATGCCCATATCCACAAAATACATACATACGAATATATTACAGAATAAATTAGGTGACTAGTTCATAAGGCTTTGTGCGCTTAAGGCGCCTTAAGTCATCATCGGAAAGTAGCAGTTCTAAAGCCTCTAGATTTGGGTGACTGTGAAGTCGGTATTCGTGCGCTTCTGCAATATAACGTATGACTTCATCGATCCATGGAATATTTAAATCGGAATGTATTTCTTCGTTTCGTTGATACCAAAAAGCTCCAGTGATGTTTCGGAGACACTTATTTTGAGCGCGCTGAATAATCAACCGATTGGATGTCTTTGCACAGCCCCAGAGTTGAATACCATACATCCATATCGGTCTGATGATTTGACAATAAATCAAACGCTTATTAGACCGATTGAGTTTAGAATAACGCCCAATCAGCCAACAAATCTGTCTTAATTTATGCATGGTTTGTTCCTTTTTCATTTTGACATGCGTCTTCCAATTCAGCCTGGAATCTAAATGCATACCCAGGTATTTAGCAGAGTCCGATCTCGGAATAGGAAGACGATCAAGATATATAGGACAGGTCTTAGATTTACGAAGCGTAAACATAACATGCACTGATTTTTCTTGATTAATCTTGATCTTCCAATCACATGTCCATTTGCTAATTTTTTCTACTGCATGTTGCAAGTTAGTCGTAGCCAATTCTGGGGAATTGCCAACTGACAAGATGGCTGTGTCATCTGCAAAGGTAGCAGTAGTCGTCTTGGCTGTTGTTGGAATGTCAGCTGTATACAATAAATACAGAGAAGGTCCTAAGACACTACCCTGTGGAACACCAGCCTGTATTGGATGAAATTTGGACTTTGCTTCTTCATAAGAAACTCTGAAGGATCTATCAGAGATATATGATTCAAGAAGTTGGCACATATTTTCCGATAGCAGGTTGCTCATTTTATAGATCAGCCCTTCGTGCCAGACTCGATCAAAAGCTTGCGATATGTCTAGAAAAACCGCCGGACAGTATTTTTTTTCTTCAAAGGCTGTTTCAATTAGCTTAGTTATACGATGCACTTGGTCAATCGTAGAGTGCTGATTGCGGAAGCCAAACTGATGATCTGGTATCTTTAATAAGGGCTTGAGTCGCTTAAGGAGTAGTTTTTCAAATAATTTTGATATGGAAGGTAACAAAGAGATTGGTCGATACGAAGTTACTACTTCTGTTGGTTTCCCAGGTTTCGGTAACATGATGATTTGAGCGATTTTGAAACATTTTGGTACGTATCTCATTCTGAAACAGGCATTAAAGAGATATGTCAGCATGATAATTCCTTTACGTGGTAATTCTCTAAGCGCTCCAGGTGAAATTTCATCGATTCCAGGAGCCTTTTTGGGATTCATATTATTATCTAACTCTTGTGCAACTTCAAGAGGAGTTACTGGTTTTATTTGCTGGAAAGGTTGGTAATTTTTCGTTGTATCGATCTGGGAGTTTATATTATGTGTTGTAAAGACTGAAGCTAAATGCGAAGCGAATAGTTCAGCTTTACTGTTGTCGTCGCGAATCCACTGCCCTTGTTCATCCTTGGGAGGAGGAATATGAAGTAGTGGACGTTTGAAGCGTCGCGTTGCACGCCACAATGAATAATTTGTGTCCGCTGCAGGGCTTAAATTTTCTAAGTAGTTTGTGACGCTTTTCTGTTTGAAATCCTTGATTAGCCTATTAACTTTATTGCTAATTCGATTAAATTTTGTTTTATCCGATGGATGACGGGAGCGTTGCCATATTTTCCGTGCACGTCTTCTCTCTTTTATTAGTTTCCTAACTTCGATAGGATACAGTACTTCATTTGGAACGTTTTCTTTAAGAGCTGGAGTAGCCTGGCTAGCAGCTTTTCGCAACAAGTTGATAAAGTGCTGGGCTTGCTGTTCTAAATCACTAATAGTTTTAAGCCTGATTTTAAGTTCAATTGAAGAGTCAAGGCTTTCTCTAAATTGATTCCAATTAGTATATTTATTGGTGAGATTTTGCGGAATTCTTTTTTTAATCACTACAGAACTTAGTGTCATAAGTACCGGAGTATGATCTGACGATAAGTCCGTAATTCCTTCTACTTGCACATAATTGGCAGCGATTCCTTTAGTAATGAAAAAGTCAAGGAGATCAGGATTCTTCGCGCAATCTGTTGGCCAGTAAGTAGGTTTCCGCGATGAAAAGAACTTACACGAACATATGTTGATAGCGTTGAGAAGTTCAGCACCTTTTTTTGGTGTCGTCAAACGTGACCCCCATATGGTGTGTTTTACATTAAAGTCACCTGCAAGTATAAAACGAGGACCGAGTTGATTGAAGATATCAATAAATTGACTTTTTTCAAAATTACTATTGGGCGGACGGTATGCTGCAGCTAGATTGAGGTCTGCGCCATTATAGTTTATTGCTACTACTGTGGCTTGTAGGAAATTCAATTGTATTTCTTCCTGTAAATAGTGTTTGATATTCTGTTTAATTATCACTGCTGTTCCTCCTCGTCCTCTGCCACTTGGGTGGTTAGTCCAATATGTAGTGTAGCCGTGAATTCTGATAAAACTTTTTGTTGTAAAATGTGTTTCTGAGATTAATGCGACGTCAACAACATGTGTGTTAAGAAAAGCCTCGAGTTCTTGAGCTCTCTGACTCAAGCCATTGGCATTCCAGGTTAGTATTCGAAACGAGGAGTCAGTCATTTCACTATTTTTCCTTGGCTTTTTGTGTGTTGGCTCAATGGTTTAGTTTCTAATTGAGTAACACGTATATTTAGCTGGTTAATACTAGTTTGGATACTGTGAAGTATAGCCATAACGTCGTTAATGGTTGGATCTTTTTGTTGTGGAGGAATTTGTATTTGTTCCTGTGATTTTAAATTCAATTTGGTTGCATGCGCAAATGTTTTTCCTGCTTGCACTTTTTCTGCAGGTCTGATTCGTTCCTCTCTAACACGATCTACCACTTTTTTTATAGGCTGGGACTGCGTTTTCGACTTTTGATGGACTTCGCAACCAGCGTAGTTAGCTGTATGTCCTACCATACCGCATAAGACACATTTTGGTTGGTCTTTTTTAAGTTTCTTGCACTCTTTGGTGAGATGGTTACCGGCACATTTGACACATCGAGGAGGATGAGTGCAGTAATTTTTGGTATGCCCTATTCGTTGACAGTGATAACACTGTTTGATTTTATTGTTTTTATGAGGGGGTTCGATAGAGACTTTACAATGTGCAAGATTAGTTATTTCGTATACGTTTTTATTGTTCGCTTTTGGGGAGATTTCGATTTTGAACAGTGGAAAATTCTTGATTTGCCGTCTTCCTTCTGTATCCCTATATACTTTCACTATAGGGCTTATCCGAATAATTTCATGACCAGTTTTTCTTAAGTCATTCTTTATGTCCTCATGGTCGATTGATGGCGGTAATCCACGGATCACAAACGCAAAAGGACGTTCAGATTTCGGTTGAAACGTGTGATATGTAATTCCATGTAGTAACTCATTTGACGTACTTGCTGAATTACTATTCAGATCTTTTAAAAAGGCTGTAACCGAGCGGTAATCGTCACTATCACGGACAGATATTTTAATATCTCCACTAGGAAGTCCCTTAAAGGTAGGTTCTTTTTTTGTTTGTGTGATTACTTTATTTTTAAGTAAGTTGAAGTTTTTAACGTTACTCACAAATACAGGTGGCGGAAGTGGAGTAAATTTATTTACCAGCTGATTCTCATTTGTTATGTCAGGCATAGTTGAAATATCTACTGATTTAGAGGGAGTACCGTCACGTGTCGGAGTTTGCAATTCCACACAATGTGACTGATCAATGCAGTTTAACCTTTCGATAAGCTCATTTACCTGCTTTTGCAGTTGAGCTATTTGGTTATCCTTGCTGGCAATTAATTCTTCGTACCGTGTCAGAGTAGAAGTTTCTCGTGTTTCTATTTTTTTCCTTTTGTTTTCCTTTTTTCCATTAACAGTGTTAATATCATTGTCACTGATTTGCCGTTTCGGCTTGTCATTAAGTTTTAATTTTAATGATGAAACTGTTTTATTATTTCCCGCCATCGTATAAGTTTTCTTGAGCGGAAATATTTTGTGTGCGATATATTCTTATTGAATATATGGTAACACCGTTAAGCCAATGCGCTATAACCCCCTTATCGTTTTTCGAACGGTGATGTAAAGAGAAGAAAAAAAAAAAAAGTAGAAGATGATGAAGAGGAAAAAAAAAATGAAAATATCCTCACCGACCGGAACAGAGTCCCAACGAAAAATCCGATTAGCCTCAGTTACATTACTCGGCCTTTCTAAAAACCGCGAGAACATAAATGTTTATAATAAGCAATCGCCGCTGCGAGAAATGTTTATACTAAACGGTCGTCGCCAAGAAACCACAGCATAGCACGATACCGTATGTTTTACAGACAAGCACTTTAACGAACGAGCGATGAACACAGAATTGCCTGTAAAATGGCACACATTAAATGAAGCATAGTTGCGGCCTCTCACGTGCCCGAAATAGCCTTCCTTTTGCTATTATCTGCAGCATCCCAACAGATTTATTCATCCTACCGAACAATTGCTTCTTGTTTCGCATGACACTTTTACAACATAACTCAGTCAGAAAACTTCTAAACGGCTGCGTGCGGTCCTGCCGATGGAAGAAAAGTTGACGCTCCCAACAAGCTTGTTTTCTTGTGAGCAGGAATAAAGCATTGCATCGACCTCGGTTCTTCCTTTTAATCCTCCCTAGAACGCATTTCGTAGTGATCACGCGCCTACGCATCGCACGCTCAATAATTTCTTACTCGATCTCGAGTCTCTCACTGCTCTCTTCGTTATCCTGCCCTCTCAATATACTACTATTACTACCAGAGTGACTTTCTTTCGCTCTACAACGCAGTAATTTGCACATGATGTGTTTCGGTAGCCTAACACTCCTTCTAGTATCGCAAATATACTATTCAGTTTCTTTTCGCTTAACAATCTTACCGTTGTGTGGTGTTGTAATATACCTATGGTAGAGCTGCGCACACGATGCTTTAAATAAAAGAAAAAAAAAAATAAAAACAAAAAACCTATCGGAGGTCTGTCTAGTGCCGAATTCAATATATCGTAACTTTCGTATAGATGTAATCGAGAAAAGTCGTGTTCGAAAGTGGGGTAGTACGTTTCGTACGTTTAAAGAGATTATTTTATACCATTTAGTGTCGAAACTAGACGTAGCCTCTAGAAATTAAAGTTAGTCACTTTGTAATTAATTACGGCTACAAAACAGAGTTGTTCGGCGCAGTTGATTATTTTTGTAATTAATAAAATGGTGATTTTTGGTAGAAAACACGGAAGAATGGAAGATGAAATAGTAACATTTTTACATACAATCTGGCGGAATTGTTCCGGACCGTATAAAATGATGATCGAGGTTGAATCCAAAATGTTGTTTTTTTTTGTTTTTTTTTCAATTAATGTTCTTACATCGTACACGGCTAATAAATTAATAAATGTAAATCGGTTACATTTTCGTAATTATAATTAGGAATGATTTTATAGCGCGTCATAATAATAATCGGATTTGTCAAAGGAATCGAAATATTTGTTCGTCAAAATTCCAGATAATAGACGGTTATCTAAATATAATAATATTTTAATATCAAAATATCCGAACAGAGCTTTGCGCATTTTATATACTCAATACTAAACGCACTGCTACCGCGAATTAGTTTAATTACAGATATCTAAGTGTTGCGACAATATTTTTAGTTCTTCAGTTTCCGTCAAGATTACACACCTGAAATGGTAAATGTTCAATTTTTTTAATCGTAACACAATTGCAATACAAGTGCGTGTGTATATGCGAATATAGCACAATGATGGTTTTACGCGTGACGGTTTACCATTGTTGTCGGGGATTATTTATTTTTAATAATTTTTATCGGTCGACGCTAGACTATCACCGAGCTCCAGTTTAACGATTCAGCTATCGTGACGAGACAATCCTTCAAAAAAATAGCGTGCATACAATAATGACGAGTGATAGAGAAAATTACTTTTCTAATTTATTTACGTAATTACTTTGTACTTGAAAGATAAATTTATTCAGTTAGAACATTTAAATATTTAAATATTTAAGTTTTTTTTTTATTGTATTCATGTAACCGCATCTGGACGAATAATAGAATTCGATCGCTTCGGCAAATCTTCGATTAATACATTGCAATGGTACATTATAGAAATTATCGTTAATTATAGGTCTAGAGACTGTAGTCAATTATACAGCAAACTTCCGCTCAGAATCGAAATTGTAATTGTAACTATAACAGCGTGTATCATTTGTTAAATTTTCGCTATATTAGTTTAGAGAAATTTTGCTCTGTTCGGATTTTTATTTCATCTCCAAATTTTCATTTAGATTACACTCTAAATATGTAATACCTGTATATTATTATTCTGGCGAAATTTTTTTTTGGTTTTCAAGGTATTCAGGACCCTGCGTAATACTAAGGTATTTTAAAATTTTCATAATTCTCGACCATTATCAGCCATTAGAAAAACTGTTAATTCCCTAACTATTTACTCTCATAGCCGTATGATATCTTCTTCGAACGTATTTTTCGAATACAAGTTGGGGATAGCAGCGAAACTAAAACCTTGTGTCGTACGTCTTTTGTTTTCTTTTTTTTTTTTTTTATTTCTTCAGACACGTTTTGTTTTTTATTTTTAAACGGATGTTGTTATCATAGACTGATAATAATCCGTAAGCATATTCGATAAATCTATCATTTTATTATGCTCTATTACCCGTGTCGAAACAATTGTTCAATCTTAATACCTCTGCACCTTTGTATCAATATGAATCTCTCGCGTCTTAAACCAAACTGAGAATCGCCTGATCTTCAACTTTTTTGCCTATTACATCCAGTATTTTTCTAATTTCAAGAAGATTTTTATAGCATGACGTTAATCCTACATCTTTTTATCTAATTAATAACGCCTCTCTTCCCGATCTCTGCATTCTACAAGAAGATAATACGCCTTTTTTCCAAGTAATTAAATTTTATTTCAGCCGGCCCTGTCGTTTTTTGTATTCGCCGAATTTTTAAAATTACCTTATTTATAAGATTGTTCTGATGGAGGGGGCTCTTTAAGTTATTATTTTATAAATAAAAGAAAACAAATCAAATTTGTCCACTAAAACTAATGTAATATTTTTGATATTGTTCGATTTTATTGTCTAAATGGGAGATAAATTACTGCAGGCTTATTGATACACAAGTCTTTCTGATTTTCTAGTACTAAAAATGGCTGCCCGGAAAAGATATTTTCAGAATGTTAATTTATGCCTATTCGACGTTTGTTCTAGCTTTATAATTTTATCATTTCATTAATCTACATTACTTCGAAGGAGATTATCAAAGCAGTAACGAACAGCCTCCGTAGTGCTGTAGCGTAAGCGGAGAGAACTCTAAACGATTAAGGGAAACCGACGGTTATTAAATGCGAATAGAATTCAGCGGTTAACATTGAGTTAATGTGTAGGAATTTAGAATAGCGGATTATATCGAAGCGGTAGACAGGGATCGGGGACAGATGATATATATCTCTGGCCAGGTAATAAATTTAACGTAAAATAAACTCGGCGATTTTAACGAAATAAGTTTGAAACTTGCCGCGTTCGGCAAGTCATAGTGTGCCGTAAGCAGTTAAATGCGAAGCTGTCTCGCGAATAGATACTACGAACGGTTACAGGAGTTCTAACGACGTTGTATTTCTTTAATTGCTCCTCAGCTGGTCCGACTCCGTTCGTCGCCGGTGAAATTATCATTTTAATGTTTCAACATTAGAAGGAACAATGTTGCACCGAGCATCCACCGAACTGACACATTTTACCAGTTCGCAAGCTGTCCTCCCGACGGAAGAAATTTCTGCTAATAAAAACGCGACGAAAGTTCGACGTAACATCCCTTCTAGAGCGTACCAGGCTAATTTTATGAATGATTATACGATCCGGGCAAGGGGATTTTATTGCCTGAGCAAATCTGTTCATATATGCGTGCAGGCCGAATAAACAGATTTGCCCCCATTCGATACAACACACGCTGACTCGGTAGCTATAATTTGTGCATCCGACTGTTCGTTATTATATCACCCGCTAAAACGATCGGAATGCAATGAATTAGTTGACAACATTGACCGCTCAATTTGGCCGGTTCCTTTCAAAATGCGCTTTCTTTAACCATAACTTTTCCGCCCGAAAATGTCCTCATTTCGAGTTACGGCACTCGATATCTTCTTTTGTAATCATCGATTGCCAGTTTATCCGTTCGACCAAGTTTCCGACCACTACAATTTTTCACGCATCCGTTCTTGTCTTCCTTTCGACCATAGCTGAACAGCATTCCTTCCACTTCGTATTAAGCTTCTCTTCACTCCTTTCATCACCATCACCCGCGGATAATTCAGGTATCTTCTACGATGTCGATTATTTTCCCTCTAATGCTTCTTTATTCTTTGCTGAGCGCTTTCACTTTTCGATTCCTTAACCCCCTTCTATTTCCTATTCCTAACGATGCCTCCTTGGTTCGTTCATTATTCGATTGCTCTATTAAATTCGCCTTCATCTCCTCAATCAGTAAACTTTTTTCGGCTAAATCCTTGGCAAGCCCCCCGCTATCTTAAAAAAAAGAAAAGTTTAATATGAAATCCTGCAGAGAGTGCTGACAACATATAAAATGCCAAAAGGAGACGCTACTTTTTTCTCTTATATTTTCGGTTGAAGACACGTTACTTTGATTTTTCTGTTTCAGAGTGCATTCGACTATTCGCGAAAATGAAAAATGACCGATTTGTAAAGCAGACGATTAGACTTCAAACACACTAATGCCCCGGACTACGGCGTTTGTTTGAATTACCCGCAATATAGTGATTTGTAACATTTTTTCCGATACATTTCCATCGAAGAAGAAATAGCAGACGGAACTCATAATCACTCGGAACGGGCTGCTCTTATATCATCGGTCGACTGAAATATTCTTTACTTTTATGATTAAACGCACCTTCTCAGCTAGCCATCGGACTTTATGGTAAGTTGGTATTCATTTAATTTTCCTAATCCACCGTAATAAATCTTTGTGAAATTTTTGCAAGCGCCGGATTTTTGTATCTTTTCCGTTTAATTTATTATCAACATTATCATTATTATTATTATTATTATTATTATTATTATTGTTATTATTATTATCATTTTGATTTGATTTGATATAGAGATACATGAGTATTCCAAACCGTACATTTTAAAGTATTAAAATTGTCAAGTGTTTCACCGTACTCGGTAAACCGTCTTATTCGAATACGCGAAAATGAATAAAAGTATTAAGTAGAATAGATAAAAATGAATAGGGGATGAGTTTGCAACCGACTACCGTAAAGTTTTTGCTTAATCAGGTAACAGGATTGTTTTGCCAAACCTGAGCTCGAATAAAGTTTCATCGTGCTAAAAGTGCACAAAATTGTCACTCGTGTTGGTTTAATATTCGACGATTACCAGCTGAAAAAATTAGAAGTTAAAAATGCAAAAGAGATTGTCTTTTCCAAGCGATTATCAGATGTCGGGTCCAATCGAATGCAGCAAACAATTATTTAAGTTACAAGGTAATAAAACATATTTCATATTCTCTGCCAACTTGAGGAAGTTGGACATATACATTTCAAATAACTGGTAATAGTTATTTTTCGGTGTTCAAAATTTTGTTGAGTTTTTCAACATGTTTGAGGTAATTCCGGGGAAGGCTGTTGGTTTAATTCATTTCGAAGCTGGAATGATTAAACGCTATTAAATATTTCCGCTCCTAAGCAATTTTCATTGTGAACTATCGATTACACAGGATGGTGTTTTTTTGTTTTGTTATTTGAGTAATTACTATCTATTCGTTCAGGACTAGCCATTTTGTTTTTCTTCGAAAAATACTTATGACCTTTATAGAACCAACTCGCTATGTTCTTCAAAATTTCGAATTTATTTTTATTCCAGTTCCTATTAATCGAAATTTTGCATGTATCATATTGTAATATGAGCAAAACCTACATATATACATACATACATACATATATATATATATATATATATATATATATACATATTAATCTTCTTCTTTATAGCGCCATACTTAATTCCTGAGCGTCGGCGACTACCTATTCGTACATCTCAGCTGTACAGACATAAGTATTAGTGTCCATAGCAATTGATATATGCAAAGCGAGTGTACACGTGCAAGACTTCATTCGGAACTGATTGTAGTCTCTTGTTATCGCGTTACAAGTGCAGTCCCCCGTGTGTGTCTGCAGTGTACTAACTAGCGCGCATATGATGTTGTACGTGGTGGTTTGCCATTTACCTTCCGCATGATTATTGACGAGTATTTAATTTTAATTCTTTGTAATAAGTTCTGTCGTCGCCCGGGATCGAACCCGTGACCTCCGATGTAAAAGCGCTAATATCGTATTAGAACCATTTTATTATTTTTTATTATAGGACTATATATATATATATATATATATATATATGTATATATATATTAATGGCTATGCCATTTTTACGCCAGGGGTCATTAGGAAACGTGTCCTGTCACGAAATTTGTCCCATATATAAGACTTTAATGCGATATTAGCGATCCTAAATCCCCTGGTGGTGAAAATTGGAACTTATCAGGAAAAGGGTCCCGTCATGAAAACTAATAAAATGGTTCTAATGCGATATTAGCGCTTCTACATCCCCTGGTGGTGAAAGTTGGAACCGAAAGACTATTTTCTGTCGAACGGCGTAGGCAATGAAAAAGTTTACTCTTCTATATGAATTATAGAAGAACTAGACCTGGGGGTGAAGAGGGCTTGCCCCATTCCGAGATCCGAAGGGGCGAGTAATATATATATATACACACACATATATATACATATATATATATACACATATACATATATATACACACACACATATATATATATATATATTTATGTTCTCGGAAACAGCTCTAACGATTTTGATGAAATTCACGATTTAGGAACTTTCGGGGTCTAGAAACGAGTGGTCAAGGCCTTATCGTCGAACCGAGACAAACAATTTCAAGGAGGCGGCGGGAGGGGGTGGCTAATGTCCATTTTAATGATTATCGTATTTCTATGGTTTATTAAAAAGCAAGCAAAACGCTTATTTATCATGGCAAAAAAAAAAAAAAAACATTTATTTAGCATGATATTTGAAAGCAGATAAAGGCGTAACATGTTTGTTATCCGACGAATACATTTATTTACGCTTATTTAAACGTGTCAATATATAAAAGACGTTGTTATAGACAAATGATAATTCGTAATAATATTTTATTTCTGGCTTATGAATATTTATCCGCAGGCCTATTTCCGTCAGAAACCACGTTTTAAACTAGACTCTAACATTTCAGACTACATTGTTCATCATCAGAAAAAACAACAAGTAACGAAAAATAAACATAAAAGAACCGTTAAACTGCAGCGCTGCTCAAAAACTGAACCCGCCCAAAAAAAAACCCTCAAAAATCCCATTAGGCGATATTATAAAATGGTTGTGTTGCGCCGATTCCTAACCTCCACTTAATATTAGAATTTTTTTATTTTTCATTATTAACCGTATTACTAATAATATATTGAAGCTGGAACCGACCCTAGGCCGCTATTAGCCATGGCGGGCTCCGGAAAAGCTCCCGTCATTTATCCTACCAGCTGTTTCTTCTTTTAACTGCCTGCTGATCATTTGCAATTTTGATTTAGTTTGTAACCGTCTTTTGTATCGAAATTTTGATATTTTTCAATTGATAAAGCTTTTCTAACGATGCACGTACCCCGTATCATTTGTTAGAATCTTAGTGTCGTCAAATTGTATCCTGTGTCCAGTACTTTTCGTACGTTGATTTTTAGCGAGAGGTGGCGCGAATTTCGTGGCTAAAGTTGCTTTATCCTTCTGTTCCTATTTCAATAAAATTTCCGTTCCAACCTGCTAACGCTACGGTTAATATTTCGTATTAAATTCTGGTCGGATATTTATGCTTCTTCCTTCTCTAACAATTTTCTCTTCTATCTGCCTATCCAGCTGGATCTTCTTACCCACCCTTAATTTTTTATCATTTTCCTTCTCTATGGCGTTCTGTCTCTATTATTCGTGTGCGTCTTAATCATGCTCGGCTACCTTGCTCGCATTTTCGTTTTCATTTGTCATCTTTATATCTTCGTTGAATGTTCTTCGGTTTCGCCGTTCTTTATTTTAATTTGTTGTCCCATGGACTTTCTGGTTACCTTTTTGTTCCTCATACATGCTTCCCCCCTAGTTCATTATCGCAGTTCTTGGTTCCTTCATTTCGGTTAATTCTGACCGAATCGGATGACCCTCTCCTTTCTTGTTGCTGTTGGGTGAAGGTTCTTTGTTGACGTGCCCAAAAAAAAAAAATTAATGGTTCTACTAATTTATCTCGCACAAAAACAATCTTTCTTTTTTTTTTAAATTTGTTCGTCAACATGGACATTGGCCCGAGAACAGTAGAACAGAGGAGTAAGAGAGACTCAGATTCTTACACAATCAGAGTTAGCCGACAGAAATGAATCAAAAGCTGGAATAACCGTAGGAGAAAGAAGGGAGAGAATGAATGAAGCACAGTATGGAGCGCGAGTACCGGTTTGTAAGAGGAAGGAATAATTTATAAACTCCTACCATAAGTGCTTATGGTAAGTAATTTTTAATCATTCTTAATGTAACTTAAATTTTTTTACATTTACCAAAAAAAAAATCGGGTCAATATTATTTTTGCTTAGAATTCAGCCCCTATTCTGTCCATCGTACCTTTTATATGTGATTAATAAGAACAGTTGCGAATAGTTTCTATTGTTTGCAATGTTCTTTTTTTATTTTTAAAAAATTTTCCGATATAAAACGCTGCTTCTTTCCCGGCCTATAATCCAAGTTTTGCCAACAGACTTCTCGATTTCGTTACGCACTACCACACATTAAAATTTGAATCTTTTTCTACGTATTTTCCCGCGAGCGTTTTATTTTCAAATATACTATGGGCAACAAATTGCAGGTAAATTAGTCGTTTTTTTTTTGGTTTATTTACTTTTTAAAATAAAAACCTTGTTATTTAATTCTTTTTTTATTATTCAATTAACCTAGAATCAAGATTTGTAAAACATCAAACATTACCTTTTATTTGACAATCCGTTTTAAAAAATAAACCATTAACATTAATGTATTAATTACATACTTATAAAAAAAATAAAATATAAATCAATGTTAGTCGGTTAGATTCGGTCAATTCCAAATATGATCGTGAAGTACTAAATTAAAAACGTTTAATAATAAATACAAATGCACACTATGTCCGTCTAAAAGTGAACTAATTAAGTCGACTGTCGAATTAAAAAATAAATTAAACGGAAAAAAAAAGCAAATTTTCATTATACATAAAGTAATTCAGGAGGAATAGTCAACAAATGGCGGCTCTGGCCCCTTTGACGTTACTAGCCAAGAACTGTGTTCCAGGGTTGAAAATTAACCAGAATTCGAATTTCGACTCAAGTATTCGAACGGATTTTCCAGTGTGTAATTTTAAATTACCCGACATTAGCGATTATTCAGTTTTGCTTGGTAAAGAAGTATTTAGACACGGTGAGTATTTATATCCGAGGAAAAAGCAATCGCTTTAGTATTATTATTATTTTGTAGTTCGCACTTCCACACAAAAATGCTAACGAGAAATACTAATGGTCGACGTCACCGGGGAAAACACAAATTCCCAAGTATTGAAGTTGTTTATCACCACGTACGTGCTCTACTTCTATTGTTGATACTTGGTTATTTGTTGGAAAATAAGCTGGTGACAATTTATCAAGTTGGCTAATTGATATAATTATGACAAAAACAGTTAGCATGTTCCGGGGATAAGCGTAACATTTCAGACATTACAGTTACCAGTTAATTATAGTATGGTACAAACGAAAAAGGTTGAATGTGGCGTTTTCTCAAAACGCTAGTACAATAGTGGCTTTGTCAAAGTTAGCCGGAATACTGAATCACATTTATCGCGCTTGGAGACAACTTTAGCTCAAGCGAATAATTAAATTTCATCAGTCTATTTTGTTCTTAGTTCTTAAAGACCGGGAGAAAAGAATAGTTCCATTGTAATGAACGGTTTGTCTGCAAGTTCCTGTGCGGGGTAAGTCGATTTTTAAAGAAAAAAAGTTCCCCAAAGTTTTTTAGTAGCCAAACAGATTATTTAAAATGAACACAGTTTTGATTGGATAAGATCTACGGAATAATAAAATTCATAAATAACTGACGGTTCGGTACATTATTAAAACCTTAAAAATAACAGTAAAATCTGATTTTGGAAGCTCCATACATGTAAGTTTCTACTCTAAATTGATTAGCTCTTAAATTTAGGCGCATGAATACGAATACAAAGTCAACTGATATACTAATTAAATAATAAAAAAAAAAAATAAAGATTTAAAAAGCGGAATTTAGATTACAAAATCAAATTCATATTATAAAGTTTAACCGTGTAATTCATATATTACATAAACATTATTATTATTTATATCAATGTTCTTATAATAGCATATAGATGCGTATAAATACATTGTATAAAAGTATTTATTATTATTATTATTATTATTATTATTATTATTATTATTATTATTATTATTATTATTATTATTATTATTATTATTATTATTATTATTATTATTATTATTATTATTATTATTATTATTATTATTATTATTATTATTATTATTATTATTATTATTATTATTATTATTATTATTATTACCGTGTAAGTAGTCCAATTAACTTAGGTGCATAGAGATAGAGATATATTAAAAACAACGGATTAAAATTTAATTTTATGTAAGACAGGACTAAAACAGGATCGACAGACAAGAGAGGAACAATGAGAAGCATTATACGGAAAGAGCTCAGAATGAGGGTGACAGTGTTTGGTGAGGAAAGATAATGTTCAATGAATACATGATATTTGCATCATACTGATTTAAAAGAATTGTCGGAACGAATGGAACGCCGTAAAAATTATACGAGGAAAAACGATAGAAAAACAAAAAAGCGAAGTCACGTGCGAAACTTTTTTTTCTTTTTTTTTCTTTCTAGAGCGCATCAACTATGGACATTAGCAGGGTGCAAGTGAAATTTTTGGAAGTCTCTATATGCGGTAGTGGAATTTGAGTTCTACCCGAATGCAACACCACTGCCTAACCAATCATGGCACTTTAGCTGAAAAACAATATGTAGTAGTGATCAGAGTAAAGAAAAGGAAACTTATAAAAATAAGAAGTAAAAACAGGTAAAGGTTGAATGGACAGATAAAAGGAATTGAGTTCGAAGACGAAGGAGGGATAAAAGTCGTTCGATAGTCTGAAGGGAGAATATATTTCGATAGATTAATAATGGAAGCAAGAAACTGTTTGTAGGAAGTAACCGTTAAGGGCTAACCGGAATGTTAATTCTGCCTCCTTGAAAGCCGCTTCATCATTTCCAGTAATTCTACAATGACCAGGCACCCAACAGATCCTCTTGCAAGCTGTTTTATCAATTACCTTTACCGATAGTTACGCTACTGTGATAGGTGTGGTCGAATAAACGCAGAAAATTGCTACATTTCATTATTAATTAAAATTAAAATTCATCTCGAAATTCCAGATCGAAGGTATATGTACCATCTCAAACTGTTCCGGCCTTCTGATTTTTTCAAAAACATCATACAAGAATATAGGCTTTGTTTATCGAATTGTAAACGATTTAATAATTACCGGCAAGTCTAACAGGAAATCTGAAGAAAAAAAAGAGAGTAACTGAATATATTACTAGAGCCTATTTCTGATCGCGATCATATAATGTTTTCGGTTGTTCGTAATTATCAACTGAACAAGCTTCTTTTTATTCCTTCCTCTTACAAACCGGTATTCCCGCTCCATACTGTGCTTCGTTCATTCTCTCTTCCTTCCCTCTCCTTCTGTTGTCTAAGCATTTGATTCTTTTTTGTCAGCTATCTCTGATCGTGTAAGGATCTGAGTCTCTCTTTTCTTTCTGTTCGACTGTTCTTGGGCCAATGTCCATGTTGACGTTAAAAAAAAAAAAAAAAAAAGCCTTTCCAATATAAATTAATGCAAGATTATAAAGCAATCATTCCACTAAGAACAGTATTTTATTCCCCGCAGGAGGGAACATTTGCTTGTCTATAATCACTGACTAAGCTGAATTTTGCATTAAACCGCAATTAGCATCAGTTCCTAAATCACGTTGGCAGCTACGTTAATGATCCCATCTGTTAAACTAATTAGGCCTTTTTTTTTTTTTATGGGTTTGTCTACAAGGACATTGTCCCAAGAACAAAGGAAAAAAAGTCGCAAGAGACTCAGATCTTTACACGATCAGAGATAGCCGACAAAAAAGAATCAAATGCTTAGACAACAGAAGGAGAGGGAAGGAAGAGAGAATGAACGAAGCACTGCATGGGGTGGGAATACCGATTTGTAAAAGGGAGGAGTAGAAAGTTGCTTGTTCGATTACAAGAGACGAACAACCCCGAACATTACGTGATCGGGATCACACACAAATTGGATATTGGAGGGGTGCAATGGACAAAAAGAAGACGGCACAAGAGAGAAACAGAAAAGCGAAGAGGAAAGTAAACTGTGCCCAAAGCGCAGACGGTGAATCGCAGAGAGATTGGAACGACGCATGGAAGGAAATTTAAGAAACCAGGGGAAGCGAGGAAGTGAATAGACAAGAAAAAGAAATCAAGAAATCCGGGGGTTGGTGAATGAGGAGACGTAAGAGTTAAACCGTATATCTAAATATCTGAATACAAATAAACAAATATTTCAAGGCTGGCTTGAAAATACAAAAATCATCCGGGAACGATACATCTTAAGATATAGTTAAAATTAAAAATTGAATTCCCCCTTAACAATATAAAGTTCTTGTCGAAAATTTAATGTAATAATAAATTTCGAAGTTTATCCTTCTTAGTATTTAAGCTAAATTCTAAAGTTACGTACGAACAACTTTGTTCAGATTTCTCGGTCAGATAATGTATATTTACAAAGCTTTCGTTAAAAATTTTACATTAATCGGATTAACCAAATGCGCATCTGCAGTTATATAGTCGAAGTGCTTTAAAATAAATGAAACGGGAAGAATTATAAATTTCCTTTTTCATTTCGTGTTAACTCGGCTAAAACATTATTTGGTAATTTTGCATATCTGTAAAATCAAAGTCTGAAGGACAAATGGACGAAGAGGCGTATCCGAGAAACAACGAAAGTGACAGATGCAGTATATATCATTAAAAATAGAGTAAATGGAGATTTATGGACATACGGCTAGAGACGAAGACCGCCGGATAAGTGTGCTAACATCATGGAAATCTGATGGCAAACGACCCTTAGGAAGAATACGATGGACAGATGGAATTCGAAAATTCAGAGCAAACTGGCAGGAAGAAGGACAAAATCGTAGCGTTTGGAAAAAATTGCGGGAGGCCTTCGTCCAGTAGTGGACTGATAATGGCTAACGAAGAACAAGAAGAAGAAGAAAAGCAAAAAGTTCATCTGTTTTTCCTTTTTAATGTTTGCAATACGTAAATAACGCGATGCACTGTTTTAAATATATATATATTCATGTTTAATGTTTAACCGGAATAATTAATTTCTTAATGTATGTCATGAAAGACGCTGATATTTACGTTATATAAGAGTTTTAAGGAAAAAGGTACTAATTTATTTCGAACACGGCATTGCGTGTGAAAGAACGAAAAAGTAATCTCGTTAATTGAACAACAAACGAATGTAACTTTAAGTAAGTTTTGCACTTTGAATCATTCGACCAATCTACGCAGCAAGATTATTCGAGCGTGATTAATTTCGGTTGATTAATAACTAGGCTAATTCGGAAAAAGAATGCCCAAAAAGTACCGAAAATATCGGTAAAGAAAGCTAAAGTGTAACATTTCTAGATAAAACAACATTTAACTTAAGGCTGATTGATTTATTTACGCAACATGCGCATATAGAAAGCACGGTCCGTTGTAGCGCAGTTATTAAGAGACCAAGAAACAGAAACGAACATCAAACGATTTTAGGAAAAAAAATAAGAAAATGCGATAAATGATATTTACCTTTCGGATCTGTACCTGTATGCGGGGAAGCGCCGAGGAACCGGACCAACATTGCCTTATTTCTCAAAAAAGTCTGCCAAGTCCGAACGAAGTTTGATACTTTAACAGCAAACCTAGAGGAAAAGATATTATTAGTTTTTCAAAAACGGCAAGAACCGAATAAATTTGTAAAAACTTTTAGTGAAAATGCTATGTTAACTTTATTTTTCTTAAATTATAGGATTACTTAATTTTTGAAGATCGCACATATGTTAACAATTTTACCTGTTAAACTTTCATTTAGGGCTGAGGATTATATAAAATAAAATGATTTCATCGATGTTTAAAGTTTAGGAAAGCTTAAGCAAATGACCAAAGGAAAAACGAAAAGTAGCCGTACAGGAAAGGGAATGGACGGATAACGAAGATTTTAGATATTACGTTGTAGAAGATTATCCGAAAAACAATGAACAATATGAACGGCGAGAAAAGTAGCATTGAAGGGAAAAGTAAAAAAAGGTAAAGTCAATTTCGATCTATATGTCATCTGTGTCCGTTTACTGATTTTATTATTTTCCGGATTTATTCTGTGCCCTAGAAATCAGTGTCAGTTTTGTTTACAACGCGCGCTTTAAAAGGGTATAAGTGTTAATCTTGTTTACAATGTATCCTATAATATCTGTCGGTCTTGTTTACAATGTTCCCTGAAAGTATCCGATCTTGTTTACTACTTCTTTAGCGTTTCCATCTAACCGTTCTATATTGTTTTTCTTCTTTTTCGCAGTCTATTCGTTATTAATGGGGGCTTACCTTTTCCGTATTTATTTGAAGTTCGTGTTGCCGGTTTCTTGCATATAATTCGTTCGCCGGTTGCTCTACCGTTCAGTGATGCGTTAATCATCAGTCTTGCTTCGATCTTCGTTTGGAATTGCCCGATTTTTTTGTAATACCGTTGTGAACGATTTGGTGTAAAGATCTTCGGATGGGTAGGATTTTTATTCATTCATTATTGAATTACATTTCGGTACTTTTAGGTATATTTCATTTCTGCTCCCATTTGGTAATTTCTTGTAAACAACGTTGTTATTGGTAATCTATTATTGTTACTTTTTTTTTTTAAATAAGTTGTGAGTACACCACAAGGCACACTGTTCGTCTGCGGGTGCCTAACAGCGGCTTATCATCGTTTATTCAAAAAATATGTTACAATATTTCTTTTCAACTATACTATTAATTTTCATAATTATAACTATACGTAGATTTTAATAAAGAAAATATCACAAAAATTTTTATACCAAACGTAAAACGTACAAAACTTTATTATTGTAAACCATTTTTTTATATATTTTTTTTATTTTCAATTTGCCACATATAAAAAAAACTATAAAAACTAGATATGACACTGACGTATTTCAATGAAGATTAAATTCATTAAAAGTTTATTGTAATCTCTCGTACGTGTGTGTGTGCGCGCGCATAAAATTATATAAGCTAAAATACTAAAACAGAACGGCTAAAAGGTTTAAAACAAATCGTTATATTTTTATTTTCATTTTTTAAAATTCTAATATTTTCTAGTTACATTCTCTTTATTCGGCACAATTTTATCTAGTTTTCGAGTAAATCGGCCTTTTGACAAAATTTGCGCAGCTCTCTCTTTAACATATAATGTGTTGCGCAGTTAGGTCCAAAACATACTAATTGCTGCTTCCTGAGGTACCATATTAGTTTCCCTCAAATCGTTATCTGTGGGGCATGCATATAACCAGAACGAAAGATGATTACGCTGTAATGGTTTAGCGTTTGGATGATTAATCTTATTCGCGCCAAGACCTAAAACTAGCGTATCGGCAAAGGCGATTATTTCGGAAAATGGTATTTCCGACTGCAGAACAAACAGCTCGATAGACAGCATTTTCAGAGGTACTACGAGATTGGAGTTAGTGAATTTTCAACGACCAGTTGCTTGTATACCCTCACGAATCAGTGTAGTGATTCAGGTAAACGCAATCAAGTTGAACTACTAGGAGAATGTTTAAATTCAAATAATATACATATCGCGGGGATACTTAAAAATTAACTTAGTAACGAGTAAGCGATTCTTTTACTCGCGGGAAAGGGACTTCTTATTCCTTATTCCTAGTACTTGAAACGCACTAAATTCTATTCCTACGTATTACTGTTAAAATGGAAAATTAAAAAAAAAAAAAACAAAAAAAAAAAACGTCAATATGAAATTAAACGGATGATAATTAAAAATGTTCGGGTATTTAAATTTTACAGCGCGGAATATAATTTCTAATTTTACTAATCCGCAGCGAGTAATTTAAAAATGGTTTTTTCGTCTGGACCAACTTTCTTTTTTAGAAATTCAAAAAATAAATCGAACGTATAGAGAGAGTAACCTTGCGAAGAGATTTCAACGAAAATTTCATTACCGAAATCGATATATAATTAACCCCTCCTATCGATCACGATCCGGACAATGTTAAAGTTATCATGTACACACACCTTAATAGTCTCTCAGAAAACAAATTTAATTTTGTCAGAGAAAAAAATTGAAACGTACTTAAACAGTACAAAACATAAAATTAAACAAAAATACCGATCTATCCGATAAAATCGTCATATGAGAAAAATTAGCGAAAATTATCAGATAGTGTAAGAGATATCTTAATTAAAATTTGAAGATCACTTTTTGATGAAATAATACAGAATACAGAGGCGAGCGTTTAAGAATAGAATAGAATAATTTTTCCTAAAAAGTCCATTATCCTATAAAAAAGCCTTTATGCAAATTAACCATTTTATTGCGAAAGAAAAAAAGGAAACATTCAAAGATGTCTCCTATTAAAATGTACATTTAGCAATAACGATTATGTCGACGATCTGGAAGTCTAGAGTTCTGATTAACATTATCTGATAAATACGTTAGAAATGTAAGAAAAACGTCGAGCATAATAATACAACTATCGCGCCAAGGAAGTCGTTTTCAGGCTTATAAGGACCGTAAAAACAAAACTTCTACGGGGAACGACAAAATTAGCACCGCGAAATGGGTCAAAAATTATCGATAAGGGAAAAAATAACAAAGCAATAATGTGTCCATTATTTACAACTCGTGCATTCGTGTTTAAATTTCCTAAAAACCATGGAGAACCTTTATAATTGTGTAGTACCGTAAATGCCTACTTGGCGAATATCCTAAATATAAGCTTACTCAGAGTAAATATTTAAAAACATTTTCATATATCCGGATTAAATTAATCAGCGACAATCTGATTTTATCAGATAACCACTTCGAATTTGGAACCAAATTAGTTATTAGCATTTAGTTGATAAAAATTTACGATGAAATAGCCGATAACTCTAATTTTAGCGCAAACACGCGAGATTCCTATTAATGGAAAAAAACATTCTCGACAGTACACGAACGGAAATCATATTTAAACGAATTAAGTACTCGGAGAGACATTAACATATATATATATATATATATTAATTACAACGTAATTCTTAGGCTACCCCCCTCCCCCCCCATTCGAAAAAATGTCCCAATTTTATGTAACGTTTGTTATATTTTGTAGGATTTCTGTTATTGTTATTTAAAAAATGTCACAATTTTATGTAATGAAATATGTAACGAAAAATGTAACGAAAAAATGTCTTAATTTTATATAACGGAAGTTAAATGTTAGAATAGGATTTTTGTGGTTATGTTATTTTTTGTGTGTGTTGATGCCAGTAAGAATTACGCTGTAAATTTTGATCATTTTATACAAAGTATAGAAGAGAAAGAGACAGAAATGAAAGCAAGAGGGGTCAAGGGGCACAGCCCCTTGCGAGGCCAAAATGACCGAGCTTATATATATATATATATATATATAACTGATTATGTTTTATGACACCATTATTGCGCCCTTGTTTCTTTATAATATGTATATATCAACGATATACTTAAAATTTAAGAAAAAATTAAATAAGATACTTTTACACTGATGAGACGCCATCTTTCAAAATAGATAGGCGATAACTATTGAATTAAATGATGAATATACTTCACGAAGTAACGAACGCTACAGACAAAGTCCGTGCAATAAACGTGTCTGCGATGGACAGCGAGAGTGGAAGCCTGCACAAATTCCACTTGGATCGCGACAAAAAGTTGAAGTTTACAAACGACATAAAAAAAATAATGTGCTTAAAGTACCTCCCTTGTTCAACAAAAAAACTAACGACCGCTTACAAGCAATTATGTCGCCTAGGAGTTTAATTAGAGTTACGGTGGTGCATGATATAGCATTGATTACAATGATATAATAAGGTAATTCTAGCATTTGTTAAATTAGAACTTTCAGTTATATTATTATTTTTATTCATTTTTGTACTGTTTTAAAAATAATCGTTCGGCAACGAATGTGTGCCGGATGTTGTATTATGTAATGTATATGCGTCATTAAATATAAAAATTGATATAATCTAAAGTGTGATTATATAAAACTAAAGCGTAATCACATAAATAAAAATGGTAGCAGAACCTGGTTTAGTAAAGTTTAGAACGTATAAGGAAATAGTTACGATGCTCGATGTCGAGTGGTACGACTTAGGAGCAACTATAATACAACCTGATTATAACTCTCAAAAATATTTAATTAGTAATTTAAAAGCGCCAGCTAACGCGGAATTTAAAATGTAATAACAATGGAGCTTTAATTGAATACTATTCTAGTATACACGAATCTTCATTTAAATCCACTCTTTTATCCGCACACATTTACCAACGTAAGCCCTTTAAAGTTAAAAATGTTTTCCGTTTCGGAAGACATCGAATCTGAACACTTAATAACGCAATTTACACAAAAATACTGACCAACAGATTTCGGTTCCAGTTTTCATGGTCACCTTCCGCCTGCTGCGACTAATAGCGCAGATATTTTTGTAATTATTTAAATCGCCCCCTAGTCCAGTGCGAGATATACGTAAGGAAGAGTCGACATTATAGATGTACGCGTTTTGTACATATGTCGCATAATTGTAATTTACCGGGTAGGCGTGTTTGTTGTGCTCTCACACATGGGCCCATGGCGCTTGTATCAACTTCAGCGAGCTTGTGTGCTAATGTGCTAATTGCAATGACTCTCGTTCACAACTCGAACGATTGTTCTTTTTGCGCATTCGTGCAAAGGAGGAAAAGAGACCGTTTGCAGTCCTGTAAGGGTCTGTGCCAATTCAGTTTGGCTATATTTTCAAAAAAACAATCTACGCGTAGGTGGTTAGAAAATACGGTTCTTCCAACATCGAACGTAACGTGTTTTAAAATTATTTTTCACTATTAGGTAAGTTTAGAAATATTAATGTAAATAAATTTAGAAGTGTAATAGAATAATAGAACTTGTCTTAAACGAATTTTATGCATCAAAATAGCTTTTTTTCCCCGGGATAATCGGTCAAGTTGTAGAACTCGTAAGTAAGAACTACTTTTAATTGTGTTTTTCACGGTTAATTGCATTAACGATGTATAACTGTAATTCAATAACAGTACGATAAATTGAATACGAATTTGTCTGTAGTAATTAGATAACATTGTCTGGGACCAAATTAGACGTACAATTTTAAAAATTTTGCTGCGATTAAATTATATAGATAAGATGTAACCCGTATAGCTGTGACATTAACTGTAGATAGTAATATTAAATTCACTTGTCCTCCAGTACATTAAACATTTATTCCGAATATGCACACATCGCGCTAATTAAAATATTAAAAAGGGTCTAGCCGAATAAAATTGTCAAATCGGTTCTTAAGCTATTTCGAAAACTAATTATATAATTATGTTCAGCATCATTGGAAACGCCGATTCCTAGATTTGTAGACCCCTAAACCCTCGTACAGCTCTATAAGGCCCGATTTTGTAATTTTTAATTTTTTTACAATATCTCAATGAGTTTTCTAGCTTGGAAATTGTTTTTTCCCGGAAATTGTGATGAATTTCAAAGCTCTCAAAAAAAAATTAGGCGCGAAATTCAAATTTTTATAGCGTTTAAAAAATTTTAAAACTCAATTTCTCCGAAACAAAAATTTACTCATCTCTAAAAAAAAATATTTTACGCATTTTTTCAGATTTTTAAAAGTGGTGGAAAACCTAAAAGCCACATATTTACGGGTTTTTGGGTTTTTCACCATATTCAAGCCTCTAAGTCTTTCCTGGTAACCTACTTGATACTCTGAATTCTGACCTTATTCTATACTACCAAGATGGTAAAACTTGTTTCTGCACGGGCGCTTCACCGTAAACTACTATCAAACCAATAAAAATCACATTATCCAACAAACTTTAATAAATAAATCCTTACGGCTTTTCGTGTATTAATACCAATTCTGAAGATTGATTGTCATCTATACATTTAGTACATGATCGACCACTTTTTATCGTTTATTTTTATGTCAGAAATGAATTTTAATTTCAAACTACACATTCTTACTTCCAAAGGTCAGTTAGAATCAGTAATTATAAGTAATGTTATATGATTTTTTTTTTTTTTAAATAATTTGCGGGTCCCACAAGGCAATTGCCTGTCTGTGGAGTCCTAACATAATTATATTGTTTATTCATAAATATACATCTTAAAGCTAATACATCATATCCGTCTTATATATATATATATATATATATATTACATAATTACACTTAACTCCTATTTTCACTAAACTACGTCTAATTTTTAGATTAATACATTTATACCAAGCTCGAAAACTAACTTAGATATTGTAAAAAAACTAAAAATTACAAAATCGGGCCTTATGGAGCTGTATGATCATTTCTAGGAATCGGAGTTTCCATTGGTGCCGAACATAATGATATAATTACTTTTCAAAATAACTTAAGGGCCGATTTGACCATTTTATCCGGCTAGACCCTTTTTTGTTGTTTGCGCTGTATACAGGCTACCTAGATATGCGTATAAATTTGCTGATGATATTAGAACGCTCATGTTAGTTTAAAGATAGAATAAGGAGGATGGTGTTTCAATGACAGTTTAGCAGATAATGTATTATTTATCGTGTCCACTCGAGATGATTTTCAAATAGTGCAGGATCTACGTTTTCTCCTAGCTCAACTTGGTTTCGATGTGGTGTTTTGGATTTAATTAGTACTAGAAATATATTAGTATATAAATATAGCTGTTACGTTTGATCATTTTATCTCTGATCATAAAGAAATTTTTATGGCTATTTATAAAATCGTTTTTAAATCGTAATAAATGCGGATTATAGCTTTAAAAAAAAAAAAAAAAAAGACGAAGACATCTCAGACTTAATCAATCGGTTAAAGTTGATTCTGATATCGATATCAGTCTGAATTATTTCACTGAAATAATTATTGAGAGTATTATAATTTTTTTATACCAAAAAACAAAAAAAAAAGGCGTGTCAAACTTTCCCACAGGTTAATATTATCGAAAATATTATATGCCATTTCTTCGTTGTACATAAATTCTTTTTCTCTTTTCCCAATGCTTGACTTGGAAAAATCTCTTCAAAGCTGCAAAACTGGGATCGCTTTAACTGGGTTAAATACTCTTCTGTTGTTACGTGGGCAGTAGTGTTCAAACAGGAGGATTGATGATTTTCGCATCTGAATTACCGCTGATAACTTGACGCGTTTTCGAATGTTTTCAGTGCGCATATTTTTGGCCAGTTTTACGCTAAGGCGTGTTTTACGAAATTGGCTGGTGGCGACAGGAAAAAAAGGACGGCTATTTTATTATATCATAGACTGAGCAATACAGTTAGGTGACATCACATTCCGGAACAGAAAGATAAGCATTGCCGCCGGCATATTTTTAAGATTGATAATAAATTCTTTCGCCGAGCGTTAATTACTTATTTGTAATAAACGAGAAATAAGGTAATTTTGTCGTACGGAAAACGAATAAATTCTCTTTTCGCTGTTTGTTCGAAAGCAGACATTGGCGAAATCCAATAAAATGTTAATAACGAATATTAAATTTTGCTCCGCATTTCATCGCTTTGATTTTGAAAGCACCTACCCTGAAAGGAAACGACGCAGCCAACTAGGAAATTTCCTTTTCCTTCCTTATTTACGAACAAACTGGATACTGCTGGACAAATGAAGAAATATTGAAAAGCGACTGCTGGCAGAATTGTTGTTTGTTTCGATTTTGCTCGACAATATTTACTGAAAATATTTCCTTCCCTTTTAGTATAAAATTTCGAATTTTATTCTACAGCTGCAGTAGTAAACATAAGAAATAAACAAAAAGCTTTTAAAAATATAACAATGATTTTTTTTCTGCACTATGAAATGTGTTGTTTTTTTTGTTTTTTTTTGTTCTTTCGTCAAATTGTCTCCGAAAGGAAGTAATAAATGAGTCATGACGGGCGGGGCTGCGGTTAAATTTCATAAAAACTATCCTCCGTGCCCTTTATGAACCTAAATAAAAGAGGCGCGCCCATATGAATTTTGAAATCGTTTCACGCTTCACTGCAAAGTGCCACTAACTCGACATTCGGGCACCTCACCACGGGGTCACCCCCTACAGACGACGATAAGATGATAATCTTCCATAATTTTTACAAAAAGAATTGAATATGTGCCATTTTTTATTAACGGTTTGCGTCGTAAGTTCAAACTTCCCGTCATGTTACATTCCCGAATTTCATTAATAGCTTTTGCGACTTGCTTCCATTATATTAAAAAAAAAACTTATCGAAACTAAAACGTTACGCTATTCCGCGCACATTACTTCGACATAAATACGAAGTAGTCAATAATAACCTGGAACCTAAACCTCAGATGACGGTTTTCTATAACTCTTGTAGAAAAGTCTACATATTAGATAGTAAAAAACGATACATGCTTTTTTTGTATTACTACGATCGTAAAAATGACATAGTCATTAACCTACATACATATCTATATACTATATATGTAATTTAAAGAAAAATATTGAGACGGAGAAGCTAGCAAAGTAATCAATTGATTTTCTGTTTGATAACAGCCAAAATGAAACGGACCAAAATACGGATCAATAGTTGCATCGGAGACTTGGTAACCGAGTCGAAAATCCCGGTGAGGAGAATATAATTTATTTCAGCATCACACGAAAAGCTGAGAAGTGTTTTCTTTTTCTTTCTTTTTTGTTGTTTTCAGTCGAAAAAAAAAGTCATTAGTATTGGAAGAATTCACTTCAGCTTACGCTTCTTCATCTTTATTTTTTTGGCCGAGTAAATCTTTTCTTATTCATGGAAGTATTTGAATTCGCAAGAATTGATGGTGCACTTTTATACTTGTATCGGTAACGTACAGCAGGAAAGATATTAGGCAAGACAGGCTGGAAATTAAAAAACCATCCTAAGGACAGATCAAATTTTTCAAGACTTCGGCTGTTTTTAGTTAACAATTAGTGATGTTTAAAAAGAATAAAACGAATTTGGTTTAAAAAAAAATGAATTGTTTTTATCTGGTTTCTTCCAGTTTTGTCAATTGGTTTGCTAGCAGATGTACCTCGATCGGGCGTTTTAGTCGAACTTCTATCTTTATGTCGTCTCACATCAATGGTTTTCTTGTTAGTCGAAAATCTGCCGCATTGTGTTAGATTTCACGGCATTATGTTGCGCTTTTCGAATAAAGCTCTGCAGTTTAGTGAAGTATAATCAATACGCGTATAGTTTATTTCGCAAATTATGAATAAACGCCCGTTCTTTACTTCGGTAAATCCGTAATTACTTTCTTCCAACAAAATCCACATTACGCGCATTACTCCTGAACATAGCCTGATGTAATTCATTAAATAGAAACTTGCCTGCAAAAAAAAAAAAACGTTTCTATTAACCGCGAATGCGGCAAGTGGTTCCGGCGATTTATATATATATATATATAATTTTTTTCTTTTTTTTGGGCATGTCAATAAAGGATCTTTGCACAAAAAAGACACGAGGGAGAAGGATCAGTTAGATGTAGAGTCGGTGTGAAATATTGGTAGAATAAAAGAATCGAGGATAGGAACAACGGAGATCGACGGAAACGATAAGATATTTGCGAGGCACAATAAGGAGTAGGGAGTTTGAGTGATATACAAAGAAGTGCGTTTGTTCACGAGGGATGGACATTCAAAGAAGATATGGTCTGGATCACAGACGGCTTCGTCGTCAGGATGAAGAGGATAATTAGGGGAAAGAGTGCGAGATGAAAACGAAAACGTGAGGAAGAAAGAAGAGTATGATTCAGACGTAAACGGATAATCGGGATAAGGAGCGGCGAAGCGAAGGAAAATCGTAAAACCAAGGCCGCGTGGGAAGATTAGGTTGAATGGAAAAATTTAAGACGAAGGTTGATCAGAAAAGGAAGAAACGTAAAAATCTATACATTTCGCTATAGTGTTGAGATTCTCTATACTTACCTAATTTGAATCCTATGTTTCTTCTCGCTCCTGTCTGGATCTGCTTTTAGGGTAAATTCGAAATACAATAATGAAATTCCTCCAGTTTTTTGCTCTTTTATTGTTATCACTGTATTTCGCTTTATAAAACCATGTACCTTAATCCAGCAGCGTGGATAATATTAATTAATTATTTTTTTTTTTTTTTTGGGCTCATTGTCGTGGGATCTCGTTTAAGAGTCGGTTAAATATACTGATCCGGTCAGAAATGTTGAGTAATTCTGCTGGAACGAAACAGCGCTGCCTAACAAGTTGGGAGCTGGGGGGGGGGGTCGAATAATGACAAAGAGTACACTAAGAAAAAGGCGCTTTAATTTGGTTTTAGCAGCGGAAAATGGAAGAAACGAAACAAAAAAATTAGGGCAATATTCTACGCTATGCGCAGGAACAACCACGGACATGTTTTTTGAGGATTATCTTTATATTTAGCATATAAAACAGTATTTTCTGTAATTATTTTAAAATATACAAACGGAGAAAAGAGAAGAAAAAACTTTATCGTCCTAATTCTAATAAAAATCGTCTAGTTCCGGATAATTAAAAAATATTTCGATAACGCCACCCTAAAACACATTTTTTGTCTAGGCTTTTTTCTTTTTCTTTTTTTTTTTTTTGCGCACAAAACGAACCTGATGAAAAGGAGTTTTTTTATTTCGAAAAATTGTTCTCTCGATCTTGCCGGGTCGCGACTGTTCAGTGCGGTGTATTGTTTCACGCCGAGTTCGCGAAGTTAGAGACTGCAGCGACTACGGAGTAGAATGACAACAAGAAGCTATCTCGGCGAGCGGAAAATACGATTGTCGCATTCAAACACGGTATAAAGTGTGTAGCCACCGGCGTGTACGCGCCAGGTCGCCCGATTTTTCGCAGAACACAGATTGCGAAGTAGGTAAAAAACCGAAACGGGGAGTGTTTTGTAGCGCACGGAAGGCCCAATTTTGGGCTCGGATAAGCCAACTATGACGTAATTTGTGACGTCACCTGCATATCGGATAATGCGAGAACCAAGTCGAAAACTGTCTTTGCGTATTCGTCGTCAGTCGAGATATCAGCGACCGTGGTCGAGCGGGGGCGAGTGAAGAGAAAGTTTTGCCAGGGCGAACGTAGTTGCTCCACCGGGGTCGGATTCTTACGAAATATGCATTTATCGTTCGGCTGTTATTTTCAGTCCTCCATAAATATTTACGAAATTTTGCTGGCATTCCAATTTACGTACCGAGCTTTTTCATCCTTACGGACGGTGATTCGCATGCCATATGAATTCTGTAAAATTATTCAAAGTATGGGCTCACTTTTTTTATTATTACCGGGTCAGAAAACTACCGCCGAAAACATTCCGCAAGGGTTAAACTCCGATTCTCTAGGATACATATTATAAATTGGTTTTCGTATTACTCGAGCTTCCGAAAGTTTTAACCGATCATTTTTGTACACATAAATCTAACGGAAGATGCGACGGTAATCAATAATAGAAGTGGCAAGGCAAAGGAAAAATAATTGAAAAGTGAGAGCATTGGGAAGAAAACGATAAGAGAAAATACAACGGAAGGAAAGAATGTTCCAATGGATAACAGAAAGAATAATGAAGAGATCATCTCGGAACGCAGTCTAATTCGATTATCTTATTTTTTAGCTGGGCGCTTTTGATCTGCACTCTAGTGGTGCTGAGACTCGAACTGATATGGTTATTTACCTTGACTTTTCTTTCATTATTTCCAATATATATATATATATACAAATCAGAGGTCACTAATTCGGACTTACCTTGTTCTAGATTCAAGTCTCTCCCAGGTTTACTCAGTTTGAAATAATTGAATACTAGAGAAATCTGGGAATAGTAAAGGCGGCCGAGAGAAAGGAACTGGCCCCAATATTCTCATCAGATCCATTAGGCTTAGTACATTGTTAACCTTAACTTCACAATCCATGATACCTTATCAAGGGTATATGGGACTTTACTTTATTTATATATATATATATATATATATATATATATATATATCATTATCATCATCATTATCTCCTCAACCATTCGGTTGGTGGGCAACTATTCGCACATTTAAGTTATGCAGATATAGGTTGTGTACTAGGAAATTATTATATGCAACGCGAGTGTACACGCACAAGACTACATTCGGAACTGATTGTAAATGTTTGATTCATCGTGCTACAAGTGCAGTCCCGTGTGTGTCTGCTGTTTACTGACCTGGTGCGTATATGGTGTTGTACGTGGCAGTCAGTAACATTGCTGACCGTTGAAGACGTGAACAATTTCGGCAGTGATGAGAATGTGATTAAAATGGAAAAACGAGGATATTTAAATAACTATAAAGTAAATCGGTCAAATGAAAAAAGATTCGAAAAATTTTATACTAATAACAGTAATAAATTAACAGCGTTTGATTTTACCAACAATAAGTTCTGTCTGAAAGGCGCGAAATTCTTTTAATCGTATCGAGATTAGCTGAATTACTACTTGAAAAACGTTAAATTTTTGTATTGTAAAATTTTTTTTTTCTTTTTTTTTTAATTTTGAAAAAACTTCCGATCCCGTAGTATGTGGGACGTCTTGATTTTGACTAAGAAAAAATATCATGCAAAATCAGCTTTATGCAATTGTTACGGAACAGTTTCATCGGAAATTCAGTTTTAAACACATCTTCGGGAAGTGCTTCATCGTAATTGGTTCGTTTGGAAAAGAAAGCGCAAAAAATGATTTCATTTTCCGAAACTAAGCGTCGCCTTTTTGTGTTCAGCCATCCATCACTCTGTATGAGTCATCGCTATCGTATATCACTTTTCCTCGTCCGGAAATTTAAACACTTTCGAAGCGTAAATCACTCGATTAAGAAACTTGTCTATATTTTACAATTGCAGCTAAATCAAATAATCCGTAGAAATGTTTTTTTTTTCATTTTAAATTCATTTTAGCAGTTCCGCTTTGGGCCCCTTTCTGCTACCTTTTCCTTGATTATTCGCGATATAACTGTAGTTTTTCACGGAATTCCTATGCCAGTCTAACGGGCATTTTATTCTTCAAAACTCACACTCTGTGTGTTCTCTAGACCATCTTTTGCCGTAATTGTTTGATAGGCCGCCCCATCAGTTATTTAACTTTAACGATACATGTTTCATTATTCACATTTCTCGTATGAAACATTCGCCCGATTCATTCTCTCTGATAAGCCGAGGAACTATGCTTCTGATCCTTTCAGCTTTCGAAGCCTGGGAACCATTTAAAACGACGCTGCACAGAGCACACTTCTATAGTCTACTTTCTACTACGTTCGCTATCATCACCTTCCGCAGAATTTTAAATCAGTCTATCGTGCATCAAATCTCCGGCAAATGTTTCTTCGCTGAACTTCCCGGTAACCTCTTTTTTTTGTTTTTTTTTATTATATTAAATTTTGAGCAGGTAGCCTCACACCAATATATCCTCGCTCTACTTCTATAACGTGTTCTAATGTTTTCATTTCGTCGCTTGCCTGAAATAAGTTCTGTTTTTTTCCCACCGACTTGGCTTTCTTCCATTCGCTTTATATTGTAGGTTTGTTCGTTCCACACGCCGACGAAGCCTTCGATATCGTTCCGAAACGGAAATATGCTTTGTTCTCAATTTCGCGGCTAACATCTTAAGACGTTCACCGCAATACGTATTTGATAACCGCCGTTGCTTATTCACATCGAGTGGTTAAAAAAATAAATTCTCGGAGAAGGCTGTAATTTCAATTTATCAATGTGTGGAGGCGAACTGTGAACTCGTTAAATATCGAAATAGTGTTTTAGTTCGTTCCTGTTCATCTTCGTCTTCTTTTGTTTTCATTAACGCCATCCGTGTGTGCCCTTTACAGCACACAGTAATGGTTGTATCCCATGGGGGAGGGATTAGAGTTACAACGGACCAATCACACATATGTCATAGATGAAATAGTAGGGGAGTTGCGAAGTCATCAGTAAACGAAACAAACACGTTGCGTTTTTATAGTTTAGCTTCTACAGCCAACGTTGTGATCATCCCAATTGTAGCAAAATTCCTAACTTCTATACTTCATCATATTAAAATCGAATTCCTTCGATAGTTCTCGTTTACTTTGGCATTCCTATCTTATCGTGTCTATCTAACAAACTCCTCTCTAAACGAAGAGCACACATTAATGTTGCAGTTACAATTATAAACATATACAGCTCGCAGTTAATATTGTGCGGGCCCGCTGTCGCGTCTACGGTCCTAATGTTAGATAATAAACTCTTGTCGGGCGCCACCATGGGCATATTGCTGTTGCAGTGTGGCCATGGTGTTTGGCGCAAATTTTATTCGCTTCTTCTTGACAAGATGGTGGACATTTGTTTTCGAAGTCGTCGCTATAATTATTTTTCAAAATTAAGAATTTATAGCAGTGGAGAAAGTCATTGAACTTTCGGATAACTCTTCACGGCACGCTAAGCTGGTCTATATATAGCTTTGGTGCTTGATGGCTCTAACTGATTTTTAAACATCCCGCGTGTTTCTACTTCCTTAATTATTTATAGACTGATTTCTTTGTCCATTAGTATTGTGGGCTCTGTAATTGTGTGCAGATGTGGCCATGGTATGGGACAGCTAACTGCTTTTGCTCTTAGCTTCAGCAATATCATTCCTTCTCTTTTCAGGATACATATGTTTTGCATTTATCGACGTTGATTGTCATTTTTTCGTCCATCCTTGGTATAGCGTTCTTTGTCAGACTCCATTCCTTGTGACTCCTAATTGCTACTATTTAACACGTGTTGACGGGTAATCGTCTATTATTGGCAAGCCCAGGGAGCACCGCAAACAAGGGGAAAGAAAAAAAACAAAGGCTCAGAGTTTTATACAAAAAGCAATGCACGTGAAGTAACAGAAAGTCTAACAGTTAGATGCAATTATCGAGAGGCATGAAAATTTCTTGCAACTTTTTTTTTTATTCTGATATTTGAAAGACCGGCCATGGTTGCCCGTAACCCCCTTAACGTCGTGTAACGCTAAAAGGTGAATTTGGAAATCGTTTTCATTGATCGTTTTAGATTTGTTTCTAACGGAACCGTTGAGAGATTCCACGTGTTGAAGGTCAGACGAAACTTGTTTCTAGAGAAACCTCCTCGCTTCATTTTAATGTCGGGTAAGCGGATAAACTGTTTTTCATGTCCGGTCCGGAACAACAAATATTATTACTTATAATATCGCTTCGAAACAAATAGCCGGCAGAGGTACCGGCGATCTGTCTCGCTATACATTTTGTCCGGTGTTGATAACGTAATTTCACACGGCCGAGACAATTTCAGCGCTTTAAATCACCTACGAGCATGTATATAGTTCTCGGTATAGAGCTGTTTGAGAAATACCGATTCGGAGCAATCAACTTTTCGTGACTTTATTACACGAAGAATGTAGGTCACCATCATTCGTCCCAGTTAGCATTTAGGCGAATCGTCAAAGGATACGGTGAAGAAGTTTATCGTTCGTTCGACGAACATTTTACTTGCAAAACGAAGTTACACCGAAGGAACACGAACAATTTTGCCGACCTCTATTCAACTACAAGTATTGTACTTGTCGTTAAATTATACTATTGCAGGTGCAGCAAATAACTCGCCAACTTTTTGACTATTTTCAATGTAATTCGTCTGATCGTCTTAGCGCATTCCAACTTAATACTGTTCCGAACAGATGCTGATCGTCAGTTAAATTGTAAGAGATATACAACAGCGAACTTTTCACTTACAATTAGTGAAATATTTATAACGTGCTTACTGCGACCTTAACAACGACCGTCACACTATCAATAGCAAGTCCGAGAGCGATGTGCATTTCGGCCATCATTTTTTTCGTTTTCATTTCGGAAAATTAAACGAAAGAATACTGTTTTAAATTTAATAGGGGTAATTTCGACGTCGTTATTATCTTTAAAATGTGCCAGCTTGCGGTTACTGCTGTCATTTGGTCGTTTTACAGTCGTAATTCTTCCGGCTTCCTATCTCGCCAGTTTTTCCTTTATTCTTTCGTTCAGGCTATCTTTCACCTCTTGCTATTTTTCCTAATTTCACCTTCTATCGTTCACGCTAAAAAATTGTTGAAGTCTACTATTCCTTTTTTAATATTTTCATTTTTATTCCTTTTATTATTCGTAACAATCTTCCGTACCTCTTTATCGGTCAGTTTTTTTTTTCTCATTAAAACTTTTACGCGCGTTTTAAAAATTTCTATTTATTCTTTTCTTTTTTTTTTTTCATAATCCGCACCTTTGAAACATTTAAACATTTCACTTTGCGGTACTTTCTCCGGGTTGGGTCTAGTTTATTGGCTAATATCTTTATTTTCCTGAATCTCCCTTCATTTTACATTTCATTTTCGTCCTTACTTCCGCCTCTATATCACGTCTCCATTTATTTCACTTCCGGATGTCTTTAAATTCTTTCATGGCAATTCATCTATTCGCTAATTTCTTATTTTAAATAATTATTACGCTCAGATTTAAATCCAGTGTCGTAGATCTTTTTTGGACAAATGTTTTTTAATTAAACACCTATCGTTTTTCTATTTTCTCGAATTTCCCTATCTCTCTACTCTTAATAAGCGACATTTTCATTTCGGATAAATTGCCAGTTTCTTATTACGTCATTTCTCCTTTATTTTTCTCCTTTTGTCCACACTCCTTTAGCGTGAAGCTCATTTAATTCGTAATTACTTCGAGCATCTCTCTTATTAAATTTCTCCTTCGTTCCTTCATTGTTAAATAATTTACTCGTGTAATTTCTTTTTCCCGTCCCGTGCTTCGTAATTTCATGGACGGATCCGAAAGAGTGCCGTAAGTGTCGGTGCCTTCTTCTTTATCGCTGACATTAATCGTTTTCAAAACCCTACAAGCTCATCTGATTTTTCGTCATATATTCACTGCCGAATTCTTCGCTTTATACTGCATTATTCCGTTTATCCGCTAAACTTCTCTATGCTCGATCGTTCTTCTTCTGTCTCCTTGCGCTTTCCGCCAAACCAGTCTCTCACTTATCGTCTTCTTTTGTTCGATATTCAATTAGATTCGCACATTGGGAGTGTCCATGCTAATGCGGCTAATTTAACTCGTGCTACTGCGGTCAATCGTGATCTTAAGTTTTTCTGCTTACAACACAATCTATGCTCGCTCACCTATTATCCAAAAAAAAAAAAACTTGCTTATTTCTTTAATCTCTTCTCCTTCTACCCGACAATTCGAGCAATTCTACCTGCCCTTTTTTTCGTCTAATCCGTATCGTTCCATTATCATTTCTTCGCACGACCTAGTAATTACATATACGACGTTGATCAATCCTTCCTCGAATATCATCTGATCACTCTTCTCGTAAAGCTCTCACTTTTTACTTCAATCATTTTTCACTCTCTACAATGCCAATTACGTTCTCCCACTTTTTATTTTTTTCCATTAGCCTCATTAACACAGAGACTAGTTTTGTCAATTTCTTATTTCTTTCAAATCCACATTTTGATGTTTTTCTTTTTCCGTAGCTATTTCAAAAAGTTGTGGAACACTTTAAAAGAATTTTCCTCTCGTCAACTATTTTTCAATTTTTACTGAACTAGTGACTTACACATAATCTTCGTTGACCGGATAAGTTTTTTTTTTATACGTTTATTTTTGACACGACCCGACATTTTATAAATATTTTACGAACGCGCGTTAAATTCAAAAGGAAAATGAAGCACCGTGCTAGCGTTAAATTTTTTTTTTTTTTTTTTTTTTTTTCTTTTTGGATTTATTAAAAAAATTCCAAATTGCTTCCCGAAATTTCCAGGCAAGAACAGTTAAGGTTTGGAAGACCGAATTATAACGGAATGAGCGTGTATAAAAAGAACCTTCTACAAATTTACTAATTTAAGGTTAAAAAGTTATCAAAACTAACGCGCAGTGCAATTTCTTATCCACTATTTACTGATCTGGTAAAAAGTATTAAATTTTTTATATTTTTCTACGGAACCTTTTGCTGTGCTTCTGCGGCAGCTCAACGCAGTTTTAAAGACGTCGACCAAAGCCTTTAATAGGCCTTTTATTCCGTAAGGAAAAAAAAAATGACTACATTAAAATGTCTCTGTTCCGATTACGAAATATATTGGCTTTTTTGGCTTTGCTATCTAATTTGCTACACTCATTAAAATTTAGCTTCTACTATTTCTTATTCTAATCTTCTCAAGCCGTCAATTATTCAAACATTAATTCAGCGTAGCTGTTAAATGTTAAATATTTTCAACGAGTGGCAGCGAAATCCTCCTTCGAACGAAATTATCACTGGGTTACTAATATGCACGAATGAAATAATGTAACTTTAACAGACACGATTTTAAAACGTTTGTCCGAAACGCGTTGTTTTGTATTTTTGTTTAAAGTTTTTTCTTTTCTTTTAACCGTCATTATACGAATATAATAAATTTGATGTGCTGCTGATTTTTCGATTTTCAGCGATTTTTTAAAAAATGTTCCAAATTTTGTTGAAAGCGTGTAATCCATTTTCAATGTTTCATTTATTACACCATTAAATAATTCAGTTAATAACGGAGAACTTTTTTTTTTTTTTTAATTTTTTAATTTTTTGGACTCGTTGACCAGGGACCTTTACCCGGAAACAATTAGAAAAGGAAGGAGTCATTTATACCTTTATGCGATATGAAATATTGTTAGGAGAAAGGAACAAATAATAGAAAAAATACGTGGAGTGGGAAAATATAGAGGAAAAACAAGTCGCAGCATATTGAAGTAGAAAGCAGACCATTCGGAAGAAAAAAATAAACACTTAATTAACACATGATCCGTATCACAAAAACACGCTCTTCGTTTAAATGGAGAGGACAATATGGAGAGGTAACCAACGAAAAACGAAAACGGGAGGCAGAGTATGGCTTAAGAGCGCAGATGAATAACGGGGACAACAACAGAGCAATGAAGTGAAGGAAACAAAGAGAACCATAGGTTAACAGGAAGACTAGGTTGAACAAACAGATAGAGCAATTGTTAGAGAGAGAGAGGAAATGTATACGTCCGATACCAAATTCTGAGATGAAAACCTTTGCACAGCGGAAGGAGATTTTTAAAGAATCGGTGAGAAGAAGCAGCAATCCGAGCCAAGGAGTCGTCACTACCGGAGATGCCCGAATGACTAGGAACCCACAGCACAAATCAATTTGAATGAAATGAAGGGAAGAAAGAACGCGGATAAGTGAGCGTATGCGGAGTATGATAAAATCGCAGGAATGATCAGGTAGGGGAGAATGCATTAAAGGGCGATCATGGAGTCAGATATAAGCAAGAGTTTAAAGAAAAGATGATTGGAGGAAATGAAAATAATGGAACGTAGGATAGTCATTAATCGAGATTTATGAATGTAGAATAGAAAGGAGGCAGGCGATAAGATTCTGAAAATCGATACTACCCGGGGCCTCTTTGAACCACCTGTAAACACGGTTACAAACGAAGGAAATTGAGAATTGATAATACTGTTAAATTATCGGAAAGGATACCATTCTTAAGGATGAAACCGTTGGAATTGTGAGATGTGCAACCCCACAAGGGCGAAAGCTTCTTGCTATCCTAGCTCTTGTGCTATATGCGCTGGTCAATCTCGGCGCTGAACCGGTGGAACAACAAATGCGAGAGAAAACAGAAATAATTCGAATGCGACCGAGTTCAAGTACTGGGCAAGTTATGTCTTGACATTAGTGCATTCGAAAGAAGAAAAAAAAAAAACGTAATAAATGTACTGAAGCCCGACAGTGCTTTTAAACACTTCAGCGACTGTACGATTTACAAATAAGCAAGAAGTAAAGAAGGAGACACATTGAATATTAAAATTAAACAGTTATACAACTGATTTAAATATCTTGTTTTGTATGTTAGCAGAAAGATTGAATTTAGGGTGTAAGGAGAGAGAGAGAGAGACAGAAGAGAACAGAAAGAAGAAAATTCAGCCTCGAATCTTCTTAATTTGCTTCCTATTTTCTTAATCATAGGAAAAGCAATTAATTTATCTGTACGTTACTGGAAAGAAAACGAGATAAAAAATTAACAAAGGAAGAAGAAGAAGCAATGTTATTAGAAGAGAGTATTTCCACGATGGGCTGAAGAAATATTTTCGATTAAAGAAGAAGACATTGGAGAAGAGGAGCTAGGAGTGACCAAAGAGGCAGGATTGTTATCAGCAGGATTTGGTAGAATACTATTAATTGAAGTAGAGTTAGATCAGGAGTAGATTTGTTGAAAGCCCATCCATTAGAGGGAGATGGGATGCGGTTAGCGGAAGAGGAGAAAACTGCGGAGAGGGTTTATAAGGCGCTTTAGAGTTACAGATTTTACGGAACATAGGAGGTTTAGGATTCGGGAAAGAATTAGAGACTTAATGGCTTTCAGAGAATAAACTCTCGGTTTGTAGATATACGTCTGATAATAACAAATGCTGTTTATTCTGCTTTATTTTTTTGTTGTTGTTCTATTTCCTTTTTCAACTTTTACAATACTGCCTTAGGAATTTCAATTTTTTTCTTCGGCCGTTCATTTTGAAAAAAGAAAAACTAATTCAAATGTAAAGCGGCAGCTCTCTGCAGCTGCTCTGTGACTAGCTTTTAACGCGAACAAAATTTTATTTTTATTCATGAGAAATTTTTCGCTATAAAATGAAAGACAACAAAATAAAAAAAAAAAAAAAAATCCATATCGTGCACGCTACGTTTAGGTGCTTAAACAGTTGTAAAAATAAACAAAACTCCGTGAATATTTAATGTTGTCTAAACTTCTGTGTCTTCTGCCACGACGTTTATTATATTGGATTTTTTTGTTTTCTCTTATACTCCGATGCGAATCTCAGAAAACCGTTTTACCCTCTAAATAGTTTATGTAGTTTTTTTTTATTATGTGTAAAGTTAAAATGAAATAAGAGACTTTCTTTTTTACAATTTTTAACCTTTGTAGATAAGACGAATACGCTTCTGTCATGTGCAGGCAAAAAAAAAAGTTTTTTTTTTTTTTAATGGGCTTGGTGTAAACAATGACCCAACTACATGGACTTCACCAACTCAGATTCTGAGGCGATCGGAGATAGAGAGTATAAAGGAAAGAAGGAGGGGAATAACGGCTAGAGATGGGAAAGAAAGGATAAAGGAAGCATTGAAAGGGGCAGGAAGATCCAACGCCAAGAGTTCGGCGTATAGATGATAGCACTCAGGAAAAAGAGCAGGGAATTTAAAAAGGATACGGTTGGGGTCGCATATAAAGGGAGGATCAGTAGAGTGGAGAGGGCAAAAGGGAGAAGGTGAAAGAGAAAAAGAAAAACGGGAAAAGGGGAATGACCAAGTCTCAGTCTGATTAAAGAACTCGACGATATGCTGCCAGATTGAAAGAACATCCTGATAGTACAACAAAAGAACTGCTGGGCAACCCAAGCGAGGCACGTAGGCTGAATAGGAAACGACCTCAAGATCTCATATAAATTAAAAATGTATAAATAATATGTGTGTGTGTGCTGATGTGTAAGGGTGTACGTTCGTATGCGTGTGTGATGGTATGTATGTGTCTGTGAGAATGCAAAAGTATGTGTGTATGCATTTTGTGTATACATATATAAGTTAATTTTAGCACTCTTCACTGGTTGGGTTGCTTATTCATGTTATTTTAACTTGTTCCATAGATTACCAACTAGTTGATAAGACTAGGTGTAAAATAGCAAGATATATATATATATATAAAAAAAAAAAAATCTGTCAGCGCAGTAGTGAAAATTTACTCCAATTTGATTTGTCGCCGGTTGCAAAAAGTTAATGTTGTCGAAGAATAATCTCATAAGATTCTTAAGTATATTACACTGTAAAATACATTGCCTTTTATCGGATTATTTTTTACTTTTAGCGCTTTTTTCATTTTTAACTTTTACAACAAACTCAGACGTCGGTATCATTTTTTTTTATCGGCGATATGCTTTTCCCTGTTCAAAGTATCATTAAAAACAGTCTGCGTGGTTAAATGTTGCACGTAACTAGATACAAAAAAAAAAAAAAAAAAAAAAGTACGCTCCAAACATTAACCTTGTTTTATGAGGTCGGTGTAACGGAGAAGTAATATCACACTAAAATTTCTAATATATTGTCAAAAATCGAAACACGAAAGGAATAGATACTTTTTTCACGAATCGTATCCCGATGGTCTTTTTGCTAGGTAAAATGAGCCATATGTTGTTATTGGAATTCGATACATTTTCGCTGATATCTTGAAAACATTTTGAGATATTAATTCAAATATGATACATTTTGGGCTTCAATTTATAATCTACGTAAATTTCATTAAAACCTGCTTTGAACCTTAATTAACATCATTTCCGAAAAAAGGCGAAAACATATAGATGGGGAAACATTTCTGAGAATGATTATTTATGTTTTTAAGTGTTGCAGCGGAAATGCTTGCATTAACAGTAACGTAAGAGCTGATGAAAAAAGCTTACATGTGCGCGCATATTTACAAATAAGACCGAATTGCATAATAAAACCGTAAAACAATCATCGCCGAAACGAAATGTCGATCGTTGTCTTCTAACCGATGGGGTGAACATTTCATTTAGTTGTCCCGCGAAACTTTCGTCGGCTGTCAAAAGTTACCTTTAGCTCGCAAAAGTAAACCGCCGACACTCAACCGTCGAGTAAAATTGTTATTAAAGTTTGTTGTACATATTATTTCAAACTATTGTAAATTAATCATAAACAGACACACTTCTATAAAATAATATATTTAAAAATTGACATTTTTTCCCTTCAAATGCTTTTCGAATTATTGAAGTTACCTAGAATGTTGATTGCAAAAACCGAATTGGTAGTCTGGCAAGTTTGACTGAAGTAGCAACTTCTCAAATAGCTGACATTGTGCTGGCAAGTGACCATATTGTTCGATGTGACGTGACATCTTCGGCCGATTTTCCTTGTTTTTTGGAGCGTAATAATTTTCAGATATTACAGTTGGAGAGAAGCAATGAATTAAGAGCGCTATTTTTTCCTTTTTTTTTTTCCCCCGATATTTATTTGCATACAGTTGGCCATATTTCATCTACCCTGAGGTGGTTTGGTTTTTTGGATGAATAATTTTTATTGGCTACTTCATGGGGAGTAAGAAATTCGATTCGCTGATTAGCCATGGTGCTTAATGTGTACTTCGTGATCGAATGTTGTACGGTAGAAATATTTTTGACCAGCATCTAGTAAATAAATCATTTTTTCTTCATCACGTCGTAAATAATTTTCAGTTTCGTCCTTTAGCGTCAGTATTGCGGCTCGCTCTGCGCAAGAAATCCCCCCTTTTGAGTTTAATTTTCCGAGTGTTCGGCAATGCTTTTTGGATTAATTTCGAAGATCAATCTGGTTTAGTTTGTCGCTGATTTTTGATCGAACGTATTTTCGCCTCCGCAGATACGTCCTGTTTTTCTTTTTCATTTAAGGCTGACTTCAAGAGACTAGTAGTTTTCACGAGTTTCGTTTATAGGAATTTGTAATACAGAAGCGAGATCCAAAGTTGTTAAACGTCTTCGAACATTACCGTAGTCCGTTCAACGAAAATGTGCCGATGGAAAAAGTCGATATAAATCGATATTTATTATCCACTTACGTAAGTGGATACTAAATATCGATTTATATCGACTTTTTTCATCGGTACATTTTCGTTGAACGGACTATAATAATTGATAATAACTTTATTATTATACATATAAATTTTAATCCTGTAAGTACGCAAAAAAGTACACAAAACGCAGGAGAGCGCAGAACAATAAACATGCAACAACAAGTTGACTTTGTAAATATCGATACATGTATCGATATATCGACTTGTAATTCTAACGCCACCTTTAAAAGTAAACTTGTTATATTAAACCACGTAAATACCAAGTTATATCAGATTTAATCCTCGACATAAGTACTTAAAAGGTTAAACCGACAACGCCTTGGTATAGATGTCTGCTAATTGGTCTTCCATTGAAATATGAGTTACATCTATATCTTTCCGTTTCTAGATGTTCTTTGATGCAGCGAAGTTTCACAGCGAAGTGTTTGGATCTCTTCAGACTTTCTTTTGACTTTGCAATTTTTATTCAACTTTCAGTTTTAATTCTTAATTTTAATAATATTGACCTATATATGCATTCTGTTACTGTTTCAGCAAAAGCTACATACTCTGTTTCAGTACTAGACAATGTCGGAATAGTTTGTTTGTTTTTTTTCTTTTCCGGACAGCAGGTGTTCTTCGAATACTTTAATTCTCTGTATCCAGTTGTACACTTTCGGTGTTTGTCTGTACCATCAGATCTCCTGCATGTGATGCATCTGAGTACGCTATAACTGGTTCATCAGAGAACTTTCATTAAATACAATTTATAAATCTTCTGTCCTTTTTAGTTATCTAACTATTTATAGTCTTCTTCTTCTTCATCCGCCGTCTCCGTTACGAAGGTTGGCGATCAACACGGCAATGTCTTTTCTAGACATGGCAGATCTGAACATTTTAATGGGTGAACAGCGGAACCAGCGATGAAAGTCATTTGTCCACGAATTTTGTGGGCGCCCTTTTGATCTTTTGCCCAAAAGCTTTCCTTCCATAATGAGACGTAAAATCTCATATTTTTGGCCTCTCATGATGTGGCCTAGATAACGTAGTTTACTTTCCTTAATCAAATGTAATAATTCCGGGCGTTTATCGATTCTTTTGAGGACTTCTTCATTAGTTACTTTTAAGATCCACGGAATTTTCAGCATACGCCTATACGAATATAATTCAAAGGCCTGTATACTTCTTTCTGATAAAGCATCTAACGTCCAACTCTCGTTGCCATACAGTAAGACCGAGAAAACGTAGCAGCGCAGAATTTTAATTCGTAATCCAAGATTTAATTCCCTTCTGCTAAGCAGGTTCTTCATTTTTAGTACATATTTATAATATATAGTAGTACCCCTTGACAATAAATTTGTTGCAAAGCAAGTGTACTACGTGTTAAATATAGTAGTAAAGATGCCAGAATTTCTCTTACTAGTAGATTCTTCATTACTTTCATTTATCAACTTTAGAGATTTTTTTTGCATTGGAGTGTTGCAGCTTGTAAAGTTTTGATGTTTGATATTAGTGTATTTGACCCCCCTTACCGATGCCGCCGCAGTAAAGTTTTATGAAAAATTAATTTTTACGATTTTTTTTTTTATAATTTTCATTGTTATTATTTTGTTTTTTAAATTCACGTGTCGATTTTTGAGACGTATCGATTCAGTTTCGACACATTTCGGCTAAAATATCGGTTTCGCCCTATTTGAAGATAGATTTAGTATTAGTGAATTTTCAATTTTTCTTCTTTTATTATTATCATAGGTAAAGCGTAAAATAATTACCGAATCAAAAAATATAAATTAACCACTGATTTCGCTGATTTTTTTCGATTCAAAAACCAAGCTCAACATATCGACAATGTCAGTTACATGTGTGGTCGATGTCGATTTGTTATTTAATTACGCAAGATTAAAACTGAACTAAGCGGGGAGCTTTTCAACGATTTGATAAAACTAGAGATTTTCGAGTTCGTCATATGATGTGCGGTGGAAGTAGTGGCGGAAGTCGTGGCGAGGTTATTATTTTCCAAAAATGGTATTCTAATTTAAACTTTCTCTTTTTCTTTTCTTTTTTTGAATTCACCTAAAGCGTATATTGTATAACTTTACTCATTGTTAGGACCATATTTTTCTTATTTTAGATTTATATGAATTTTTGTAGATTACTTTATTAACTATATTCTTTTAGTCTTTCCGTAAAATTTAATGGTGGTCGGCTATCTTAACTTACGTTCTGGACTTTTGTTATTCAGCTGTATGTCAAACCGTCTATCTGCATCCGCGCCTAAAGTCTTATAAACCTCCATATAAAGTCCTTTGCGCAATGAGATGGTAGCGAGATAGTCCATTCTCATAATGTTGTATAAACTTCTCATCCGCTTCAAATATTAGACTACTAAGTTATTATCCGTATTTTTTTTTTTTTTTTTTTTGGACTATCGACATTGAGAACGTCTTTTTCTGATTTTTCTCTAAATCTTATTCTTCTACCCTCCGTCACCGGAATTTTTCCTCTAATAGAATTCAAAACCTGTTTCGTATTTCTACCTCCGAAAATTTTCTTCCTTTATTTTTTCTCATTACTAAATTTTATTTTATTTCTTGCTAATACTTTCTAAAGTTAATGAATATGCGCTTCACGCCATCCTACCTCGAACCCTGTACTCTTTACATAGTCAGTTGTGAATTGGAATTCCCTCTTCAATCTTTACTGACAGATGTCCCTAATGGAGTTGTAGCCTTTTTCTCATGCCCTCGGATTAATCGTTTCAGCTTCCTCTTCCTTTTGCCCTATCTTTACGGGGCTGAAGTTGTTACTATCCTCCAAGCGTCATTTCTGGTTTTCCCTCTGAAAGTATCTTCCTAAACGTCTCATTGTGTCTCATTCTTAAAGCGTTCTTTCGTCTTTCACCCTTCGTATTCGATCTCTTCTTCGTGACCTTTAATCCCTTTTCAGCATCTTCTCAGATTGAGTTTGTTCGGGTTCCTGGACACACTCGGGCGTCCAGCTAAACAAAGCTGACGAACCCTAGATCTGCCAGTCTTTAATGAAACGCGATATTATTTTCTCAATAAAGTCCAATCCTAAATCGTGTATGTTTTTCTCTAATCTCAAACCTTATTACTCTCCCAGTAACCCTGTCCTTTGCTTCCCGTCCTTGGTTCTGTAATTTTCCTCATCTGCGTTAATTTACTAAGCCGTCTCATCTTCGTCTTTTTCACGCCTTCTCCTCTAAACCGTTTCCCTCGGTTAAGTTTCTCTTTCGTTCGTTGCATTCAGATAAATTTTATTATTTTTTGTAACAACCGTGATTTATATTTTATTCTCAACTCTTAAGGCTTGATTTTCTTACGCTACATATCCTATATTGTTTCTCTCATCTTTCCTCTATGTTTTTATCGGTTTCATATAGAAAGAAAACATTGCACTTATGTCACTTTGTCCACCTTTTTCATGTTGCCTGGCCAATGTTCTCTGTTTGCGAATCCGAAAAAAAAAAAAGCAAAGAAAAACAAGGATCAACTAATTGTAAGTTAGCCGCGAAGTGGATGAGAGTCCGAATTAAGAATAACAAAAACAATGTGCATGTGAACTTTCAGTTTTGCACCGAGGTTGTTAAACCTCACTTATTTTTTATTGTCGTAACTTTTTGCGAATGTTCAAAAAATTTTTCTGACCTCCTCCCGCTCGATGCTCGACGTTAACATCGGAATTCTTATTCTTCAGATTTTAATTTCGCTACCTTCGCTCGGCAAGAGCAATTGTTAACGCAATCCGCCAAACAAAATTTCCCCATTTTCTGTCCAGTTTAACAAACACAGTCGCGCACTTACCGCAGTTAAAATTTGCTTTCCAGTTCACGTCTCGCCTTCTCGGTAAACTTTCTTAATTAACGCAGATTTTAAGCGGCTATTTTACGAACTGTTCGAACGAACGGAAACATAATCTCGTTATGATACTTTTAGAAAATTTTCCGGCCGAAAATGTCGCCGAAACGAACGAATTTTAAAATGAGGAATCGTGAAAAATCCTCTAAACAACGCCGGAAAATTACGAGTTTTATCAGAAAAAGTTCTCCGTGTTAAACTTCGTTAATTTATACCATCGTCGTTTTCCTATCATCAAGTTGTCTTCGTTTGCTCTCCCTGTTTCGGATGATTTTAATTAAAATTGCAGGTGGAAATGAAAATTCTGGAAAAAATCACGCTAACGCGGCAAACGCCATTTTATTCCGATTCCTAGAAAACCGGTGAGGTGGAAAACGGAAAAAACCCGAATTAAGGACGACGAAAAGGCGCTTAATTTCGTTAAATTAAGAATATTAAAAATAATCCTCGCTTCGCCGCTGGCGACAGTAATTTGAAAAAATCGGCAATCATCTGCAACCTCTCGTCCTTCCGAAACTTCGCGCTAGAGCCCTGCCGTTTGTCAGCTATTCCCGGCATTCAAGTTTTGTTCCTACTACGCGAATTCCCCTCTTCTCCATATCGTTAACCAGTGCACGACGGTTCTTCTCTTTCACCCTTCGTTTTCCCCTCTCTATCCCTTGACGTGCCTCCGAATTAGTTCTCTATCCCCCCCCCCTTCATTTCTAGAAAATGTATTTTCCCATGCAGTCTGACGTTCTTGTTTAATATTGCGACACGTATACAACGGAAACTTTTATTTGTTTTCTTTTATTTTTTGTTCCTTGGTAGCCCCCCTTCCTCCTCCTCCTCCTCCTTTTTTTTTTTTTTTTTTGAGTTTGTTATATCATGCACGGTTTTCCATTATGTCGGATTCTAATTTTCTTCTAGCAGCGTTGATAAGATTTCGTTCACCAGACACTTGGGGTTTAATGCGTGCATAGCGGAGAGAACTTTGACGGAATTCCAAGTCATGCAACACGTTCAACGTCCGCGCGATAAATTTGAAACGTTTCAAGGACGAATTTCAGAACGGTACAAATTTTTTGGTAGTGGAATACGGATCACGTCGAGCATGTGCAAAAAATTCGTTTGCCTACCTTCATCATACGTTCCCATCGGCCTTTGACCTGCGCTCCTGTTTCAGTTCTTTTATCGCATTTTTGAACTGCTGGTTCGTTCTTTTCCCCTGCTCGTATTCATTATCATATATATTCCTTTTATAATGAAATTTGTGGCATATCGTTTTGTTTTGTTTTTTTTTTTGTTTTTTTTTATTACTTTCAAAGGCGATATCATTTTCAGCTGCTCAAAGAATACCACACCAATCTTCGCTATTTTTAAAAAATACGTTTCCAGAAATATATTAATTTTCACCGAAGGTAACTGTCGTCAAAATCGACGCTGCTAATTTATTACGTCATGGCGCGGGCTAGCTGCTTCCTGAAAACGACATTGCGACCTTAATTGACTATTAATTGGAAAATCGTTTTCAAAAAAATAAAAAAATACCAACTGCAAGATTTACTCTAAAAATATGATAAAAACGAACTATTTTTTTTTTTTTTTTTTTTTTTTTTTGGGCGTTGAAAATTTAACCCATCGACAATGTAATATAATTAATTAACTAATTAACGCTACACATTAATATTACATTGTACTATATAATTATATGTATACTGTAGCACCCCCGGTGGCCAGGAGAGAATTGACACAACATGGCAGAGGGATCTGAAAATTTATTATTGAGTTATACAAAATAATTCTTCGCGCCGTGTGAAAATTGCATTCGAAGATGAGGTGGTCAGCGTCCGCCAATTTGTCCGAGTCTAGTGGATGTTGGCAATAGGGAGAAGAGATTAAACCCATGTTGTACAAAGAAGCGGGGAGACGGTTTACCCCAGCCGGAGGCGACATAAGGTAACAATGTACGATCTGGTACTCATCGAAACAGTCGTAATGTGGTTGAACCAAGGAACGTTTTTTTTTTTGTTTTTTTTTTGGGCGCGCCAGCGGCATTGATCCAACAACAAGAAAACTAAGCTAAGAAATAAAATAACTAAGCGGTCCGAAATGGACGCAACAAAGGACAACAGTGCGGACACCACAGAAGATGGAGGAAAGGAGAGGATAAAGGAAGAGTTATAGGGAGTAGGGGGAGACCTAATGACAGGAGCTGACTGTATAAAAGGGAGCGTTCGTTACGAAGAGCAGGACACTCGAAGAAAATGTGATTAGCATCACATGTACGAGGAGGATCACAATCGTGGAGAGAACAATCAGGAGAAGGCGATAGAGCAAATCGAAAGCGAGAGGAGGGGAGGAGAGAATGATTGATCCGGAGAGACGAATTAGGGAGACAATAGAAGAGCGACGACCGAAAGGAATAGAATGGAACCTAGACAGGGAACGAGGACACGGCTGAATCAAAAGGTAATGAGCGAATGACGATTAGAAAATAGGGAGGGATAAATATCCCGCCAAAGTCTGGCGTGATTGGAGGTGGATAAGGAAAGGATATCTGAAGAAGGGAAATGGTTGAGGAATGAATCAAGGCGACCAGCAGAACGAGCCAAAGAATCAGCTGCATCGTCGCCATCAATTCCGGAGTGACTGGGGACCCACAAAAAATCAATGAGAATAGAACGGGATGACTGCAAAGCGGAGGTAAGAGAACGAATTGAGAGAATAATATTATCAGAGGAATGTGAAGGAGGAGAGGATATGGCTTGAAGGACGCCCTTAGAGTCCGAAATAATGAGGAATTGGGAAAGATCGCTTAAAGTGGAAATATAAGAGATAGCCTGAAGGATGGCAATCGACTCGGCAGAAAAAATAGAGCAGAAGGAAGGAAGCCGGAAGGACTCAGAATGTCGAAACCAAGGAACGTTAGGAATATTAGGTTGAATTAGTTTGTACTGTTGCGCGCAAAATGGATTTGCCCATGTAGCCTCCCAATATTCTTTATGAGCATATTTAATGAGCTCGAATAGGTCTCTGTTTGGAAAGTATGGAACTAAACAACTATTCATCCATGTGTCTTTGGCAGCCATGTCTGCCACTTCGTTACCGTAGATATCCGCATGTCCTGGTATCCAAACAAAGTTAACTACTACGCCAGATTCTGAATAAAATATTAATTGAACATGTTCAAATAATTAAAATGAAACCGGTTAGACAATGTTTTTAAATGTCTAATTTTTAATCATTTTTAAAAATTTCAGCGTGTAATTTTTAATCTATAATTTAATAAAAATGTTAAACGTGTTTCGTGTAAAGTCGTCTTTTCGTGTTAACAAAGTGATCGACTGGTATTGTCTTTAAACGAAATATAACGCGTCTATTCAACAGGCGGAGATAAGCCGTCTGCACAATGTCAACTCGAACTGATAACGGTGAGTCCGTTCCGTTTATTACTACTAACAACACTAACACAAACCGCGATAATAATCAGTTAAATTCAACTAACTCCGATAACCGCGATCTAACATCGCGCGCTTCCGAAACAATTAACGTCGCAAACGCTGATTGCAATACCATTAACCACGATGTAACTTCCGCCGTTACATCTTATTCCGATAAAGCAAAGAAGAAAATAACGCCAATTCTAGACTTTAAACATCCAACCGAGGTGCAGGGCATAATTTAAAAGCAATCAAACTGATCATCAAAGACGCAAAAAACATTATTGCAGCCTCACGCGTCAGCAATAATAAACTTATAGTTTTTCTGGCAAACAGAGACATAGTAAACGATATAGTCCACAGCCACGAGGGAATCAGGATCGGACAACAATTCATAAAGGCTCGCAAACTAAATTCATCTTCAAGAAAAATAATTCTCTCGAACGTAAGTCCAATCATCCCAAATACAATAATAGAACAATGCCTAAAAAACAATTTCCAGCTTCAGCTAGCTTCCCATATTTTACTACTTCGTGTACAACCACAAGATGATGAATTTGGCCACATTGTAAGCTGGCGACGACAAGTCTACGTTAACACCCCAAATAAAGTTAACCTTCCAAACTCTTTCATATTAAACTATAATGAAAGAAGCTACAGAATATTTGTATCACTGGACGAGCTTATATGCTTCAGATGCCATGGAACCGGCCACAAGGGAGATGACTGCTCTTTAAACACTGAAGCAGAACAAGATAATCATCCCGGAAGAAACGCTTATCAATTAGATCAAGTCATTCCTATTCCAACCCACACCAATATATTGCAACCTGCTGAAATTGCTACAAAAAAGCGAGACTAAACATTTAGATACAATAACTGACCAAAATTTTCCAACACTTCCAGCCATCTCCACCCAACCAAATAATCAAAAACGCCCAGCTCCATCCATCAGTACCGACTCCTCAGCTAACTCCGGCATAAACAGCGCACCTAAAACCTCCAAAACCGACAAACCCAGGAACAAAACAAAGAACACAAAAAAGCCAAAAAAAGAAAATACAAATGATTCAGAGGACAGTGTAGAAGAAATAGCAGAAGAGCAAACCGAAATGTCACTAAATGACATCTACAAAGGCTATGTAGAAAAAATAACAAAGAATAACCTACATCACACACTGACGCCAACAAACTTAATCTGCTATGTGGATATGTGCAAAAAGTCGCAAAACGCATACCTTATAGCGACCGAATTCACTAACGATATCACTGGCCTAATTCAGCAACTGAAGTTCTGTCATGCCCACATAACCTACAGACAAACAAAAATCCGGATTACGAAAATTATAAAAACCCTAGAACTAGTACTTTCAACCCCAACGGATATAACCATTAAAATCTCAAAGATCTAGAAATGGAGCACGTAATACTTTCATGGAACGCAAACGGTATACATACTCACTATGAGGATCTACAGATACTAGTCAACAGGTATAATCCTCTCGTTTTATGCATTCAAGAGACACATCTAACACCAAACAAACCTTTAGTAATAAAAAATTTCGACACATTTCAATCAAAACCAGTTCCAGGAGGATGCGCTCACGGGGGAGTACTCCTGGCGATTCGGAAAAACGTCAAGCACAAGCACATTAAACTTCCATCAGACTTACAGGCCGTGGCAGTCACTATCTTTGCTCCAAATCCTCTCTCAATTTGCACTGTCTACATTCCTCCTGACCAAAAAATACAAACCAGCGAGCTGATTAACACTCTTTAATGCATTCCAACACCGTTAATACTTACAGGCGATTTCAATGCACATTCACCAAGCTGGGGCGGAGAAAAATACAACACAAAAGGTCGGATTGTACAAGAAGTAATGGAAAGCCCTAACCTGGCACAACTGCTCACCGGACAACCTACACATTTCAATTTTTCACATCGCAAATGGTCGACAATAGATTTAACGTTCATCTCATCGCAACTGACCAGTCGCCTGCACATCTTCCACCACTCTGACCTAGCGGGAAGTGATCATGTCCCAACCATAATATACAGACGAACTCCAGGTCCAACATACATTAAGAATAAAATCCCACCCACGTGGAACCCGTCGAAAACTAACTGGTCAGAATTCAGAGGAAAACTAGACAAATTAATAGGAAACGAACTTGCGCCAACAAATAACATACTTTTTTGATGTACAAAAGGTAACCCAGACAAAATATAACCAATTCAGCCGAAGGACTTTTCCTCAACAAATCAAGAATCATATAACGCGACACTCTCTATGGCAGAACTAAACAGAACTATAAAACAAACAAAACCGTCCTCACCAGGACACGATGGTATCCATATATCCATGCTTCAAAATCTGCCGGAAGGATTTCAGTACCTAATGCTCGAAATGCTAAACAAGCTGTGGTCATTGTCGCATCTCCCGCCAAACTGGAAGATAGCAGAAACAATTCCAATCAGAAAGCCTAACAAAAATCCACATCAAGTAGAGAGCTACAGACCGATCTCACTAACATCAGTGCTCGGAAAAGTATTGGAGAGAATAGTAAACAGCAGACTAACGTGGGAACTGGAATCGCATAACCGGCTATCCCGATACCAGTGTGGCTTCCGCAAAAGCCGAGCAACAATAGACCACGCTCTCTATCTACAAGAAGCAATACTTCAAGCGTTTACCAACCAACATCATCTATTGGCGGTTTTTTTTTTGATTTATCTAAGGCGTTCGATACTACATCACATCAAAAAATACTGACCACCGTCTACGGTTGGGGCCTTCGAGGTCGACTACCCTTTTTTATAGCAAACTTTTTGTCGGATCGTTTCTTTAAGGTCAAAGTGGAAGGCAGAGTATCAGAAGCAAAACACCTGCAAAACGGAGTCCCGCAAGGCTCGGTCCTCAGTCCGACTCTCTTCAATATAGCTATTAATGACATTATCGAAGACGTTCAATCTCTGATAAAAGCCGGTCTTTTCGCTGATGACCTGGTAGTATTTCTTGCATGTTCTAACGTAGAACAAGGAGAACACGCAATGCAAGAGACGATCAACAAAATCACAACAAGAGCTCAAAACAGCGGTTGGAAGTTTTCTCCGGAGAAAACAAAAGCAGTGCACTTTTGCCGAATAAGATCCTGCATCAATAACATACGTCTTTCACTAAACACTTCACCCATACAACCCACATCTTGTGTCCGTTATTTGGGACTAAATTTCGACAACAAATTAACCTGGAGAATGCATATCACCAAACTAATTAAATCGTGTACAACAAACCTAAATCTGCTAAAAAAAACTATCGCACACAGCATACGGAGCCCACCGCTTTTCATTAATGATGATCTACCGCTCGCAGATCCGCTCGAAATGCGACTATGGAGCCCCCCTGTTTTCCATAGCAACCAAGACAGACCTTTCCAAACTAGATGCCATCCATAACGCCTCTCTTCGCTTAGTTACAGGCGCACTCAGAACATCTCCAATAACTAGCCTCTATTGCGAAGCCTCAGAGTGGCCTCCGTCGTTTCGACGCGATTATCTTACAGTGAACCTGCTGCTACGCACCGTTGCAAACCCGGCTCTCCCAGCAACAAACAGTGTCACACGATCAATCCAGAGCTCTTCAGAAACCAGACTCTTAGGATCGCGAGTAAAAAGAATCTTACCCTACGCATCACATTCTCTTCCCACCAAATTATCAACGACAATAAAGCTGAAAGAGTCTTCCCACCATGGGAAGCAAATCTCGCCTCATTTGACTATTCGCTGCTGTCAAACAAGCACTCTCACTTTTTCATAGTCCATAAACTACTCTCTCTGCAAAGAAATAGGTTATATTATTCAGATGGCACAAGGGCAGCAGAATTTGCTGGCTGCGCAGTCGTAGTTGGTCAAAACGTTATTATCAGATTTTCGCTTCCCCCGCTATTCACTGCTCTGTCCGCAGAATTATATGGCATCCTCCTAGCTTTGGAACACGCGGTTAAATTAAACCAACATACAATAACAATAGCCACCGACTCACTGGCAGCCTTACAGAACATCCAACAAAAATCAAATCATCCGATAGCTAACTCCATAAATATAATCCTTCATAACTCATCACCGAGGGTAACCTTTCTGTGGGTTCCTGGTCACGCAAAGATTCCAGGAAACCTCATGGCCGATCATGCCGCCAAAGAGGCGTCAAAAATGCTTCCAGTACCACGAATTCAGATTCCACCCGGTGATATCAAGGAAGCGAGTAAAAACCTTTTTTGGAAATTATGGCAGAAAGAATGGACGGAACAACAAAATCCATCTCACCTACATGCAGTCAAACCATCAGTACGCGATTGGAAATTTCAGCCAGAAGCTCGAAAGGATCAAGTGGTGCTATGCCGCCTACGTATCGGCCATTCCATCCTCACACATGCACATATATTTCAGAAGCTTGCTCCACCAATATGCGACAGATGTGAAGTTCCTATCACCATTCCCCACCTTCTATCCGAATGTCCAAAGATCCTAAACCTATGCTCCAGCTTCCCTCCGCAATATCTTTCTTTGTCACTCCTATCGCAGGATTCGTCATCCGTCGCACCCCTTCTCGATCTTTTCAAATCCCTAAATTTATTTAATAAAATATAATAAACTTGCAGGCCGCGCTCCTAGTCTAGTTGCTGTACACAGCGCGGGAGAAAAAAAAAAAAAAATGTTATATATAATATATATATATATATATATATATATATATATATATTGTTATAGTTTAACTCCCTTTTTCAGGAGTATCTACAACAAAAAAAATATTTAATTACATACATTTGAGTGCCATTTAATACGTATTGTTTATAATACAAATTCCTCTTCTCGAAAATTAATTGTTATTATCCCTGTTCTAAGGCAATATTTAATACGAATTCTTTGATGATTTTTTCTCTAAGGCGATGTATTATTCGAATGTTTTCGAAGATTTGATTTCTTGCTTTTTGCTAGAAGACGATTCCTTATCGATTCCCTAAATTGTTGAGTCTGAGATTTTATCCAAAATATCGGTAACGTACAAAAGATAACCATTCAAAAGATTTATTAAGTTTTTACAAATAAGAAAAATATTAGAGTTCGTAAAATTAACGTTACCTACTTGTCATATGGTAAACCGCAGAAAATATTAGTTTTTAATTTTAAAAAGTTAATTATTACACGTATGTATTTTTTTTGATTTTTCTTATGTATTTCTTTTTAATCACGTTAAATTAACCAAAAACGTAACAATAATAATTAGAATATATAACGAGTACAGTAGTACAAAAATAATAAGCCAGTAATAATAATAAATCAAGAAAAAAAAACCCAAGCCCGAAATAATAATAATAAAATTCAAATTATTCGATACACATAACCACCTCTCGGCTGATAAATGAAGCAGCCTGTGATCGAAAGTAACCCTAAATTATTATTCGTTGTTGATCAACGCGATTCACAGAGTAATTAACTTAATACTAAGAATGTATACCATTACAGTACCTCCCTTAAGAATTTACCAGTAATTATTTTACATCGTTGTCGTCAACAAATTAATACTCCTTTTTTTTTTTTTTTATCATTTTATTTTTTATTTTATTTTATTCTATTTCTATACCATTCTATTTCCATTCCATCTCATTTCATTTCTATTACACTTTACTTCTAATTCATTCCATTTCATTTCTATTCTATTTCCATCTTCATTATCTCAATATTCCTTTTACAATAAACTGAAAATATGCCGAGTTCAAGAAATTTAATTTAACTCTATGTTCATTCTATAGACGTAATTAAACAGAATTAAAAACTCATAAATTAAAAATTGGAATTTAGTAATTAAAGCAAATACACAATTTTATTGACCAAGATCTTACTTAAAGCAATTTCTTTTCTTAATCATTAGGCTATTCTTAAATTTTAATAACGATCTTATTTCTTTACAAGTGTAGTAAAATATTAAAATTTAAACTTCAAAATAAATTAGCTTTCTAGTTTTCACAATAATTAATAGATATTAATAAGTATTTAAAAAAAAAAAAAACAAAAAAAAAACTGGTTTATCTTGGGGACGATAATTCCTTCTTTAGTTTTTATCTCACTACAGGCAAACATTAGCCGTACATCCGGGGGAAATTTATTCTTCATAGTGCGTATAAACTCCTTTTCTGTAATGGGAAGCTCCGAAATGATCTATCTCATTATTCCAATGGCCATTCTTTTCTGTCTTTTTTTCTTTTAAATTATTATTTATTTATTATTTGGAACTGTTATTAACAAATAAATATTTCACGATATTCTCGTACTATGACTAGAGTTACATTGCTTTTCGTAGATTTATTGTTAAATATCTGTCACTGCGGATTAGAATTTCTTTATAATAATTGAAACGTTGAAGTCACCAGCTCTATCTACGGATCCGTGTATAACTTCGAAAAATCTGAAGACGATCGGATGAAGCCACTATCTTTGATGCGATCAGGTGTTACTTTCTATTTGTAAATGACTTATCAAAAAAGTTCTGTGGTTCAGGAGTGGCGTGAAACGGTATATGTGTCAACTATTTGTACTGTAAAGTCGAAAGAAAAAAAAGATAATCAGAATTTGACTTCAGTTTAATTCTTTGTTTCTGAATATGTTCGACGCACCTTTTACTGCAATAATCAGCTGACGTTGCTTAAAAAATTCCAACGACAAGTAGTTGGCACGATATTTTAAAAAGGATTTACCGGCCTTCCTTTAAAAACGTAAAGTAATTTAGTAAGTCCCATATAGCTTTGGTAGAGTATCATGGATTGTGAAGTTAACCTTTTCATATTGTACTAAGCCTAATGGATCTAAGGAGAATACTGGAGCCAATTCCTTTCTACTTGCGATCCGCCTTTACTTCCCTTGATTTCTCTGGTATAACCAATACTCAATTTTCATACCCGGCGGCAATTCGGATCCGGAACAAGACAGATCTCGAAAATCCATGATACTTCTGATTTGGTAGCCAAGCACCTTAACCACTAGGCTACCGCGCTGCCATAATATTCTTTTTTTACGCTTTTATTTTTACGAAATTATTATCATTATAAATCTTTCGTTTTGTCTGCGCTAATGAATCTTGAATATTATTTTAATTTGTTTCGAATAAAAAAATTTAAATATATATTTTTATTTTTATAATCTTCAATATTAGTTTTCATAATTTATCTCCTCCTAGATTATTTCTCTTCCGGTGAGAGCTTATCGAGTGAAAGTCTCCTGTAATTATCAGATAGAACAACAAGAGTAGTATAGAATAAGAAGCAATAAGTAATAACATAGAACAGAATGCTTAGTGAGCAAACGCTGATGATTAATGTCGCAGAAAATAAGGCGTTTATTTTAATTTATTAAAGTAACTTATTTTACGCTTATGTTTGTTTATTAGTAAGGAATTTATTTTTATTCTACATTTATAAGTTAGGGAAAAAAAAAACGAAAAGGTAAAAAGATGCAAAGAATAGTGGAACGAGAATAGAGCAGTGAAAGGGAAATTCGAAGGAAGATGGATAGAAAGACGAGATGAATGATTAGTGGGAAAGAAAGGGAGCCGATAAGTATGCGATAGCGTAATCTCAGAAGCTAATTTAATATAAACGGAAAAGGTTAATAAAATTACCTTTACAACGGACGTCGACATTTTCATAAATAAATATTTATGTAGCGAGGATAGTTTTAAAAATTGAAAATTCTTTAGAGTAGGACCGGGGAAAAATATATGTACGAAAACTATCTACCGTTAGAGAGAGCAACACTCGTCAACGGTCGAAAGAATAAAAGTCTAGCCGGTGTTTGTTCGAAAAATATTTATTCCGTACACCTGGGGTAATGTTCGTTTGCCGAAGGGAGAGAAAAAAAAAATATCCTGGCTGAAAATGGAGTATTATTCTAAAAGGGTACTGCCGTAAATCTGGTCGATATTTGTTTTTTGGGGCAAAAATATTTTCCTTACCATCTTCCCAAATATAATTTCAAATGAATAAAAAATACCCTCTTCAAAATGCTTTACGTTTTTTTTTCAAATATTTTTCAATAAGCCGTCAACTTACGGCTAAAATGAAACTTTGAGACTTAAAACTAGGTATAATTAATTTTTTATAGGTAATTTTTTTTAATTTAAAGCTTTGGCAAAGAACGAAAACATTTATTGACTTTGCCCGGTGGTTTAGCCCGATAATTTCCCCTTCTGAGAGTTACAAAAATTTTTATTCGGTGATATCGTGATCGGAATAACACACGGATCTAGGTATAAATTACTTCGTATAAAAACACGCAATCCTCATTCCAGTTCCGATATCGGAACCTGTCTAGTTATAAATAAATCAACCTGTATTCGGAAATTATTCCGTTATAAAGTTATTCTATATTCGTTAAAATTAATTAGTAAAGCAGTTTTCTGATAATTTTTGGAAATATTCGGAAAAAGGCAAAATGTCATTTTGAGTTTATAGAAAAATTGATTACCTAACAATTTTCCGCTTTAATTTTAAACCTATTTAAGGTTAATTTTTTTTAAAGGATTTCTGTTGGTCTCCAGAATCGTGTACAATAACTAAACTAGTACAGTCTGAGGGTGAGTTTTAGATTATAAAACTTATTTTAAGTCATTAATTCTTATAAACTGAAATATTAAGTTTAGGTTTCCTCCTGAATTTGAAAGAACAAACGGCAAATTGAAAAACTCGAAATTCTTCACGCCACGAATGCATTGAAGATATGCTTAGTAGATCGTTGAAGCACTTCAACGCAGTAAAACGATCAAGTGGTTGAGAGATCACCCATAGATAATTGTGAAACAGTCGTATGTGTGACTTGGACGCATCTAAACACATAATAGTTTCTATCTTCGAGATCCACCACCGCACGAAAGACCACTATAGTGCAACATATTTCTTAGTGGTTTGGGCAAAGGATGTTAACTGGGTAGTATCGATAATCTTCTGTAAAAACACGTTTTAGTCAAAGAAATATCGATTTTTTCCCCCAGTTTTTCGGATTTTTTTTTCCGATTCACTATTTACGGATTTCATTCCTCTTCTTCCTTCGTCTGTCCGGCTAAACTCTTTCCAGCAAGGCGTATTATAATTTGCCGAACGGATATAATATGTAAAGTGAACATCTTTTCTATAATTTCATTCTAGGGTTTTTAGTCGAACTCAATTCGCACAAATAAAAAAATTCGTCTACAGAGGACGTGCAGCAACGCGAACTTATTTTTACATAAATACAGACAGACTTGCTGGAATGGTTTAATTTTTTTGACATTAAAGATTAGCCCCGCAGCAGTTTTTGTTCTCAATTGGAATTACTGAGTAATCAATCGTTTTTCTCGGTGAAGCTAATTCGTTCACTCGTGTCTGCCGATTGAAGGGTAATAATGATACGATTAACTTGAAAACGGAGACGTGTGGTCCGAATTTGTGGAAATCGATAGCTTCTCGTGACAAGAAACATTAAAATGATAAATTCCGTTCGCTGCAAATGCCAGCAAACACGTGCGCCTTTCCACCCCTGACCATTTTTCATTTATTAAAAGGTTCCCCCCAGGTAATATTGTACAGCGACGGCGAGTTTTTAATGGTAAGATAAAGCAATTAACGGTGTAAATACTTCCAAGACTGTTTTCCCCGGTAAATTTCGATCGCTTCCTTAATCATTTTAAACATCACCGAAAAAGAAAATCTTTAATCGAAATGGAATCGTTGATGAAATTGACGAAATACATATTGCCTACTGTACACACCAGAAAAAAACATATAAAACCTTCCGCTATTCGAGCGTGTAAAATGTGTTCTTTTAATTTATCAGCGTAATCGACCAGCCGAGAAATTGCACATCAATTATGATTATATATACACTCTATCATTTATTTCAGTGCCGTTTTCGTAATCTACGGCGGTACGGGAAATCTCTTATCATTTTGTAAACCGTTAGAGAACACACGGCGATGCCTGATTCAATTTTCTCGCAAAGAAACACGTCAGATTTAATTTAGAAAATTTTATAGTGAAGCGGACCATTTGTGAAAGAGATATTGACGGTAAAAAAAAAAAAAAATTTTAAAACCTTCCGTTCAATCTGACTTTTGGTTAAATCCAAAAGTTTCCACATCTGGCGCCACAGTAGTTTGAAAGCGCTAAAATTTTAGCTTCAAAATATTATATTTTAAGTTTTTCTGTTTCTTTCGTTTTATTTTAGGTGTTAAGTCATTTAACTAACTAGGCAATTTTTTAAAAAAACTGGTTAAATAAAAGGAAAAAAAACAAAAAAACTACGCAATTTCAATGCGGGGATGGGAACAAAACATAATCACATAATATACGAAATAACGAAAAGTAAAAAAAAAAAGAAAAAAAGAAGAGAGAAAAGGGAGTTGCGCTGTCCGAACGATTTAAATAAATCTTCGTAATCTTTCCCAAAAATAAGTTTCAAATGGGCACGGTCGTAAATGTCTTAGCATAACCCACGCGAATACTCGAATAGAATAATTAGAAGAAAAATAGCTTAAAATTATACAAAAAAAACATCGTCTAGCATTCATACTAAAAAATAATAACTAAAATGCGGCGTCCGAGTATAGTATTTTCTTTTTACAACGAAAGTCTTGTCTTTTCGTTTCTCGCGAAATTTAATAAATTCTTATATAACAATTCAGTTGGAACAAAGAACCCCACTCATTCAATACATCATACATCCGTCCGATTAATTTTTGGTCTTCACCGAACTTCTCCATCAGCTATTGCTTGTTTCTTTAGCGGCATACTCTCACTTCCCCTAATCCGTTCCTCAATTACCCCGCGTGCGATTTAATCCACTGGTACCTTCATCAGTATCTTTTTCAAACACTACTGATATTCCACTTCCGTCTTTCCTTAGTGACCCAATTGCTAAATTAATAAAACGAATTATCGATAGTGGCGTGCAATTGCCAAATCCTGACACCTTTTATTACAAAAACTTGCCCTTTGGGAAGACAACCCCCGCAAGAATAGACAATAGCTTGCGGACCGATTGCGAAACTAATTCACCGAGTCGCTGAAAAAATCAATAGTCATCACAACTCTTTGCGCATATATATATATATATATATATATTGATGATTCAAAAGTAGAACTGCATATTTCCCCATCCCCCACCGCGTGCGCATATGACATCGGCAGTGAAATCACTTCGTTGCATCTAAATGATTAGTGTTCGGTACAGGAAGCGGAACTGTACGCCTTATACGACAGCTTCGTAACTTGTTTTCAGACAGGATGTATGAATAGAAGTGCATACACTCTTGATAACTGACTCTTTGGCTTCTCTAAAATCGATTTCCCCGCAGAACAACGCGGATATCTTGGTCCTGAAAGTCAATTATACGTCGAAGCTGCTCTATCATGCAAGAAATCAGGTAACGCTCTTGTGGGCGCCGAGTCATATGGGAATTCAAGGCAACGAACTGCACCAATGCTGTTTGTAGCGCCACCAATCTGCAAAATGAAGGTTTATTTCCGTGACCGTATGATGGCTGACTGGATCAGCCAGTGGAAATCATCTTTTATAAAAAGCATAAAATTTACAGTCGATCCAAGGTTTCCTTCTCTTCACCTTACGCGTCCGGAATATGCGGTGTTAAATCGGTTGCGGGTTGGACATACATACGACGGTCTCACACAATTACATACTTGAAGGTACCCTCGCCCACCCACGTGCTGTTCCGGCTCATCTGATCCTTCGGGGGAACACCTGTTACAACAATGTACAGCGTTCGCTCGCGCCGCTATGGCCGCTGTTCCACTTTCAACTATTCTATCAAATGACTAGGTAAGTTATGAAGTAGCCTTTTTACCCTGGCCCATGTGCTGTAATGACCATTGTAGTTAAAAATGGCGCATGCGTGCTACCAGGAAAAAACAGAAACACTCGCCATTGCTACCCTGCAATCGAACTTTCTACGTTCAAAATTATCATTATTTTTTATGATAAATAATTCCGGCGTTTATTCTACGGTTGATGTCTGGAGATCCCGCTTTGATCGGAAACCATTCCACACAGGAATTCGGTTTTTGCAAAGACGTCCCTATTTATGAGTGTACTGCTTTAGAGCAGCGGTGACGTAATTTCAAACATATTTTATTGCATACCTGTGGCCTACTTATTATTTACTAAGTATAAATGCCACACGCGGTTGGTTGATATTTATAAAAATTCCAAGTACGCTGTAAAAAGAATAGATAACTTAATTTTTTTTTTATTCCTTTCTCTGTGTCTAGCTTTCGTCATCTGGTCATTTAACAAAAGTTGTAGTTCCCATGCCACCAGCAGAGCACATGCGAAGCATAGGATACCTTAATTAACTAGCGATTCTCTCGTTTAAATACCGATATAATAGCAAAATACGAAAATTTGTATAGTTTTGTTAAGTAATTTCACATATAAAAATGACGTCTTAAAAGCGATTGCGAAAAACTTTCCATTGCGTCCTTCCTGTCATTTCCTTATATTCCTTTTCATTATTTGAGATTATTGCGATTGCATAGTTTACTTTTCGCATCCTTCAGTGTTTTATTATTAAATTTATTCATAATTCAAGTTTTTGTACTTCATTTGCGCGTTTAATTTCGTTTCTTTTTATAAATTTTTTACTTGTGTTTTTTAATTATGATTTTGTTTGGTTTTTTTCGCGCCTCTGCAATTAATTCTTTATTATTAGCGGAACTAATTTACACGCAACATGTGACCTTTGCTTAGTATAATAATTCAACCAATCTTGGCGACAAAACATCTTCTTAATAGTACATTTGCTTTTCAAGTATTTGATTTGTAATATAATTTAATACCATCTTTTCATTGGTAATCAAATTTTTTATTAAACCCAAGTTTGATCATTAGCATTACATTTTTTAAATAATTTTTTAATTAAGCACTTTCATTCTAATAAAAGTCTCTTTTTATAACTGATAAACTATAAAATAATTTCTCTGTCCGAATGTCATATGTAATCATTTGAATTAGTGTCATAATGCGCTATTTGTAATTTTTCGCAAATAAAAAATATTTAACTTTCGTTTAATTTTCTATATCGTTGATCTTCATATTTTTTTAACAGAGACTGATAATGTGTACATGTAATATAATACATATATGATGTAATCTCTTATTATAATAGAAATTATCAGCATAAAATTCTTATTTGTTGACACCGATGAATGAATCAATAGTGTGGTACACTTTTCTGGAACATTCCTAATCCATTGTTGTTAGTTTCGAAAAAAATCTCCTCTAACTGCATTAACTATTTACTAATTTTAATAATTGTTTTCCAAGCATCTTTTTTTTAGCGGCCTTTTTCTAAATAAAAGCTACTCTATTTCTTGTTTGTTTCAAGGCAGTTCGTAAACAAGAGAATACGGGTGAAGACCTGAACACGTTTTTGTTTTCTCCCAAATTGCACTGCTAAATCTCAAGTTTCAGCTGATGGAATTTAGCTAAGATTTTTTTAGCTAGCGGTGGCGGAATAAAAGAAAAGGCTGCTAAACGGCGAAAGAGAATGTCAACCTTTATAAAGTAAATTTCTACTTCTAATTTAAAAATAATACGCGCCTTGCGAATGCCGAATCCGTTTTAGCGATTCAAGTGTAAATTGCCCTTTTTCCGCTTTCTGAAAAACCAGAAAATTGAATTTTCCTCTTGACTTGCTGTTATTCTATGTATCAGGTTTTTTTTTTTTTTTTTTTTTTTTCGATTTAGTAGCAAAGAAATTATTGCAAAAACAAGTTAACCTTTGTTTTGAAAGTTTTTCATTTTCTAATTTGTTTTCTTCAATAAAAGTAGTAGAAAATGAAAAAACATACTATTAATAATTATATAAGAAAATATATTTGTAACAGTAGTAAATTATTTTTATTATTATTATTATTATTTCTTGTTTTACTTTCTACTAGAAAGTGTATATTGGCTTTATACATGTATTTCGGGGAAGATAACTTTTATTTTTATTATATTACTGTTACACTTAACCAATAACTTTAATAGTTCGTACTTAAGATATATTACTATTGCTATTATTATTTTAGAATACTTCATTCATGTTAAATTTAACTGTAATAAAAGAGTTTTCACTGTTTACTTCGCGGTAACTAAGACAGCTCTTACTTTACCGTTATTTTTAATATTATACTTTAATATAGTTTCCACTAATTTAACTTATTATTGTTAGAAACATTTTGTTTTTTCATTATACTTTGTTTTTAACATTAATCATAGAAAAAATAACAATACGTATAAAATTCGTTTTACTTTGCCTTTTTAGTTCATTTTCTAGTAAACTGTACATACATCCCAATTTTGTTGCAAATATTGCCTACATATATCCTAATTTCAAATTGTCTTTCTGTTCAATTTTATAACTTAATCAGTCAGTTTAAATTTCATTTTTCAACCTTCATAATTTTAAAATCTATTATTTAAAGCAATACAGAGTGAAATAAATAAACAAACAAAATACGACATATGTATTATTCTACTTATTTAATGAACTAATTTAACTTTAACTTTATACTCTTAAGTAATTGCTTACAACATACAACTACTTTTTAATATGTTATTAATGCGAATTCTTAAAGATTTAATTATTTACAGTTTTCTTTATTATTTTTTGACAAATTCATTGGTTTCGTTTTAATTTACTATTTAGAAAGATATGTAAATATAAAAATGCTCCTAATTTATTCTTCAATTAGTTCAGTTAAGATAGAATAGAGTTTTCCCTCAAAGCAAGTGGGCATCCATTTCTTTTATACATGTTTGAACGCTGTTAATTATAAGTTTATATGCACACCTTAATCATTCACGATTTCTTTTTCTCTTTCTTGTCCATCTAAAGTTACACTATATATACTTTCGGTAAATTCGAATTTAAAATTTTACATTAAACCGTTGGTACTTTTAAAATTTTATATTTTGTATTTACTTTTTACATATCATACGTTACATCTTTTTTACCTTTTCGTCATTTGTTTCATAATTATCAACTTCATAGAATTTTGTTATTTTAACTTTAATTTAATTTTAAATGCCAGTAGACGCTTTAAATGATACAGTACACTTTACCTATTTCACATATTTTTATTTTTTCCTACTTCTTCCGTAATATTAACTGTTCTATTTTATAATTTGTTTTAGTTGCAAACTAATAATAACTCGAAAAACCTTATAAATATACAAAAATAATCCTTAACTCCGATTTCAATTACTAATTCATTAAAATTATTCACATTAAATATTAATAGTTTACGAAACGAATTTGACGAGTTTCTAATATTTCTAAATGAACGAGATTTTGCGTACGACATTATCACATTGACAGAGACATTATGATGAGGAATTGACGCGATACTCCATCCCAGGTTTCACTTCTGTGGGACAATGTCGACAGGGTAAGAGGTCGGGTGCCCGTTATAATATTTGTCAAATTAGGTATACCATTCGATATTGTTAATTTCTCTATCTCGTCTGCAAATGTTGTGGGAATAAAGATAAAACTAACGAATAACAAACTCATAACATTTTTCGGTATATACCGTTTCTGTTCTCCAAATTATAATGATTTCTTACAGGACTTGCAATATATCATTGGCACCTCATCGCCTATACGTATCATAACGGGCGATATGAACATAAATCTTTTAGACGAGACTAAATCATCTGATTATTTAAACTTGCTCTATTCTCTTGGTTTCTCGAGTATTATTAAGGAGCCGACCTACACACGGTGTCGACTGAATTACACATCTTGTATAGATCACTTGTTTATTAGAAACATAGATAATAATTTATTCAGTCCAAACATTAATCATGAGATTCTTAACATTAGTTTCTCTGATCATTGTGCCATTACTGCAGATGTAAAAACAGACTTTATATATCAAACATATTCGTCAAAACAAAAATACTTTTTTGATAAATCGTTTTTCACTAAAAATCTTAGCAACTACTCGCTCAATGAACCATATCAAAGTGATCTTTCTATTGATGAAAAATTTAATTTATTACTAACTATACTCAAAGAACGTTTGAACAGTGCAGCAGTACCAACCCAATAAAAGAGGTTTCCACAAAAGGTCTCACTGGATCACTGATGAAATAGTAAAACTTACACAAAAGAAAAATCAACTTTACAAATTATCCAAGTCATCATCAACAAATTCCACACTTCTAGCTCAATTTAAAAAAGTCTCTAAAGAAGTTCAAAAGCAGGCCAGGAAAGCAAAGATGGATTATTATAGTAAATTATTACAAAACTGTGGTTTTGACCAAAAAAGATATCGGTCATTAAAAACGTTTTAGGAAACTCAGACCATACAATTAAAGAAATCTCCATAAACGGTTCTAAAATCAATGTTGTTGGTAATGAAAAATTAGTATCAAATGGTTTCAATAACTATTTCTCTGACGCAGTTAAGAATTTATGAAAAAATAACAATGTGATTCATACATACACTTCCAAAGGGGTACCTAATTTAAAGTCATTTGGGTTCTATGATTTACTTCCCGATGAAATAAAGTCTGGAATTCTTTCCCTGCCAAACAAATTTTCTTTCGGATCAGACGGAATTTCTATTATTCTAATAAAAGAAAACATTAATTTCTTTATTAGACCTTTAACATATTTATTTAACCAATCCATTAAAGAAGAAACATTCCCAGAAGTATTAAAATTAGGTATCATAACTCCTATTCACAAATCTGGAGACAAAGCTGATCTTTCAAACTATAGGCCCATCTGTATTCTCCCCACCATTTCAAAAATATTTGAAAAGTGCATAAAACGCCGAATGCTTGCTTTTCTACAATCGAATGAATTTTTCAGCGTGAATCAATACGGTTTTATGCCTGGAAGAAGTACGAATGATGCAATTTTTGATCATTGCTCGCTAATAGCCAAAAATTTAGAATCAGGGCGATCTGTAGCGGGAGTCTATCTAGATCTTAAAAAGGCCTTTGACGTCGTTGACCACAACATATTATTACACAAATTGCATCATTGTGGTTTCCGTGGCATTATACATAACTGGTTTAAGTCATACCTAACCAAAAGGTTGTACACTACAAAAATTAATAGTGTACACAGTGACAATATTGTAAATCAGTATGGAGTACCTCAAGGAAGTATTCTAGGACCACTTCTATTCTTAATTTATATTAACGACTTATGCAACCTAGATATAAACGGTAAAATATTTTGTTATGCAGATGACACTGCTCTCCTTATAAGTGCTCGGGAAAGTAGTGTTCTACAACACCTAATACAAACAGATCTGACAAAAATTAAAAATTGGTTGGCTGAAAATTTTGTTACAGTTAATTTAAATAAAACAAAATTTATGATATATAGTAATTTACCCCAGACCCGTTGGGATAATATAACAATCTATTGGGACAATAACAACATATTAGAAAAAGTGTACAATATTAAATATCTTGGAATGTTTTTAAATTGTAAGCTACTCTGGGATAAACACATCCAATATCTTGCATCTAAACTACGGAGGTTAAACTTTTTATTCTATCACCTTAGTCATCATTTCAATATCAAGCATCTCCGTTGAATATATCTAGCACTATACCAGCCAGTTCTCACATATGGCATCATGCACTGGGGCCATGCCTCTGCTTATTACTTACGGCAGATAACACAATTGCAAAAACGAATATTAACCTCATGTAGCAATCGTGGAGACATACCAAATAATAATGGACTGTTAACAGTAAGCAACTTATATGAAATACATCTCCTTCTATTTGTTTTAAAGAACAAATCAAAATTTAACATATCCATGAAACCTGGAATAACAAGACAATCTAAACAAGAAATAGCTAAGATATCACGAACTAATAAACACCATGTACGTCAACAGGCCTTTTATATGGGTTTCAAACTGTTTAATTCTTTGCCTGTAGCTATAAAAATGCAACCCCAAACTGGGGAACCACCACTAAGAAATTATAAATACAGGCGAAAGTATCTCATTAATTACTTTAGCAAAAACGTGACTCATTGAAGACATACTCCGTCTCTATTTATACGAACTTGGCATATTTTATAAATTCTATTCAATCTGCAAATTGACCTTTTAAATTTACGCTGCATAATCCCCAGTCATCTTAAGACTAAATTCATAACATTTTAATACTATCCTTTTAAGATACACCTAAAAGGATATTCATCTCATATCTTTACAGCCACTTTTTTACACCAACGTTACTAATTTACTTATTACCTATATTTTATTTTTTCATTTATCTCCCTATTTCAGTACATAACTTATGTTATCTTCACTGAAATGTTTTATACTATTGTTACTAAGTTACTTATTACCTATATTTTCTTTATTTTTTTTTTATTTATCTATCTTTTAAATTTTAATTATTTTAGTAGATAACTTATGTTATCTTCACCGAAATGCACTTGAGAGCAGATTATATTATTATATGTACATACAAATGGAATAAGTGTGGTCAATTTGAATTCAGTATATATGTGGATATATCTGTTTTCTGTGTGAGTGTAAAATTGTGTATATTACTGAGGGAGTAGATGTATTTGGTGCAGCTAATGTGTTTGTTGTACACATCATTGTATGTGTTATACAGGATATTTAAGCTGACTTGTGAGTATGGTTGCTTGCAAAACTGGGTGTAGATGAAAGGGTAGATGTTAGCATTTGAGACTATTTAATGTACATAATTATTTTAAGTATTGGTTTGTACTATTAGCATCGATTTTTAAAATCACTTATAAAGTAAAATGTTAATTACTGAAATTGTCATTATCAGGGCGTAGTACTCGTATGTATTCATACTGCACAACACATTTACCTCATCTTGTTTTGATTTTGTTTTCCTATTACAGTTTGTTGTAAATGATATAATATCTTTATTTTTATTTCATTTTTGTTTTTTTGTTCTGTTTTTTATATTATTATTTTATTTTATGTTATTTTTTTTTTTTAAAAACCTTTTTCCATTATTGTTCTTGTTAAATTTTGCTATTACTTTATACCTACAACCACAATAATGCATCCGTATCTTTTGTTATCGTAAAGATTTAATTTTTGTTTTGACCACTACTCGCGTAATACTGCGCATAAGTGGCTTTTCTCTGTAATAATAATAATAATAAAGTGTTATTTCTTATTTGATTATTTATATATATACATATATATATATATATGTGTGTGTTTGTCAATTAATCGTATTTTGCCTATCTATTTTGATTTCCAAATCAGATTCTGTACTGTTTTATTTTTAGCAGATTTCAGTATTTTGTTTATTGTATTTTCTTCAGTTACGTATCTTTTATTGTATCCACTATTAGCGTTTTCGAGCGCATTTGTGGAGTTCAATGGTAATAATAAATAAATTGAATTGAAATTGAATTGAGTTATTATTATTATTATTCTCGCGCTAAATTTTGCATCTGCAGATATTGTAATAAATATAAGTTTGTATAATAATAATTCAACTTTAAATTTATTTATGTACGTGCAGGAAATAAAATTTAGGAATTTATACGTATTATTTTTAAACCGTATAGCCGTAAGAGTAACACGAGTTGCGAATTTAATCCCGTTTTTTTTACTTCTAAGAACTTCAAAAATAGATTTTTTAGAATGTCCTGGATCCAGCTTTTACTGCTAATACAATTATCTTCGTTATTTTTTGGTTACATAAGTCGTAAATGCAGATTACAAATGGCAAAGAGCTTATATGTAATAATAATAATAATAATAATAATAATAATAATAATAATAAATCGCCGTCAAAAGTAAACGATAACTCATTAAGTCGAAAGACATTGACGTGAAAGTTTCGTGATCCAGCCAACATTTTTCTCATTAATGGCAATTTTGAAAAATATATTCTGTGCGCAGAGGCTGATTAATATCAGGTGTCCTGTGCGGAAAAGTGAGTTCCGTACATTTGGCAAAATATCGCGAATTGTGGAATTAAAATTTTCATAGTGTACTAAGCCGAACAGCATTGTTGAAAATAAAATGGTCAGTGTTTCTTTTTCCTTGGGATTTGTCTTTGCTTTCTCGGATGACTTCTTTGATCAATGATTTCAGGTTAGATATATGTATGTCTGGGAACGCGACTTGACCCTCTGGGACAAGTCAAGTCTACGACATCTCTCTCTCTCTTGCTCGCTCGCTCGGTTACTGAGCACCTCGGCTACTGTTAAGTTGTTGAACATTAATTTAATTAAATGAAATTATCGAAAATTTTGGAAATATGAAAAAAACGTTAAATTCCTAGAATATTCGTAATTAACGTAAAACATTCTTGGAATACCGCGCGAACAAACTGATAATATAGCTCAAGAAGATTCTTTTTCGAGTGTCTGTAATTTCTGATTAGGTATGTATTATTTTTCGGTTTCTATACGAACCGCTCCCCGACGTTCAATTGCCGAATGTCTAACATCTGTTTTAGCTAGTTTATTGCGAAATGAATCATTCATAATCGAATCGCAGCTATTTCTACGGCTTTGCTCGACTAATAACGAAGTAATATTTATTAGACAAAACATCAGCGAGAACGGTGGCTAAGTAATTAAGCTAAACTTCGCTACTAGACCCAAGATGCGAAACTGATGACTCGCCTAGTTTCGAACTGATACGAGATTTTTGACAATGTGAAACGACCTTTTCATAAAGAAAGGAGATGTAGTTGTGATCTGTTAACTTTAAAATCTTTTAAAAAATCGCTCAAGCCTACGGAACTTACCATTTATTCGAGTAGAACATAATGTTTTCTAGCAACGTGTGTCTATTCATTAATTCACTATGAAGAATAGCTTATTGAATTTTTGTCAATGCTCGGTTCAGTATCGTTCAGGATTGATTCCAATGCTATAATTTAGTTTTGTTTTTTTAAAAAATTCTTATAAAACTTTAAATCATTTATTAATCTTATTTAGTATCTTAGCACGATAATGAAATTTAATAGCATTAAAATGTATGAACGAATCGAAACTAACATTTAAACAAATATACGTATGTATGTATGTATCACTGTATTAAAAAGAACCCAGTACGTGTACTATTATTGGTTCGCGGATCGGCTGTGGTACGAAAACTATTAAAATAGGCGGTAATCATAGTTGAAATAAAAATAGTGAAAATTAATGGTAAACCGGGTATTTGATAACGATAATAGGAAAGAAATACTCGCTCTTTAGGAGTTTTAATTCTGTTTTTCGACGGATAACGCGGAGGTTTTAAATTCTAATAAAGCTACATCACGGCTATTACATTGTCGCGTAAAGGCAAAACAAATTAACGAAGCTTACTGGTGACTTTTTCGCGCGAGATTTTAAACGGTTGATCCTATTTAGGCTGAAGTCTGATAAGGTCTGATACTGTGTGCTTCAATGAAAATGTCACCTAGATAAAGAAATATTTACGTAATAAAGAACAGTTGTCCGCTTATTTAACCGCCGGCATCTACCTTCGACTAGCTCGCCGAATATAGGCCTGCTACAAGCAGTGAATGGCCGTAGCTAATGATAAAATTATAGTCTCTCGGAAAGAAAAACGGTTCTTTTCATTTTGCGAAAATTTATTTTTCGATATTTTCTACTTCTAAATCGTTCTCGGAGAAAAACAAAAAAAAAAATACTATCTTCAAGAAAGGAGAAATCTTAAAGTTAGACAGATATTAATAAACTTTTAGAAATGCTGAAAGGAGATTTAAAAGTTTCTCCTGAACAATTGGTTGGATACGAAATTCATTTAACGGCAAACATCGCCTTTATCATTCGTAATCCGAAACCCTGTACAAGCTGTTAAGAAAAATCGATAACCATTTATTGAGCTTATCAAAATAAATTTTATCAGCCTTTCATGGCCGATTTCACACCTTTACGCGGTGACTTTTCATTTAGAGTCGAATAGTTTGATAGGCATCTCCTAAACTTAAAAAAGTGATTAGCCTAGAAACTGAAACGTCCCATTTAATGTTACTTCACCGATCACAAGAATTGATCAACAGTTTCGGAACCTATCTTTGTCGAGAATGATACTGTGTTCCCTCTACATTTAAAGCGGATTTCGTTTTACATCCTAATCATATTACCGATTGCATACGATAAAGGAGCCTTGCTGATCTTAATGTCACCGAGAGTCTTGTTTTTTTTTTTCCTTTCCCTTTTTTAAATTGTGTGTGCTGTTTGTAACTACTGTGATCATTACAGCACACACGAGGGGAGGTTATTTAGATTTGTTGTGTTAGGCCACTCATTCTAACAAAGGCTATAATTCGAGTGATGTTTATTGATTCGTTAGAGAGTATGCACTCTATGTTTCCCAGCAAGTCCAGTTGTTTTCGTAATACCTTCATCTTTTGGCAGGTGAGCAGTATATGAGAGACTGTTGGTATGGTTATCTGGCCGCACAGGGGACACATAGCCGGAGGCGGGGTTTTATCGATTATGTGTTTGTGGGAAATAGCGATATGCCCGATTCGCAGTCGGCTCAGGATCTTAAAGTCGTTTCCGGATGTTCCTTTTGGTGGCTACCATGGTTCAACTGTGGGCTTTATGCTTCTTAAGAATGTTGTAGCAGCTGCCCATTCAGTTCTCCACTGTTTTTCGCACACTCTTAATAATGTGTATTCCATTGATGTCGGTAGTTCCGCGTCTTCTGGCATTGGCGAGAGCAAGGCAGACCGTGCTGCTATGTCAACCCTCTCGTTGCCAGGCACTCCAGTGTGTCCGGGAACCGATATCAGCGACACATGACTGCCATTTAGGTGTAATTGGTATAAGTTGTGCCATATCTCTTGTACCAGCTGGTTGTTGTATTTTGGGCCCTTAATCATGTTTAAGGATTGTAAAGAGTCAGTAACCAGGAGGTTTCTGGTGTGAGATGTGGTGATGTGGTGGAAGCAGTGTGCGATTGCGTACAGCTCTGCGTCCAATGCTGAACAGGCATCATTGAGGCTGGTTTCGTATAAGATGTCATCACCCTCGAATGCACAGGCTGCTGGCAGTGAACCTTCTTCACCGACTGCCTTGGCTCCATCTGTGTAGTAAATTAGATGGTCGTGGTACTTGTTAATTGCCCTAACTGCCACTTCCACTGGATATAGGAGGCTTGTTGTATTTGGATTTTGTGTCAGCGATAGATCGATATTTATTTGGACCGTGATCCAAGGAGGAATGTGAATTTTAGGACTGGCTGTTGACGACTGTACGGACATAATACCACATCTTCGCAGTTCTATCAGGAGAGTCTTGTTATTTTGTTCGATTCTTATTAAAGAGAACAGTTAACCTCTTTCGAATGAACGGTCTGACGACGACGGTCTAGTTCTTTTTCCGGGTCAAAAATCTATAGATTTGGCTCCCGACTGAATGTGTCAAACCTGTTTTCCGGTTTATATTATCAGAGGTTTTCTCGTGAATGAATTTCTGCCTCGCGTGCCTAAAATTAAAATTCCACCGATCTTTAAATATTTGTCAACTTTTAGCTAATGCCGAATTCGATATTAATCGAAAATGTTATAAAAATTTACTTTTATTAACGCAGCTATTATAATAAATTACTTTAGTTTAAACTGTCGATAGATACGAGAATTAAAAACCAAAATGTAAGCTAAAAAATAAAGTTACAACTGTTAAACACAATATTCCGAGGTACGTCGGAAATTCTTCGATATCTGAAGTTTCGAAAGAAGCGACGACATAAAGCAGTACATAAAAATGCTGCTTAACGTAACAATTTGTATGCGAAATTCATCGCTACTATGGAAAATATACTTTTTTTTCCGGCCAAATGTCATCATAAAATATACGAACCCGCTAATTCATCAGTCATTCTAATAACAACGGGAATGTCAATTTGACCACACCGAATCAAATTCGATCACATCTATATTAATACTTGTATTTAATTTTGGGTCCGCCTTATTTGCAACGAGTCAACGCCGATTCTTATATGCGACAAGTCAAATTATATTTTTCCATACTGATAAAAAACTTAAATTATTAAACACTCTATTATTGATGAGAAAATGTAATCATCAGTAACATCAATAGACACACGTGCAAATCGACTAAATACCGAAAAATTATTTATGAATATTTGCAAACACTAACCTGTCAAGATTACATTTAGAACGAATTAACCGCGCAGCGTCGTTTTACTTTGTATCTTATTAATTTTTACACTCCAAATACATATACGCCTATAATTTTAGACACGAATTCTCTCCCGGGTAGAACTTAATTTTCTACAGATAATCGAAAGCAGTGTAGTCAACACGGTACAAATAATTTTTTCGGAAGATATAAATCATTCGCTTTTTAATTGCGATAAATTTAATTATAGTAGAAATATTTTTTTTTTGTAAATTAATGTTTTCTCGGGCATTTATCCACCGCGTTTTTTTTGTTTTTTTTTTTTTTTTGCACCATCTACTATGTTACGGAGAGACGGTTATATTTCGATATTTTTAACTTTATTTATCAAAATAACTTAGTTGTACAAATTCCTTATTTTTTGTTTTTCATTATAATTATTTTTTGAAAAGTGAATTAGTTTTTTTTTATTATTTATTTATTTATCTTTTTATTTAATTTTAGTTACTTTTTTCTCCTTTTATATATGTTACGAAAATAATAGTTTAGTCTCTGCCCTATCCTCTCTTATTGCATATTGGTCTAATTCTTCCGTACGACATTCCAGTTGCTGGAAAACGCTGTTCTTCACAAATGTTTATTGTGGGCTGTGTGATCGATTCCGGCCACGTATACAAAGTTATCGTACATACATAGCTGTTTTAATACTACACTCACAGCCTTAACATTCCGTTTACTCTAGACACTGCTCAGTCGCGTTTGAGCATGTTTTTTTTTAAATGGGCTCGGTGTTAACACTGATCCAGCTACATGAAATCACCTACTCAGATTCTGAGGCGATCGGAGATAGAAAGTATAAAGGAAAGAAGGAGGGTAATAACGGCTGGAGATGGGAAGGAAAGGATAAAGGAAGCATTGAAAGGGGTCGGATTTGAGCATATACATATTCCATCTCGGGGACACGGTCTGGCCAGTTTTCTCTTCCTAATCATTCTACACAGGCGTGCTTGGATAATGTTAAAACATTTATGGCCGTGTATATGTTTACTGTATCACCATCACAAAACAGTCATGTAAATTTATGCAAATAATCTCGGTGCATGGCGGATCGACCCCACCCTTGTTTAAGCATTGTTACATACATATATAATGTGTATATGAGGGAGGGGGAAGAAATAAATTAACTTAGTAATGACCAAAAATGGTTTGTTGGCAGATCAAAAAAAAAAAAAATAAAAAAAAACACGAATTCACCTTAAGGTATACTACTTTAAAATGTATTATTTTCTTACGAAATAATTACTTTTTTACCTTTTAGTGTGCATTCTTATTCGATTTTTTAGAGAAAATCTGAAGTCGGTATTTTTTTAACTATTTTTTTACATATAACAGATACACATATTTCTGAGTAAATGGAAAATTTTGCAAGAAAAAAAAAAAAATGGCAAAAAAACATAAAAAGAAAATAAGATTCTAGGAATAACCGAATATCATTAATGCGTTTTCCACGAGAGAGTCTTGTCGATTACGTAATATTTATTCGTTATTTGTTATACTTCTATTTTTCCCCTGACATGTCCGCAGCCAATTTCTTTCTAACAAATTCGTTTCACCGGAAATACGTGCATATGTATCCGTTATACCGGTGTACGTAATTTTCCTTTCCGTTCTTACATATCCGCATAACGTCGTCCCGATTAGAGACGCGGGGAAAGTAGTTAAATTGCGCAATATCACGTGCTCTCTAAGGACGCGTAAATAACTTCCGGAATTACTCTTCAGGGATTATCAGGAAAACCGATTTAAGCGCATTCCTTGCTGTCAGAAATAACGTAATTTAAGGCGAACAGGAAGTAAACTAGTAATGAAGAATTACAAATTTTCCTCTTTCGAACACTAAACATAGTTCAATTAGCAGGCAAAGACTCTTTCACCATTTTCTCTATTTACTACTATTCGGTTACCGCTTAAAAAAGCTGCCCCCCTTCATACGGCTTCGTTCGTCATGTACCGTCTTACCGGTTGGTCGTTAATTCTGAATTCCACAGAGCGAGGAAATTCTTTGACGTGAAAAACTTCATTCTGGTCATACAAATGAAAGTTTGTTGGTAAATTTCTAGCAACGATGATTATCTGAAACGGCTCTTCGTGTTTTCCATCAATTTGTTATCCTTCGGAACTGTGCAATCGATTAAAACCGAAATGCGATATTTGTAAAATTAATGTTAAAACCGGAAATTTATCCTCTCATATACTTACTTCTGTAACAATTTTTCACGAGCTTACACGCTAAGCGTCAGAAATTATTAAATAAATAAACCAACACGGAAAAATACGAATAAAACAGAAATAAAGAAAAAGAAACGAAAATTACATTTTACGGAGCACAAATAAAATGAAGATAAACAAAAAAAAACAAAAAAAACCCAGAAAAAATCGATTTACTAAAAACAAAAGAAGAAGAAAATACACACGTCGCAATAACACGCTACTCCAATTCTTTCGAAAGTATTTGAAAGTTTACATCCGAAAAGGTATCGATTATAATCTATCAAAAAATTTAATCCGTATGCGAAACGATTATTTATTCGTAAAACTGAGAATATCGAATTGCGGCCAATTTGATAATGAGCTCAATGTCGGACAGACTGAAAAATGTACTTATCTCTGGCGTATTGTCCGGAAATTTTTGAGACGCGTTTCTCACGTGAGTTTTAAGGTAACCTCTTTTTTCTTCTCTATTTTATTTTTATTTCTTTGAAAGCTCGAACATATTTTTCGTGATAATTTAATTTACTGAACATTTTTTTTTGAAAATGTTTACACGTCCGTGTTGACGGATACGAAAAATGGCAAAGGTTCGAAATTCGATATTTCACCGATATTAAAAAAAAGACAATCTGATATTGTTACATATAGTCTAGTTCGTCAAGACCTATTCGAATTAATTTATGAAAAAATATAATCAGTTTATAGTCACAGTACGTGTTACAAAAAAAGCTTGTCGGTTAATACTGTTGGTGCCCTCCGGAGGAAACTCTTCAAAAGCATTTAATCGACCCCAAGTAAATCACACAGTTCGGTCACACGATTAGCAGCTCTACCTACATTATATCCTTTCGCCGTCTTTAAAGCACAACACTAACGAGTCAGTACATACGCTATCACGGAGTGCACACTTATTAACCTTACAGAGGAGATCTTACAAAAATACTCTTGAATAATCGGCAGACGGTAGCATTTCACACACTAAGAGATCGTTAGATAAGAATTTTATTGGAGGTAGAAGTGATGAAGATAGCGAAAATATGCACTGCAAACGATGAAGGGTGGGAGAGACGACGGGCGCGCTGTAAAAAGTAGGGAGGTTTAGTTGCGATGAACTATGGATGATCAAGAAGAGACAGTATTTCGCATTCGTTCTCCAATTTAATGTATAAACTGCTTTCCGTTCAGACGCCTGCCGCAAAACGAACACCTTTTTCCAACTCCGGAACATTTCTCTACTGATTGCTGTGGCCTGAGTAACTTCGCCAGAAATGGTTTACGGAAATATTCTGTTTTTCGAAGCTTCAAAAGTTAAAACGCTCCCTAACGTAACTGCAATATTCACTTTTGGCCCTCAGTCTTCCTCTGGTTTTATCGCCATGGATTCTGCTCTCATTAGCCTTCAATTCTTATCTTCACCTTCTAAACATTTTCATCACACTTTTTCATCTACGCATATCCTTAAACCTCTCTTTAACTTTCCTCCTGTTCTCACCCGGTTGCCAATCTTCCTTGTCAGAAAGCAATGTGCACTCGGTTATTCGAACTGCAATCAAAAGCATTACCAGCTTACAGATAACAGTCCGCCCCGTTAAAAGAAGCACAGTCTTCTGGCATCATGAACAGCTGCTTTTCAAGCATAACATCACTTCTCTCGTCTTCGAAATTTACCCACTTTTTTACTTTTAAAATATCTTCTCTTGTCTCCCTGTATAATTTTCTTTCTTATCTTTTCGAACTGTCGCAGCATTCGAACTTGATAAAACGGATTTAGATGGTATTTAAATTGATCGGATAGCTTTAGCTGCGCTGTCACCACCCTCTTGTAATTGGTTTTACTCTCTCCTTATAAACGATATACTACTTTTATCCGTGTTTTTTTGTCTGTCTTTTTTTTTTCCTTTTTTTTTTTTTTTTTATCCCTATTATACCATTTTTTATTTTCAGCTACCGCGTTTTTCGAAAGGTATTTTTTTCATAATGATGGGTCCCGCACCAAGGTTGACTAGACGGAAATAGGTAAAAAAGAAAAAGAACAAGAGATGAACATTCAAACAATACGTGATTAATTGTCAGATTATATAAATGACTTCGAATGGAGTGGAAAAAATTGAACTAGTCGTGAAATTGAGGAGAAAATTATATAAGAAAGTATAAAGAACAGGATTATATGAATTAACCCGTATATATGTATACGCTGTTATGAAAGTTTCCGTACAAGATAGAGTACGTAAATGCGCCCAAAAAAAAAAAATAAAAAAATAAACCTTTTTTTTTTTTTTTTTTTAGAAAGGATAACCATTGAAGACAGCAGAAAGAGTCAGTCTTGTTGCTACCAAAGAAAGACACACATATATGACCAGCAATGCAAAAAAAGGTTTATATCTGAATACAGAACGACTTAGATTATAAGTGTAAGGGAACGGATAGAAAGGATAACAAAATCGTATGGACGAGAGGGGAAGAATACAGAATACGATACAAGTTATAGAAATAGTTAAAATGGACGAGAGGGGAAGAATACGATACGATACAAGTTATAGAAATAGTTAAAATGGACGAGAGGGGAAGAATACGATACGATACAAGTTATAGAAATAGTTAAAATGGACGAGAGGGGAAGAATACGATACGATACAAGTTATAGAAATAGTTAAAAATTGTTGAGGAAAAACTGATATTTACGCGCTTGTCCGCATAATTAACGTTAATTATCGTTTTGTAACTCTTTTTAGTGATATTGACGTCTCTATCTTTCTGGTTATATCCATATGTTATTTTGTAATTTCAGAAAAATCTAGAGAATTTCGTTTTTGCCAATATTCACCAACCGGAAATACTAATTGTAGGCCATTAAGGAATCAGTACGCGTTATCTCTGAAACCAAACGATGACGTCTGACGTGATTAATTTCACATCCGCGCTAACTGTAAGCTGTTGGAACCAAAAGATGCCCATTGCCTTATCACTTTTTTAATCAATTTTCGCCTAAACTCCGACAAAGCTGCAGCATTTTACGAATTTGGTGGTCTTCGTAAAATGAACTTCCGTGTCGAAACTTTTTTTTTCGACTTTCCGATTATTCGTTTCATTTTACTTTGTAAAATATTACATACGGGGATATCTCTGACCCGGCAAGTAGGTTTGTGTGTGTGTGTGTGTGTGTGGACGTGAGTAGTAAATCTTTGGTCTAATTAGGCCTGATACAGGTCTAAACTCCGAACAGTTACGTGTTCGTTACAAGAAAAAGTCATATTGTACCTAAACATCTCCTGCAGCTGTAAACGCGGTTAAATTTATTATTACAGACACACTTTGGGGAGATTTCTTTCCGTCTAGCGAACGGTCGAGCGTGCTAATTTTAAATATGGTACACCTGCTTTAGGAAAAAGTAGCCTCTGTTTGATGATAAATAATAAACGCATCGGCTAGAGAATTACCTGGCAGCTTAATAAATCTCGGTCGACTGCGGCGCCCCGGCCAATTTATTTCGGGACTGCCAGCGGTCACGCAAAAGGTAAATTCTCTTGTCCTTATCTGATGGAATACGAACACCAGTACGTTGATTAGCTAAAAGTGTTGCAGCGATAACATAATACGCTTATACTACGCGTGCACGAAATTCATATACTTCTACCTTATTCTGTTGATCCGATCAAGTTAAATTATGCACGCCCTGCCAACATCCACGTAATTATCATTCGGAAGAGACTGTTGTGTTTTTATTTCGTTTTCTTTACGCAATTAGCTTTTAGTGTCGACGAATTGAACAAAACGAAAAACTGAAGAATTAAAATAAAACCGCTATGAACTTTCCCGCGAACTGGTTAATTTTCACAATACATGTTTTATTCGTGTGTGTGTGTGTGTGTGTATTTTTTTAATAAAGATTAATACAGCCCCCATGGTCTATAAAAGGCACTTTTGTAGCATATGTACCAGATACTTTGTACGGATCTGTTTAATTTATTAAGGGTGATGCGCTTGAGTATTCGTTGGAATTAGTCCATAATTCATGGAGGTTTCTTGAGACAACGCAATAAATGCCACTGCCTGAGTATATGTTAGAAGGGAGACCGGTTCGAAGATATAAAATCATGCGTCACGGGGAAGTATGCTCGATTCTCAATCTGCTTAGGATTGAAAATTCCCTGCATAAGACACTCTGTATTAATAGTCTCAGCCTCGCGGTTAAACAATGCTGCTCTCACCATTCTGAAAAGTATGTCGGAACAGAAAAAAAAAAGAAATAGGAATATCCGAATTCGAAACACAGGCACAGAAAATGATAGATCGAATAAACAATACTGGCATAAAATACGGCATGAAAATTAACGGTAAGAAAACTAAAGTGATGAAATTCTCAAGAAACGGTGGCAGAAAAACTATTTTAGAAATCCGGCAACCGAGAAATAGAAAATGTAGACCAATTCAGGTACTCGGGAGTGATGATAAATACAGAGACGGAAGAGATTGTAAAGAAATACGAACGCGGATTGATATGGCGAAAAACGGCATTTAATAATTTGTACAAGGTGCTCGGAAATCAAAGCATGAGTGTCTAAGTTTACGCAAAAGAATAATGAAATGTCATTTTTGAAGCGTATTAAAATACGCCTGCGAAACATGGACACAATGGGAGCAGACTGCGAAAGGAAGATAGCCGCTTTGCAAATATGGTGTTACAGACGGCTGATGAAGATATCGTAGATCACACACACACAACAAATACCGCTGTATTGACAAAAGTAGGAGAAGAAAAGAGAACACACTGCTGAAGGATATCAAAGATTGAAATATCTAGCTCGTAAGATACGAGAAAATGGAATTTTCATGATGGTGGTGCAGGGGAAAATTCCTGGAAAATCAATAAGAGGAAGGAGACGGTTAGAATTAACAACATACCAATAAATCCGCCGTGTAAAAACTTACGGAAGATAATAACTCTTTCCAGGGAATGAATAATATGAATGTACGCAATCTCCTGACTCAGGAGATACCGATCATAGAGTGTTGTGGATAGAATTACCATTGGCAGCGAGATCGGCTCGTTTATTCTTCGACACTTCAGCAGGCGCTAGGACTCACAATAATCTAACTAAAAGATCTGTCTTACAACACGTTGACTTTGAATTAGTTCACTAAATCTTTCAGCGAAGTTTGATAATAACTATTCTCAGTTTTCGACTTACGCATCGATTTCTGAATATACGCCAAATTTTGGTCGGGTGCTATTTTCCCCATCTGATGTCTGTCCAGCCTTAACGTCCAAACCCTACTAGATGACCCTCAATTTTTGCTTTTTTATAGTCTTCATCGTATTTGTATGTAAAAAAATAAAAAATACATATATATATTTCAAAAAAAAAAAAATTACCGAATGTCCTTTCTGCTGAGCGCTTTCTTCTTTACTTCAATTCATTGAAATCTCCAGACTCTCTGTTACTTCCCTATCTGCCTATAATTCCTATTATAGATATTAACTCTTTCACGCTGTCTACTTTCGACCGAATTCAAATCTAATTAAGCTGTTTCTGGATAATGGTATAACAACGAGTCTAAAAAAAAAAAATAAATACACGGACGACTGAGGTACGATTTAAACAACACCGAATGAATCTGCGGTTTGAACATGCCTAGGAAAAACGTTATTACGTCTACTTTGAATGAACTAAGTTCCACACCCTTGACGAGCGTTGGAGATTGTGAAGTTCAGACTTACAATGCTCAACAGCAATGATGAGAACAGTTCCCCAGTTTATTTTTCTCAGTCGCCTTTACTTTCCAGATTTTTCTGCTATCCAATCATTTCAGGCCGGTTAAACCAGGCAGCAACTTGGATCTGTTTGCATATCCAAATATTTTAAGATCGATATAACCTGGATTTGGAGTTACACTAATAAATACATCAAGGACATAATACAAACTGGACAAAACGTTATTTTGCAATGATATCCGCCGGGATTTAAAAGTGGAGTTCTGTCCTTTGACAAAAAAAAATACACCAGAGACGACTCCACCATCATGAAAATAGTCAGGCCAAGGTGGTATTAAGAGTAAATCTTAGCATTTGACTTGATAACTATTTAAGCGTTAAATTATTAAAAATTAAGCTATCGCACAATCGCGAACCTGATAGCTTTAAGGTCTCATTTATCAAAACTAACGCTAATTGAATTTGCCCAATTAAGAGGCACCATTTACATTTAAAGAAAAATAATGTATACGCATATATCTATAATTTAAATTATTTCTAGTCTAATATGAACAGAACGTGCGTGTTTCGTGAACGCTATAGAAATACATGCTAAAATAATTAAACGTCATCGCCGAAACGAATAATAGCGATAGTTTTTAATAGAGACAATCAGCTAGCTGTAAATAGGGAATAAATTTAGTTATTTCCCACTTTACCTCGTTTGTCAAAGGATATATTTTACGATAGCTAGGGAATGTTTTCAGACAATTTTTATGAAAAATACAGAGAAAATGAAAACGGAGTGAGGGTAAATGCCATCAAACCTGAACGAAAGCGAGCAAACTTCAGACATAATATTACGACTATGTAATATATATATATATATATATATATATATATTGAAATATAAATTTATGGCAACACTTGTAGTTGTTGTGCTGGTAAATTTTTACGCGTCTGTGTACAAGGAATTTTTTTGTCGAAAATAAATGAAACCGTAAAGAAGCTCCCCATCAAATCGTTACCATCCACACCGAAAGAAGAAATTCAAACGGTACACGACAGATAATGAATAACAAAAATGAAGATCGGAAGAAATTGATTCTATTTGGCAAACGGTGCAAACGGCCGAAGGAATTTTTTATCTAGAACGACCTTGGTAAAGGGCGCTTTGGTAATGTCAAACAAGAAAATATTTTTGGACAAAATTTTCCGGAAAATTGCACGCTACTCAGAAGGAAAGGATGAAATGTTTACTTCCGCTGCAAAGAATGACAGAGCTTGTTAAAAGTTTATTATCGAGCAAATAACATTTTCTACTTCGATCCTGCATAACCGTCAAAGCGCCGAGCTAAAAATGTATTTCTTCTCGGAAAGCTATGCGAGTCGGAGAATTTAGCGGATACGTTTTTCTTGGAAAACATTTGTTTCCTCAAAAACTTAAAAAATAAAACGTCGAACTTTCAAACTTTCTTAAAGGTGCGAACGTTCAAAAATTCGAGGAAGCAATAATTCATAAAAGAGCAACCTTTAATAGAGATGTTTCGGGAAAAAAAACATCGAGCCTTAACGAAAATTCTTTATTGCTTTTATGCCCAATAATAATAAATAAATAATAAGAAGAAGAGCTGCTCGTACGGTAGCTTCTGAAGGAAAGGCAAGAACTGGCTCTGTTAGCCACCTGAAAGGCCTAACGTGTACACATGTTTGTAATACTTTTCAATCTTCCCTGAAAATATTTTATCTTCACCGAGAACGATTTTTTTTCTGCAGAATAATACATCAACGCCCCCCGCTAAATAAATTCTTTCTTCGTCGCATGCTGAAAGTACATTAATTTCTCTTGACGAATGTAAATTTTTAAAAGTGTTCCAGGTAGCCTATTAAAATCATCGTCTCGAATTCTGTTTAAGCTTCTTGCGGATGATTCGGGGGTAATAAACGAGCGAACCTGGTTAAAAAGTTTTATTCGCAAAGGCGGCGAAAAATATATCTCTTCCGCCCTTCACGTCCTCATCGACTCTACGAATTGAAAATGGAATTTTATTCCGACGACGTCACACCAACTAGACCGTCGCACTAAGCCACTTTCAGGGAGAAAAATCTTTGCCTACGGCATCATCGCGATATCTATTAATTATTTTCGGACGGGTTTTACCGATTTTCCCCTCGTTCTTTTTTTTCTTCTTTCATCATACGCGCTCGTTAACGGTATCAATCACGTTCGGATCGGTCGTACGATTAATTGATAACTTCCATTGGATAATTTGTTCAAAGAGGTTCTCGGTCAAACGCTAAACAGATTTATAATCACATACTCAAAACGGAAATCATTTTATTGGATTCTTTTTTTTTTTTCATCGCCCTTTATGTCTCTATTTGTCTTATAATTATTACTAAAATAATGAAATTATAAACGCACATCTTAAGATTGAATAATAAATATGTCAGGAACGTGAATTTTCAATCTTTAACGCTAGAAAAGATAAAAGGAAATAGACATAATAGAATGACGCATTCACTTTTACTGGTATTTTTCTTTGATTTTCTTTCCTGGGTGAAAATAGGTGAATTATTATTCTCTCAATTCGTTCTTTTAGCTTCACTCGGCAGTCATCCCGTTCTATTCTTATTGATTTTTTATGGGTCCCCAGTCATTCCGGAATTGATGGCAATGACGCAGCCGGCTCGTTCTGTGCTGGTCGCCTTGATTCATTCCTCAACCATTTCCCTTCTTCAGATATCCTTTCCTTATCCACCTCCAATCACGCTAGACTTTGGCGGGATATTTATCCCTCCCTATTTTCTAATCGTCATTCGCACATTACCGTTTTGATTCAGCGTTGTCCTCGTTCCCTGTCTTGATTCCATTCTATTCCTTTCGGTCGTCGCTCTTCTATTGTCTCCCTAATTCGTCTCTCCGGATCAATCATTCTCTCCTCCCCTCCTCTCGTTTTCGATTTGCTCTGTCCCCTTCTCCTTATTGTTCTCTTCACGATTGCGATCCTCCTCGTACACGTGATGCTGATCACATTTTCTTCGAGTGTCCTGTTCTTCGTAACGAACGCTCCCTTTTATACAGTCAGCTCTTGTCATTTACTCCCTATAAGGCAGCGTGGTAGCCTAGTGGTTAAGGTGCTTGGCTACCAAATCAGAGATATCATGGATTTTCGAGACTTGTCTCGTCCCAGATCCAAGTCGCTCTCAAGCTTACCCAGCCTGAAATAATTGGGTACCAGAGAAATCTGGGAAAGTAAAGGCGGATAATCCAAAGGTGGAAGGGAACTGGCCCCCCTACTTTCATTAGTGCCGTTGGGCTTAGTATATTGCGAACCTTAACTTCACAATCCCAACGCCCTCTTAAGAGTATGGAACTCACTTTACTTTACTTACTCCCTATAACTCTTCCTTTATCCTTTCCTTTCCTTCATCTTCTACGGTGTTTGCACTGCTGTCCTTTGTTGCGTCCATTTCGGACCGCCTAGTTATTTAGTTTTTAGCTTATTTTTTTTTTTTTTTTTTACCCCCCCTTGGGTTTGCTAGCAAAGAGCATTAGCCCAGCAAAAAGGAATAGACACATGGAATAGAATAGAAATTATATTTTTATTCTGTCGGCAATGGAATCAAGGAACACCCCTAGGACAGGAACAACAGAGATAGTAGGTAGAGAAAGAACATAAGAGGCGTTGAAAGGAGCAGGAAGACCAATCTTTAAAAGATGACAATAAAGTAACTCACGCTCGCGAGATAAACCGAAGCACTCGAAGAGCACGTGATTCGCATCGCAAACATACTGGGAACCTTCAGGATCCAATGGACAAAAAGGAGAATCAGCCAAAGAGAAGCGATTTAGTGAAGAAGGAAGGAGACTATGCGAGAAACGGAGGCGAGATAATTTAGTAATTATGGACCGATGCAAACTGGGAAACTCATAGAACCAAGGACGAGGGGGAGGAACAGGATTAATCAAGAGATAAAAGGAATTAGGATTAGTGAAAAGAGATACATAAACAGAATGCCAAAGTCTAAGATGGCAGGATTTAGTTGGAAGAAGAATATTGTGTGCTGGAACCCTACTAATAAAATTCCCATTGGAAACAGCAGCTTTAGCAAGGAGGTCGACGGCTACATTTCCATCAATGCCTGCATGTCCTGGAATCCAAAGAAAGTCAATCTGGGTACACGTCGATGAGGATAGATCATGAAGAAGAGAACGAATAGAAAGGATAATAGCATCAGTGGAAGGAGAAAGGGAAGGTGGAGATAGCGCTAGAAGAACACTTAAAGAATCAGAAACAATAAGGAATTTGGAAGAACTTGCAGAAGAGGAAATATAAATAATGGCTTGTAGAATGGCAACAGATTCTGCAGTAAAGACAGAACAAAAGGACGGAAGTCTAAAAGACCGAGAATGAAAGAACTGAGGGCACAAGAATGCCGCCCCAACTCCGATCGGGCTCTTCGATCCGTCAGTAAAAATTAAAGAGTGATCACGGAATAGAGAGTTTATTGTATTATTAAATTCCATACTGACGATATGAGAGGGAGAGGATTTAAGGAAGCATGGCATGAAGATGATATTTGGTGGCTTTAACAATTTGGAATAGACGTAAGAAAAAAATGGAAGCTTGTGATGAGGAATGACAAAAGGGGAAAATTTAGAAAGGCGAAACGATATATGAGATAGTATAGGAATTTTATTGGAGGAAAAACGCCAGTGGGATAAAAGAATAAGAGGTACTGATATTTGACGAGGAAGTGGAAAAACGTTTAATGAGAAAGCGATAACCCAAATAAGATCTTCGGATGAACAGAGGACAGATATTGGATTCAGATAGAATGGCTGGGATAGGAGATGACCTCAGAGCTCCGAGACAAAGCCGAAGGCAACTGTTTTGGAGACGATCTAATTTGTAGAGAACGGATTTGGAAGCGTTGCCATATAAGAAACTGCAATAATCCAATCTAGAGCGTATGAGAGATTTATACAACATTATTAACACAGAAGGATCGCCTCCCCATCTCGTAGGGGAGAGAGCTTTAAGAAGGTTAAAGACTTTAAGCGAGGAAGCATATAAATGGCTGATATGATCATGGAAAGACAGACGAGGGGATAAAGTGATACCCAGATAACGAAAAGAACTGACTATTGGAATGGAATGATTTTTTAGATTTATTTCAAATGAGCCCGGGTTGTAAGGTCGAAGGGTGAAGACTACAGCTGCTGATTTTGGGGCGGAAATGAAGAGATGAATGTTAGAAAGGGCCTCTTCTAGAGTACTTAAGGAGCTGTTTAGTTCCTCATTGGCAACTAGAAGATTACGGGAAGAAGAGTAAACAAGGATATCATCTGCAAAAAATAAAGTTTTGGATTTTAAGGAGAGAAAACCAATTTTGGAAACATATAAATTAAATAAAGTAGGGCTAAGGCAAGAACCTTGCGGAAGGCCCTGGAAGACCTTCCTTGAGGCGAAAAAGGAAGGAGCAGAAAGGAGGAGAGTTCTACTTTGAAAAAGATTTATAATTAGGAAGGATATGGATGCAGGGATATTTAAAGACATCATAACGTTTTTGAGCGTGGGAAGATGGACGCTTTCGTATGCACTGGCTACATCAATAAAAGCTGCAATTGTGAATTCTTTGGAAATAAATGATTTGTAAATGTCAGCAAGGAAAAGACTGATACAATCTGGAGGGCCTAAGCCAGGACGAAAACCAAACTGGTTGTCTGGAAGCAAGTTATTGTGTTCCAGCCACCAGACCAGCCGTTTGTTAAGCATGCTCTCAAAGAGTTTTCTCAGGCAAGAAGCTAAAGAAATGGGCCGAAAGGCAGAGGAATTATTCTTGGGAATTGGAATAACAACGAAGATGTTCCATGAATCAGGAATAGAACCAGATTGCAGGAAGGAATTTAAAATTATTAAAAGAATTTGGAGAGACTTTACAGATAGGTTTTTGAGGATGGAGTAAGAAATTTTATCATGGCCCGGACAGGAGTTGGAGGAGTTTTTCAAGGAAGAAAGAAGTTCAGAGAGGGAAAAGTTAGAGGAAAGGAAATGAGGTGATAATTGGTAAGGAGGAATTAAAGAATCCACTTCATCATAGTTAGGGACATAATCAGGAGCTATGGAGTCAAAGAAAGAAGAAAGAGTATCCTTAGGAAGACTGGAGCTAGACGGGCGTTCGGAAATAGAATTTCTAAAAGCTTTAGCCAACTTCCACACTTTGGAAATAGGAGTGAATCGAGAAAAGGAAGAGCAAAAGGATTTCCAAGCATTTTTCTTGGCGTTTTTGAGAATATATCTGGCTCTAGCGTTCGAACTCTTGTAAGTCAAGAAATTATTAAAAGTAGGTTGAGTGCGGAATGATTTAAAGTTAGACAAACTTTGATTGACAGCAGCTGTGCAGTCCCCATTCCACCACAGTGATGAAGCCCTTAATGAATGACTTTTCCGGGCTTGAGGATAGAGTGGGGAAGACAGTGTTAGAGCAGAGGAGATAGAATTAGTAAAGGATGAATATTGTGAAATAGCATCGTTTTCTACTTGTATTGCAGGAAGGTCTGAGTCCACAATAAACCGAAATCTATTCCAATCAGTTTTATGCAGGTTCCAATCAGCATAATGCAAAGGCGTAAATGAAGATGAAAGAGAAGGGAGATGGAAGTCATTAAGAACAATGAGGATCGGAACGTGGTCACTGCCGAAAGTACCATCTAGAGTTTTCCACGAGGATTTAAGAGCTGTGTCGGAGGAAACAAAAGATAGATCGATAGAACTAGAAGTAGACGATGATTTGAAGAAGGTGTGAGAACCATCATTTAGGAGAACTAAATTATAATTGAAAATTACTTCCTCTATAATTGTGCCATTCCTGTTATAACTGGAACAACCCCATAGAGGCGAGTGGGAGTTCCAGTCGCCGCCGACCATGAAAGGGCGAGGAATAGAATTCAAGAACAAGTCAAATGGGAAATCGCGTAAGTTATAGGACGGTGGGATGTAGGAGGAGACAAGATTAAAACTTTTACCGTGACACAATGGGATTGAGACGTGAACTAAATTCGGATTAAGAGGACTGGAAGAAAGGAAGGAAAAACTATCATGATGGATGAAATGTACATCTTTTCTTATAAGAATAGCAGCTCCGCCATAGCCGTCGTCCCGATTCGAACTGACTAAGGAGTATCCTCGAATTCGAATATTGGAAGATTGTTTGAGCCAAGTTTCTGACAGGAGAGCAACCTGAATGTTATATTGATCCAACAAACCTTCGAGAGAGCATTTATTGGCATTAAGACTTCTACAGTTCCATTGAAGAATATTTAGCCTGTTTGACATCATTTAAAGTACAGAAAAATAGTTGGAGGGGAAGGAACCATGTAAGTGTAGAAGAGGAAGGGAAATAATACCTTACAGCCTGCAGATTTGGAAGAGAGAGGAAAATCGGAGAAGGAATGAGTGTAGGCTCGGGTAGTCCACGCAAAGCCAGTTGAAAGTATTGAATAAAGACAAGGAAACATACGGCAGAAGAAAGGATGCAAAAAAAGACAATGGAGAGACATCTGTTTTCCCAGATAACTTACGAATGAGGAATATGAAAACTTATTGCGATGCTCACTGAGGAAAAACCACTTCCTCTCTCGCTTGCTTACCATCTTAATTAGGTATGGAATGATGAGGAAAGGGCTGCGGGTCAAAGTGAAGAAATTAAGATTAAGCAAGAAATAATTAGAGATTAAATTCGCTTTAAAAAGGGTCATAACTGGAACGAAAAGGACTTTGAAAATGATTAAATTGAAACAGACTAACCGTCTTTCTTTACCGTAGCCCAGCGTGTTTGAAATAAGACCGAAGGAAAGATGAAAAAAGGAAAAAGTCAGATATTTGAGGATGAGAATCATGCATCTAATAATTAGTATTGATTTGCACGGTTTAAAACCGAAGAAAAAAGAAGTTTTATACAATTGTGCATTGCAATCAACCATACACCGTCCTCGACTACTGTCGAACCCAATCGAAGTTCGCAGAAAGAGGCAATGGTCATAAAAATAATGCAAAGCATATAGATCAGAACAGAAACATCTGTTAACCTTTCTCGCTTTTAACAGTATAGCTGAGAAAAGAAAATTGATCCAAACAAAAATTATGAACAATTCTCCACCGTTCTCATCACCCGCAGGTTTCAAGTTGCGAGACGAGACAATGGTGATAACAGGAATAGGAAACATATATTTTTGGGAGAGACGTTAATCAAAGAGTTACTAATAGTTGATTGTGTTCGCGTTCGTGTCTCTCTCAAGTGATAATTCAGTTATACAAATTAAATAATCTTATCTCTTAATTTCCAACTGTCGCAATTCGAGTCTCGCCGCGATATCGAATTTAATCACCGGCGTTATCAATTACGCCGGTCGGCATGACCGACCAACTATCATCTAGCACTACGGCAACGTTATCTACTCCACCGGCCATCGCAACAACAGCCTCGCAATCAGGTAAAAATGTTTCAATTAATAACATAACATACGCATCCACACTACAACAGAAAATAATAACTCCTATTCAAAATTTTAATCATCCGACCGAGGAACAAGGTATCGTTTTTAATCACATACTAGACTATAAAATATTAGATTACCTCTCGTCTCTAAAACATCTCGTACAAGGAGCAAAAAATATCATAGCAGCGTCACGCGTAAGCGGAAACCGGGTCATCGTATTTTTAAAAACTACACACCTAGTACACTCGTTTATAACAGAACACGGCGGTTTCGTAATCGATGGCCACTATATTAAAGTGCGCAAACTAAAGTCGCCAACTACGAAAATAACACTCTCAAACGTCTCACCAACAGTAACAAATGCAATTTTACAACGTCACCTGGAGTCACATTTAAACATGAAATTGGCATCGAATATATCGATTCTCAGAATTAAGCCTCTAGACAACGAATTCGGGCATATAGTCAGCTGGCGTCGGCAAGTATACATTACCAACTTCGAAGAACTAAATTTGCCGAGCTCCTTTACGTTGGATACAAACGATCATAGCTACCGTATATTTCTCTCGGCGGATGATTTAATCTGCTTCAAATGCAACCTCTCCGGCCACAAAGCCGATAACTGTACTCGAAATGAAACATCGGAGGATCCTAAACAATCAGTAATCAAATCGCAGCCATCATGCTCAGAATCGTCAACATTTACACAACAACAAAAAACATCAGACGACTCATTTCCTCCTCTTCCAAACAGCAACGCGGACGAATCCGATCATCGCACTCAAACCATCACCCACAATACTGCTACAAATATTCCACTGCAAATAAACCAAAGCGACAGTTCTGACAGAACACGCGCAGAAAATTTTAAAAGACAATTATCTAATAACTCTTCCACCGCCAAATCCGAAACAGAAACTGCAACTACTTCAGCCACGACCCAAAAACAACAGAAGAAACAAAAAAGGGACTCCAAAGATTCAAATGCGGAAGAGACCAAACCGACAACACAGCCTGATGAAAAAGCGAATGACATAAACTCGGAAGCGGATGAAAACTCATCTGTAGATTTATCAGATTTCGAAGGCAGCAATGACCTAGGCAATACCCAGTCGATAAAACAAACACTCAAACCTCTCGAAGCAAACATTAAAAGCAATGAAAACAAATATCCGCTTACATACGCAAACTTCTGCGTATTTATCGACATGTGTAAAGGCCATCCCAATATTCCTGAATTAGCATTGGAATTCACCTCAGAGATGACTAAGCTAATCAAAATGCTGCAAGACAATTACAAACTACTACAGAAAAACCGCTCAATGAAAGTGAGATTCACAAAAATCATTAAAAAGCTAAAAACTGAAAACACCACACAACAGTAACTAACAAGCATAAAATTAAATAATAAAAGAATGGCTTCGGGAAAACAAAACATTTCTATCATAAATTGGAACTGTAACGGCGTCGCCACCCACCTCCAAGAGCTTAAAATTATCATAGCAACATATGTATAACCCAACAGTACTATGCATTCAGGAAACACACCTTCACCCCAATCAAAAGGTACACCTTCAAAATTACAATATCATTTACAATAGCCTAAACAACCAAACAAGAGCACACGGTGGAATTCTTATAGCAATAAAAAATAATGCAAGTTATACCGAAATAAGCTTAAACCTTGATCACCTACAAACTCTAGCGATACGTCTAAACACCGAGCCAGCTATAACAATATGTACAATATATATTCCCCAGTACACTAAAATAGAAAAAAGCGATTATACAAAACTATTACGTAGCCTCCAAACACCATTCATATTCACAGGCGATTTCAACTCACATAGTGAAGAAATTGGAGGAAACAAAACTGACAAAAGAGGCAAATTATTGATAGAAATTATAGAAAATTTTAATTTAACAATACATAACACGCAAGAGCCAACACATTACAGCGCTACTCATAGGACATGGAGCACCATTGATCTCATCCTAAGCTCAAGTCAGATCGCGCATTTAATAGATGCTTATCCGCACTCTGATATGGGAGGAAGCGACCACTATCCATTAATCATAATTATACACACAAAAAACACCGCATCGAACACAGATGCAAAATTTAACCTCAAAAAAGCAAACTGGAATCTATACCAACAATTATGCCAACATAACACAAAAATAGAAAGCTTTAATGACACTGACGCTTTTGTTACATCTTACTGCAATCAAATTCTTCAATGCGCTGATCAAGCTATCCCGAAAACGAAACCATTACCTAAAAACAGAATTCCTGTTCCCTGGTGGTCCGAAAAATGCACAGAAGTCATTCGAAATAGAAGGAAGGCACTCAGAAAACTAAAACGAACACCCACAATTGAAAACCATATAACCTACCAGCATGCTCGATCGAAAGCCAGATGGACCCTAAAGCAAGAAAAACAGAAAAGTTGGAACGAATTCACTTCTACGTTAACTGCAAGAACCCCGTCTCAACAAATGTGGAATAAAATACGGTCACTCAACAAAACCTACTCTCCTCGAATACCAAGTTCAATTTCAGTAGGCGATCAGTTATACACAAAACCAGAACAAATAGCAGAACAATTTGCGCTATATTTTGAAGACATATCAAGTGACAACAAATTGCCACTGTCCTCATTACAAATAAAACAGAGCATGGAATCTAGAAATTTAAAATTCGAAACAGCTAACAACCTAACCTACAACTCCCCTATAAGGAAAAATGAAATTACCAGCGCAGTCAATTCTATGAGGGACTCGGCAACCGGTGCTGATAGTATTCACATTCAGTTCCTAAAAAAAGCACCAGAGTGCATGTACGACAAACTACTCCACCTGTTTAACCACATATGGACAACACGATCCTTCCCGAAGCAGTGGAGAGAATCAATAATAATACCGATACAAAAACCGACCAAAAATCCGTCGCAAGCAGATAATTTCAGGCCAATATCCTTAACTTCAGTCTTATGCAAAATTCTCGAAAAAATCATCAATAAACGACTAATCTGGGAACTAGAAAATAGAAATCTGTTATCTCCAATACAATGTGGCTTCCGACCATCACGCTCAACAGTCGATCATCTTATCCACCTACAAACGTTCATTCAGAGCAACTTCGCACTACGCAAACATACCCTAGCCGTCTTTTTTGATATAACGAAGGCCTTTGACCGGATTTGGAAAAGAAAAGCAATCGTAACACTGTACAAGTGGGGCTTCCGAGGTCATTTAATGTACTTCATAGAAAACTTCCTATCTGAACGCACCTTCCGAGTACGAATCGGCCGAGCTATATCCGCATTAAAACCTCTTCAAAACGGAGTTCCACAGGGTTCCGTGCTGAGCCCAACATTATTCATCATCGCAATAAATGACCTAACAGCATCCATTCCAACATCGATATCATCAACACTGTTCGCAGACGACTTCGCAATCTGTGTTGGTTGTAAAAATCTCCAATTCGGTATTCGAAGACTACAAAACGCAATAAATAAAGCATATGAGTGGACAACACGGAATGGCCTAGAATTTTCCGTATCAAAGACGAAATGCATTCACTTCTGCAAACTAAGAAGCTGCAGCAAAGCTCTAACCGTTACATTAAATAACATCCAAATCCCACAAACTCAAACCGTGAAATATCTTGGCTTAACATTCGATGACGCACTTTCTTGGAAACACCATATAAACGAATTAAAACAACAATGCTTGAAAAAATTAAATTTAATAAAAAAACTATCTCACAGCACTTTTGGAGCGGATAGAGCTACTCTACTAAAAATCTATCGAACAATGATACGTCCCTGCTTAGACTATGGTGCTCCAATCTATGGAACGGCGAAACCATCAATTCTGCGCACCTTGGATTCCATTCATCATTCGGCCATTCGATTGGCAATCGGAGCCTTCCACACCAGCCCAACGGTCAGCATTTTGGCCGAGGCTGGTGAATGGTCGTTAAAACTGCGGAGAGAATACTTAACAATAAAACTTGACACATATCTCAAAGGGAAAAAACATCCACTACAGTTACAAAAAGAAAATTCATCACGCTATCTTCGCCACTCCGCTGGATTATTTCAATCCCATGTCGCAAACATCATCCGCTCCTTGAACCTTAATCAATCGGAACAAATCGACCATCGCATAATATCGTCGATACCGCCAAACGTGTCAATAAACTTAAAAACGGACACATCATTAGCACTGCACATCAAAAATATGATGCTAAAACAAAGCACCTACGATACACTAATGGCCTCACTTGACCCATACGAAAAATTCTACACCGATGCATCAAAAACAGCCGAAGGCGTCGGCTGTTCCGTAATACACCAAGACGTCACCGTAAGATATTCATTACCAATTGAATTTTCCGTACTATCAGCAGAACTAACAGCAATAAACTTGGCAACCAATTTGGCTATTAATTTAAACCTACCGAAAATAGTTATCTTTACTGACTCCCTTTGCGCCATTCAAAACATTAACCTTGATCACACAAAAGTTAACCACCCGATTGCCCAGGATATTCTTTTGTCAACTCACCGTCATATACAGGAAATCGTCGTATGCTGGATCCCAGCACATTCTAACATCAAGGAAAACGAAGAAGCAGACACTGCCGCGAAGGAAGCAGCGAGGATGTTCCCAGTACCAGCAATTCCGATTCCAATTCAAGACCAAATACGCAACATCAAAAGTGTATTCCACGATACGTGGGACTCAAACTGGAAGCGCATCTCTACCGTCAACAAACTCCGAAACATCAAATCAAACACATCTCCGTGGAAAACATGCATCCCATCCCGACGCGAGGAGGCGGTAATAACTCGGCTCAGAATCGGACACACTGCACTAACTCACGGCCACATATTGAAAAATGAACCCCAGCCCACATGTTACCACTGCGGACAAGAGCCTTTAACAATCGATCATATACTAACAACGTGCATTCCACTTCGAAAATATCATCCGGATCACAACATATCAATACGCACAGCACTCTCCGACAGCCCAGACGAACTTAAAAAGACCATACAATTTCTGAAAACAACAAACATATATCCATTAATTTAACAAAATAGCCCCGGTGCCTCTGACCCAAGTTGTAGTATATGGCACCTTAAAAAAAAAAAAAAAAAAAATATATTTTTGGAATAAGGCGTATGATGTCTGTATTCTCAGTAATGCAATCCGGGAGAAACATAAGATTACAGAAGGAAATGTGATAGGAATTAACGGCCTGAGCTCCGGAATGCTGGTTAGCCTAGATAAAGGAATATGGCAAGAGAACGACAGAGTAGAAATTTGGGAAAAAACATAAAATTCAATGACAAGAACCATAGCGAATTTTACACATATGCAAGAGAAGAAATTAGAATGGAATTTCACAATCATAAGGACCATTAACGGAAATACAGGAAGTTGACCAGTTACGTAGCCGTAGAATTCGGAGGACAGTGAGCAAATAACAATTGGAAAAGCTTGAGCGATGCCAAGCGAAATTCAGGACTTTGACGTAGGTTAGGAGGGGTATTTTGAAGGTTTAAGCTGAAGTCTAGCTTATCGACAGCTTCTTCTGCTGACATGGGAACGGAGGAGTTGGGATTAGGAAAAATTAGAGTAGTTGGTACCTGTTGTTGCAAGCAAGAGTTAGGTGAGTTGGGAAGAGAATAAGAAGGAACGTTATGAGACGATGCACTGTGCGTTGATTCGGGGAAGAAGAGGCCGTTACGATAATTACGATTGTTTGACGGAAGAGGAGGGAAATGCTGATTAGGAACGGGAAGAGATTTGGGAGATCGTGACCGATTGGGTCGGCGAGAAAACTTGGAAGGAGAAGAATGCAGGTTTTTTTGAGCTATATCGGAAAAAGAAAAAGCTTAGTTGGTAAGATTGGATTTTTTAATTATACTAGCTTCATTATAGGACACGTTTTCGTAAGCCATGATTTTACGAAGATGAAGCTGGTCTTGAAAAACAGGACACTGTCTATCGGTGGCTAAATGATTACCCTTGCAGTTGAGGCATTTAGAATCTGACGGCTGCGGAGCTGAACAAGAATCCAAGGAATGCAACTCATTACATTTAGGACAACGTGGTTTACTGCGACAAAACTTGTCGGTGTGGCCAAAACGAAAACAAGCTCGGCATTGGATAGGAGGTCTTACGCTGGGTTCCACTGCACAACGAAGATGAAAAAAATGAACATAACTGGGAAGGAAAGGTGATTTGAATTTAATTTCAATTAGGGGAATTGGACGAAATTTATCGCCATCTCTTTTCTTGAGTCGTCGAATTGAAGCTACCGGCACTTCCGCTGAAATATCTTCCAATAATTCTTCTTCGGTAATATCTACAGGTACATTACGAATAATGCCAAAAGAGAACAATAGATTATTAGGAATAAAGGCCTTAAAGTCATTTTTATTAAGGAAGTCAGAATCAAGAAGAAAATTATTTGCTGAGCTAATATTCCTAAAAAAGAGTCTAAGTCTGTTACTGCCCGCTCGGAGGATTTCTGTGATTGATTTAGTTCTATTAAAGAGAATTTTATCAGCAGCAAAGGGATGTAAATTTCCTATATTAAGCTCAGAGAGCGATTGCAGTATAATGTGTATAGAACCATTATACTCTACAGGGAAAAGAATTACCTCATTTTTATTATTAATTTTTGTACTATTATCGATAATGTCGTGGGAAGTTTTTATATTGAAATTTTTAATAGCTTCGATAGCATTATCATTAGAATTATTTTTACTAAGATTATTATTATTACTACTGCTACTATTATTATTACTGCCGGAAAGTTTTGATAAATCAGATTCTGATAGTCGCAGATCTTTGCTAGGGATCGACGCGACCGGTGAAAGGGGACCGGTTGGTTTACGCTTGGTTGAAGCGTCCATGTCCATTTGAAGGGTTAAATTCGTTTTTGCCGGTTTAGTATCTTTGGCGGAGGCCGCAGGGCGGCCCCCACTAGACGTACTCATCAATTAATCCAAAAAAAAAGGGGAGGAGAAAAAAGGAAATAAATAAATGATAGTAAAAGAAAGACAAATTAAAAAATAATAAAATAGAATAAAATAAATAAATAAAAATAAATACTGTTCGAAATAATACGTATTACTCTTCGAAATAAAATCAAATCTATGTATGAATAGAGAATATTTAGCGTATTATAAATAAACAAAAGAAACGATCTCACCGATATGCCGTTAACAATGCGAGCTGATAAGCCGGACAAGAACGCGAGCAAACAAGAGATAACGCACGACGTTTTAGCTTAGTTTTCCTGTTGTTGAATTAATGTCGCTGGCGCGCCAACAGAACAAAAAAAAAAAAAAAAAAAATAGGTGAATTAATGCTTCCCGAAAATCCAACGTTTATCTTTACTAATAGAATTCCCATTACTGAACTTTAATAGTTTTATAAATATATATTTACCTATATATTAGTGTAATTTTTTTTTGTTTTCAAATTAAAATCAATTATTTACACGATTATTATGTTTTTTAGTTTTCTTTTTCCCTAGTTGGGAAGATTAATATTAGGCCTCCATCAAATTCCAAAAATTTTTTTTTTCAACATATTTTCTTTTCTCGCTTTTTTTTTTGTCTTTACGCGAACGATTACTATTTTCATTTCCGTGACGTTAATTAGTACGTAATAATATTTCGGATAATCGAATTTAATCATATCTAAAAATTCAATAAATTTTATTACGAACAGATTTTGTAAATTTTTACAAATTACTCGCTCACGTTCGAGAAAATATTTAAATTCGTCGTTTCTTTCGTTTCTTTTCTTGGGATGAAATCAAAAAAAGGATTTCAATGTATAAATAAAATAAAATATCAGCAAATAAAGCAAAAACGGAGAAAAGAAAATACTGTAATTTGTCGGCAATTTTGCGAAATTCTAGATCTTTTTTGACCCGGAAAAAGGAAGATAATTGTGAAATTCCATTCTTGAAATATTTTTCCTCTGTTAACGGACTGTTTGTTTATTTACATTACGGACTCCCTAAAAATATCTCTTAATCGTATGGAACTGTAGCAATCCCCCACAATATACTGCTGTGGGTGACTTCGGATTCGCTTAATTGTAGTGGAAACGCTATTTAAAATAGAGATTTGCTCCGTGCTATTTATCCTATTGTTTTGTGGTTTTTTTTTTGGTCGGGGGGGGGGGGAGTCACATAGACAACCGTGTTTCGTTCGAGTACAATTTTCGGCCTCAAATAAATATTTTAGCAATTATTATAATAATATTTTACAACATTTTCTTGCAATCATACATTATTATAATTAAGATATAGAAAAAAAAAAAAAAATAAACATAAACGGCTTAAATGAACATACTATAAAATCACTAAGCTTTACTCCTCTTGACTGAGCTTTATTCTGAATTTGCTTATAATAATAGTGTAAATACATTGTAGAATTTTGATTCTTTTTTACACGATTTTTTTGTTTTTTTTTTTTTCCCGATTTATTTTTCCTCTGTAGTAATTGCAGTTATATTTTATCATCTGCGCAAGTCTTTTGGGTGAAAAAATGCAGTCCCTTTAGATAATTTCTTATTAGCGTAACAGAGACGATTTACTTAAAATACTATCAATTTGCCAAATTACCGTGGAAATGTAGCTTCGAATAAGAAAAGCGGTTATATATTTTGATGTTTTTATCGTGAAAATGTAGCTTAAAATAAAGAAATCGATTTTTTTTTTTTTTTTCGTGTTTTAAGTATAAAATATGAAGAATAATATGGCGAAAAAGTTGATTTTTAGCAAGAAAAAGAATTTAAATATAATGCTAAAAATTGTAGAATATGTTTTATTTATTTATTTTTCTTCTTTTTAAATAATACCGATTTCAAGATTTATTATGAAAAGTTAATACAAATGCACTAAAAAGTAAAAAATAATTACTCCCGATAAGAAAATATATTTCAGAGTGATGTATACTTTAATGTGATATTATCGTAATTCGTACACAGCATTAATACCTTAATTAGAGTAGAATTCATATTAAGACGTATTGCAATAATAATTAAAAATTGCATATTAAATATTTATTAAATTGTTTTTCTAGATATTGTAATTTGTGATTTCCGTGCCTACTCTCTAATTAAGTCATTAATGCTGTATAAGAATTACGATCGCCTTGAAATATACGTTTCATCTAAATAGTTATTTTTCACTTTTTCGAGCATTTTTATTACAGTTTTATATAATAAATCTTTAAGTATCGGTACTTTTTTTTTTTAAAAAAAAAACAAACAAAAAAAACATTTACTTCTGTATCTTAAATGTAGAAATGTACGATTGCAATACTCGTTAACAAAAATATGCTGCTCGTTCGAAGGGCAGCCTTTGAAAAACTTTTTATCGTAATTTTAACGATACTACAAATAAACTTTAAGAAAGTTATGCATCATCCGATGATCGAACACGTGAAGACAAAAACAGGTCGGATTATATTTCTGTATGTAACCAGTTTACTTTCGACGGGAATTTTAGATTATTTAACTGGGTAAAGAGAGAAGATACTTTCTTCAACTTCCCCATGTCTGGTAATTACGGATTTACTAAGGGATGTCTCTTTGTACATAAAGTAGCTTCAGTTTTTGCGGGGATTTTTTTCATTTAAAAAGATATTTCTTTCGAAATTGTAAAAAGTGGTATTTCTCTCAAATGTCTTTTTTTCATCATACCGGCTATATGTATGAAACAACATTTAACTATATCCGAAGCATGTCCGTGAAATTTTGGGAAATCGTTGAGCAATTGAAGGATAACGAGAAAATACACAGTAGCTTTGAGTGCAGGTAGCAAAACGGTAAGGAACAGAGTTATTAGTTTGTTGATTGTTAAGTAAGCAACGGGTAGACAGCTATCGTTCGGCTTCTACAATTTTTATATCAGCTCGGTCCACCTTCAGCATTTTCCTGCAACTTAGGCGTATTTCATAATTTTTTTATATCGATAATCTTCTTTGATTTTGTCAAATCGGTATTCGCGTGCAATCAAAAACTTCCGAAAACCTCGTCATCTTGCCGCTGATTCTCGAAATAAATAGCCATGGTCACATCGCAACTATGGACTTCTTTTTACCGCTTTAAACGTGTATTTTCACAAATTTTGGTCCCTAAATATCAAAATTTTTCGAATTTTATATTTTTCTTGTATTCTTGAGATCTTAGTGTGCAGATTAAAAAAGAAATTTTAATACCATAACTCATATAAAACCGGCTGCAGAATTTTTAAAAATTTTTTTTCTTAAAACTTGATTTTTACATTTTTCAAAATTTAGGCTCTTTAATAATAAAAATTTTGGCGGTCCCGTATTTTTCCTATAATTCTGGCGATTGAATTACATCATTTGAAAAAAAGAGTAATCCTCCAGCTACCATGGAAAGAGCTGTGGACTTTTAGTTTTAGTTTTCAGGGTTACCGCTTTAAGCGTGTATTTTCATAAATTTTGGTCCTTAAATATCAAAATTTTTCGAATTTTTTATTTTTCCTGTATTCTAGAGACTTTAATGTGTAAATTAAAAAGAAAATTAATGCCATAACTCATATAGAACCGGCTGCGGAATTTTTTAATAACTTTTTTCTTAAAGCTTGATTTTCACATTTTTCGAAATTTGGGCCCTTTAATTTTAAAATATTGAGAGTTTTATAATTTTCTTATGATCTGACGAAGAAAATACGTCGATTGAAAAAAAAAAATTAACCCTCTAGCTACTATAGAACGGGCTGTACGATTTTTTTCCTTGCAACTTTATATAATAGATATATATATATATATATATATATATATATATATATATATATTCTAATGAGGGATGGCCTAAGAATTGCGTTTTAATTAGTAGGTATATATAAAGTCGGTAAAAATTAAAATATAACAAACGTTACATAAAATTGGGAAATTTTTTTGGGACATTTTTTCTAATGACGGGTGGTCTAAAAGTTATGTTGTAATTAATATATATATATATATATCTGGAAACAACTTCAGTCTGGAAAGAGACTACACCCGAATGCTTTCCGGCATGGTGGCCAAGTTAACTATTAATCTATCGTGCTACCTACAGATACCGTGGCACGCGCATATTTGTAGTTCCTGAATTTTCCAGTTTTTTTTTTCAGTTGATTAAAAAGTGGGATATATTACGGGTGTATAGAGATTCGTTACACACACACACACAGTTCGCAGATCGGAAGCTCGAAAAGTCATAGGCCTATTTCACCGGAGGCTAGTAGAACAGACGCGAAAGCTGTTTGCGGATGATTATTTTGAAGTTGTATAAAAATGTTTAAATCCGCAAGGAATCCGAATGAACCGTTTGCACGGAGAGTTGCTAAGTTCGGATACGGTTTAGCTTCTCATCAGGCGTATTAAACTTTCACATTTGCCTCTGGATATCACAAGACGGTTTCTAGCCGGAGTGTGTACTTTCAGTAAGCTTTGAAAAATATCGTCTGTACGTTTGTGCGGCAACTGTGCCGAGCTTTTGAAGAAGATGAGAAATCGGTAGAGTATGTTTGTATGCGGTCTCTGTTTTATTATTAGGTGAATTTCAGCGCATTCGTCGAAAAAACATTTCGTATTGAAGCGTTTCAGCCGAGTCGAAAAGAACGCCGTTTTCGTGAACTGCAAGGTGAATCGTATACGATATGATATGCATTTTAGGAATTCGAAATTGGCAACTCTAAGATATTTTCAGAGGCATTTACAGCCGTCGCTGGACGGTTCCATCTCACGAGATGATCGAACAACATTTCAAAGGATAACTTAACTCGTTTTAAATCCTGCACGTACTTTTATGGAGCATTTAAACTTCAAATAAATTCGAAAGGATTGCAATTAACCACGTTCGTTTATTAAACTAATCGTAAACCCGGCGACCGGACCAAAGAACTTGCCATGCGTATAATCCGTGGTCACTGAATACCGCGGGGTACGAGGAAAAAAACATTTTCCGTAGAAATGATTTTTTAACGACATTTAATTCCGGGCAAGTTTCCAACGATAACACATATCGGATTCATTACAAATTAATAGGGAAACACCGTGTGACCCACAGCTAATTAACTGTGATTCGCTCGGTTATGATATTCCGATTCTGTAAATTAAGAATGTAGATCAGTTCGGGACTCTTGCGTTAATGTCCATGGCTGACCAGTCGAAATATAAAAAAAAAGAAAAAAGGAAAGAAACGCTAACTACATGATTACAAAACAACGACAAGTTAAATGCACATTTGCGATGGTGGTAAAAAAAAAAGAAAAAAAGACATAATAAATACGGGGAGCGTTTATCGTTTTCGTTTCTATTTCAGCTACATGCAAGTATGTTTTCTTACTTTAAGTTAATAATAGTACATAATCGCCGATTGTCGTCCGTTCATTAATCTTTTTCCCGTCTATGCTTACAGGTCGGCTGGCGGCGACGTTTCCTATGCGTAAGCGTTATCGCAACCGTGACCGGAACAGCAACTAGTGTTAATAGCGACGCTGAAAACGGAGAAAAAAGCCGCTCTCGTCGGTAGGTTAGAGGCTGGTCTAGGGTGGTAATGGGGAATTTGCAAAGTTCGTCTTGGCTGAGAAAAGCAGTTGAAGAAGAAGAAGACGACGACGATAAGAAAAATCGTAACAGCGCCATAGCGATAACCAGCAGCAGATCCTCCCCCGAAGAAGAAGAAGAAGAAGAAGAAGAGGAAGCGAATAAACTCTCGCCGCATCGTCTGGCGACCAGTAGCCAGCGACCGTTGCCGTCGTCGCGGCTACAGCATCCGGTAATTTTTCTTCCGCCAGTTCGAGTCGCGGCTGCAGTCGCAGTCGCCGGTGACATGGACAGTTCGTCCGGCACCAGTCTGTCTTCGCTCGCTCTGCTATTACTTTCCGGCAACGCTGGCGGCAATCTTACTAACGCTACCACTTCCACCACTAGCAGCACGGTTCCGTTTCTTTATGCGAACGCAGCCGACACCAGTACGAAAATCGACGACTGGATCTTGGCTCTAGCCTCTTCTTCCGCTTCCGGCAGCGGTCAGCTCGTAGATGAGAACGACAACGACGTCGACGCAACTATCGTCAAACAGCTAAATTTCAGCAACTTCGAAAATTCGTCGAATTTCGGCGTCAACTACAGCAGTCCGCTCGACGACAGTCCCTTACCTACCAAAGCCATTAAAACCAGTTGCGGCAAGTGGGTCACTGCTCAGCATAACCTTTTCCAGTTCTCCAACATATGTTTCTTGTCTGCTTTCGCGATACCTCGAAACTACAAAGCCAGCATGCTACTATTTAGGTGAGTAAAAGTGTTTTTCTTTCGATGTCTTTTTTTTCTTTTTCGGGTTTTTTCTTTTTGGATTTACAGTCTTCAATTACTACATACCTCTTAAAATGTCCAGTTGAAAAGACTAAGTCTTGCTGTGATCAGCTGGGGTTAAAAAAAAGGCAAACTTCTCGATGGTAAGCGTTTTTTTTTGTTTTTTTTTGTTTTTTTTTTTTTATTTATCTAAAAGCCGCGCGCGATTCGATTAATTTTCCGTTGTTTTCGAAGGGGCGATATTGCCAAATAGGGCAATTTTCGTGGAATTCGGGTGGCGTGCAATTTAAAATAACGCGTATCCTGTTGCAATAGGTGACCACCACCCTCTACTTTCCCTCAATCGGGATCTCCAGTAGATGCCTATACCGGTACAGACACAAGATTGACTCCTTGCCTGGCGCATCTAGCGGCTATAAATTTACTCGGGGTTTTACACAAAAACAATTTCATACGACTTTAAGAAGAGTCAAGTAAAAACTGCGATATCTGCAATTTACGTAATATTCATGTTTTTATTACTTTTTTATTTCCTTTTTTCCTTTTTTTTTTTTTAATGGGTTTGCCAGCGAGGACATTAGTCTAAAAAATGGAAAGGAGGAGAAAATAAATGTACATTATTATGCGCTTAAGGACAGAGGATTACATCAAGGACAAGAATAATAGAAGCAGCGGGAAACGAGAGAATACAAGCAGCATTATAAGGGGTAGGGATATCGAGTTTTAATACGAGTAGCAAAGAATAGAAGGACGCCTGCTCAGTAGCGAAGGCTGCACATTTAAATAAAACATGACATCGGGAAGTATATAGATAGTAGATGAAAAGGACAAAATGGAGCAAATATAGATGAAAACCGGAAAAGTGATGCAGAAAATAGACTGTGGTTAAAGCGAAGGTGACAAATAGTAGTGATTGTAGAGCGTTTAAAAGAAGTCAAGTATCAAGAAAGGAAGAGACTAGAATAGGTAAAAGGAGGCCGGATTAAAAAATGAATATATATTATTATTTATACGGCATTACTTTTGCAATAAAATGAAAATAATTGTTCTGATAAAAAGTAGGAACCCTACACTCTTTACTATTTCATTTTTCATTTTTCATTCGACCCAATTTTTACCCCTTTTTATTTAGAAAAAAAAAAAAACAAAAAAACACAAAAAACACTTTCTTTCATTACTCCCCAGTTATCGAACAGTTTTCTAGCAATAAAACAAGTTAAACAGGTTCGAGGGCTTTCTCGTAGTTTTCTGCTTAAGCACTGTTTGAATGAAAAACTAGACTATAATGCGAATTGGAAGACAACCTATCCTGTTAAGCTCGGCCAAAGAATGTAAGCTATGGTATCTGGGTCACATAATGAGAGACCCTAAGTATGAGATCCTGCGAGTCATCCTAGAAAGAAATATAGCGGGCAAAAGATATATCGGACGCCGGCAGAACTACTCTCTACACGTTTGTTAAATTTTTCAAACAGTCTCTTTTTTTTCATTGTTTTTTTTTTTTTTTAAAATTACCCCTTTGGGCACATCACGAGGGAAACGGATCAGTTAAAAGTCAATTTTTTGCAATATCGAACAAAAACGTTTTACAAAAAGAAAAGAGAGTAATAAACTCTGCCGCATATTGAACTCAGCCCAGGGTACAGCACTCGTACAGCTTACACGGATTTTATTCGGTAAAACATATATTTAAATGGAGTACCGCATATTGGTCCACGTAGAGACTACGCTCGCGCGTGGGTTGTTTATGTGAATAATACAGTTTTCGTGGATGCGTTGGTTGGTTTAAACTTTTTAGCTGTTAATAATTCCGATTTATTCGTCATGTTTCCCATACTTTATATACAAAAATGTGCACGTGGACCATGTGTGAGCTGGGTTCCATATGCGGCGGGCTTAAGAAATTATAATATTTTACCAATAATAAAATTTTCTTTCGAATTATTTTAATACCCATGTAAAACTGAAATTATTATTTCAACAATTTACATTTCTAAATAAGCAATTTACATAATAAATAAATAATCACAACTAATTTTTATACGCGTTCTCAGTTGCATCATAATCTAGGTGTGTTTCGACGAGAATTTTAGATTTATTACTTTTTAGTGGTATCTTTTGCTTTCGAATTTGATCACACTCTCGGCAAATTCCCGCGCGACGAAACTGATTATCGAATCTCTGATTTTCTCTAATCATCAGAATCATTACGTCTTTAATGTACAATGTACACGACATATATATATATACAGTGGCGGATCCACGGGGGGGGGGCACCCCCCCCCCCCAAGATCCAAAACCACTATGAAAAAATTTGTTATAACAGAGAAACTTAATTTATATAAAAGATTTGTATAAATGTTACCTATGGATTTAATTATAACTAATATTTAATACTGTTCTCTTCGATCTTTTGTCTTTCTTATTTATTTTTAATTTTTATTTTATAATGTAAATGAAAATAGATCAAAGATAAATATATATATTTTTTGTACTTGCTCACAAAGAAAGAATTCATATCGGATTACTAACAAAAATAAAAAAGAAGTAAAGTCTAGTAAAAATGCTATCTTTCTTACTATTCAAATTCTAAACTACCATTTTAGTTGGAATTTTATAATTTTTTTATTTTTTACCTAAAAATAAAATAAAATTTAAATTAAATTGTAATAATTATGTATTTTTAAAACACTTTTAAATTTCTAAAGAGGTCGTTATTTGATTTTTTTTATGAAACAAGGGGTACTTCTCAAATCTATTGCCTACCGCAGAAGATATTACGTAATTATATAACTCCCCCCCCCCAAATTTGTTCTGAAAATGTCAAAGCATAGGGTTTAAGCTACAAATTAACGTGTCTGAAATCAAACAAACCAAACAATATTTCACTTTTCACAAAAAATAATGGCGATAAAATCACCAATGTGACAGAGAATCTAAACTACTCCCTGTCCTTTCTTTTTCTGTTAGACAGTACTGACAAAGACAGCAATAAACAACGGACTCTTCTTGATACTTTCGCATGAAATAGCATTATAAAAAATTTTAAAAACAACAAAGCTGCTGGACCTGACAATATTACAAATAAGACACTAAAATTAATCCAAAAGATATATCCAAAACTCCTTCCACTCCTATATCTAAAAAAAATTATCTCCTTAAACTATTTCCCTAAAACCTGGCATGAAACAAATGTAATTCTACTTCATAAATCAAACAAAGATGCAAATCTCATAAGCTCCTATCGCCCAATATCTTTTAAATACTGTAAGCAAAATTTACGAAAAGCTATTAAAAAAGTAGGATATCTTGCCATCTGAACTCAACAAAGTTTTTAGATAAAAGACAATTTGGATTCAGACAAGGTCTGTCCACAGAACATGCTGTGAATTATGCAGTCAGCAAGATAGCAGCAACCTTAAGAAAAAATCGAGCGTTCTTGTCATAGGAGTGGATATCAAAGGAGCCTTTGATAACTGCTGGCATCCTACTTTGTTTGACATTTTAAAATATATTCTGATCAAAGAGAATTGGTGAGTACAATATACTGCTACCTTAAAAACAGACGTGTAACTCTTCACATAGGTAATCATAGTGCAAACACTGAAACCAATAAAGGCTGCCCACAGGGTAGCGTTTTAGGTTCACTTTTCTGGAATATATTGTTCAACTAAGCTCTAAAATTACTGAAGATAACAAATGTGGATGTGGGGAAATTGAAAACGCCAATCATGGAATCTTTCACTGTAGTAAGTATGACGACATCAGACATTTCAATATAGGAAACCTCAATTTGAACAATTTAACTTTGCCAGCTAAATTTCAAAAATTCGCTTTCTTAGTTTTAAAACCAAAATTTACTGACAAAAATAACATCCTACAGTGATTTACATTACTCAATTGAATAAAAAATATTACACTTAAAATCTGCAGATTAACACATATATAATTTTCAATATTAATACCCGGACAAGATAAGCCACCCTAAATGGTAGATCAAACTGAAATCAGTCACACGCGTCTTTCAGAAAAAAAAATAAAAATATTATTGTCTTTTAAATAAGTACACGATACATAACCCACCAGATCATGTAGCATTAAGTTTCTCAAGCCGGCTATTGTATCCTTAATCAGACTAAGATTTGGTCATTCTTTCCTTCCCTCTTCTTGTTTTTCCTTTTCTCTTTCACCCTCTCCTTTTTGTTCTCTCCACTCTACTGATCCTCCCTTTATATGCGACCCCAACCATATCCTTTTTGAATGTCCTGCTCTTTTTCCCGAGTGCTCTCATCTATATACCGAACTCTTGGCGTTGGATCTTCCTACCCCTTTTAATGCTTCCTTTATCCTTTCCTTTCCATCTCTAGCCGTTATTCCCCTCCTACTCTCCTTTGTACTCTCTACCTCCGATCGCCTCAGAATCCGAGTTGGTGATCTAAGGTCATGTAGTTGAGTCAATGCTGGCACCGAACCCATTTAAAAAAAACAACAAAAAAACCCGATATAAAAAAAAATTAAAGTTTATTACTTAAGTTTTATTTTAAAAAGGTTCTAGGTCAAGATTAAGTCTAACGGCGGTGCTTGGCTTGGCGCCTTTGTACGCAAATTCGTATTGTAAAAAAAAAGCGCTATTGAAATAATACAGTTCTTAATCAAAAAAAAAAATTTCCCCCCCCCCAAATGTTTCTCTGGATCCGCCCCTGATATATATATATATATATTAATTACAACGTAATTCTTAGGCTAACCCCCATTCGAAAAAATGTCCCAATTTTATGTAACGCAAAATGTCTCAAAAAAATGTCCCAATTTTATGTAACGTTTGTTATATTTTATAGGATTTTTGTTATTGTTATTTAAAAAATGTCACAATTTTATGTAATGAAATATGTAACGAAAAAATGTCTTAATTTTGTATAATGAAAGTTAAATGTTACAATAGGACTTTAGTGGTTATGTTATTTTTTTTTTGTGTTGATGCCAGTAAGAATTACGTTGTAAATTTGATCATTTTATACAAAGTATAGAAGAGACAGAGACAGAAATGAAAGCAAGAGGGGTCAAGGGGCACAGCCCCTTGACCCCTCTCTTTCTCTTCTGTACTTTGTATAAAATTATCAAAATTTACAACGTAATTCTAAATCGGTTCATATGAATATAATAACATAAAAATCTTATTTAAAATATAACAAACGTTACATAAAATTGGGATATTTTTTCTAATGGAGGGTAGCCTAATAATTACGTTGTAATTAATTTTTATTGTAATTTCTCGTTCCCTAAATCGTGCTCGTTTACTTCTCTCGGTACGTGAATATTTTTTGATACTTTCGCACTTTTCATGGTACATTTAAATAATATTTAAAATTAAATTATTCCTTAAGCTTAATTGCTCCTAGCTAATATATAGAAATACATTAGCTGTAATAAAGTTAGAAGAAAATGATTTCATTGCGCGTGACACAAAACGCAATGCAATGTTAAAGAGAATAAAATGCAGCTGTTGTAATAGCCAGTAAAACGTGGTAGTCAGAGACCCAGTCTTGCCTGTTCTTGCAGCCTGCCAACTACTATACTTCAAATATACTCACTTAATAGTTGCTTCTTCGTAAGATTATACACACAAACATTTGTAATGCAGCTACATCCTTATGTTGTGAGGAGCCGCTGATATCAACTTACTACTTTACACTGGCGATTACAGATTAACATCCTTGCTACTATATTGAGCCAACCTTACGGAATTTTCGGCTTTCGTTTTACGCTGCTTTACATCATGATAATTTAGTTCATGTGGATAAACATGGTTATTCTCCAATTAAAAAAATTAATCCTCTTGAAAACCTCCGAACAGGAATTTTAATACTGCCTTGAAATTTTTCTACTATCAAAAAGGGATATATGTACATGTGTATGTCAGTGGAAAATCCTGCGGCGGTATTTTTAGTCAGGCGGTAAAGTACTAAATCAAATTGAAAAAGAAAGACATCTACCAGCACTGCTCTCTGGCAGCGGAGATTAATTTAATTAAAGAGACGGTTTTTAGCTTGCCAGTATAAATCTGAGAAAAGTTAATGCGAAGTAAAATGCTTAATGTGTACAGCTGCAGTCGTCCATCAGTGTCGGTGCTTGCTTTTTCGTTTTTCCAGACGCCACGAGTACTTCTCCGATATTAGCGAGTATTACTAAGAACGCATTGGAAATCATGCACACACTTAAAACAGCAGCATATACAGGCAAGCAGATCAAAACGTACTACAAGAACCAGGTACTTCATCACTTTGGGCGAGCTGCATGCACGTTATTATACACAATGCGAATTTTTCACTGCGTAACTGTGACTAGATGACCGATATTTTATCGAAGATAAATTCGCCTGCCTAATTTATTGAATGTGACAAACGAAAAGCGGTACAGACAGGCCTGGATTTAGGGGGGGTTTAGGGGGGTTGCAGCCCCGGGGCCCGTCTTACAAAGGGACACACCCAAGAGACACTCACTTCCGACAAGTAATAAAAAATTAATCTATCCTTTGTCATATACATCAATTTTTTTTTAAATAAATAGAATTAACTTTACAGGAGCAAATGCATTTTTTAATACATTTATTCGTTAATAATTTTGTATCCATTCTTATTTCCTCCTGAACGAGGAAATTTAGTAATAGTAAAATTTCAAGTTTTTCGTAAAAACCGTACCAGAAATTTGTTTTAAGGTATAACGAGTCGGAATCTACGTTTTTAGGAAATGTTTGTATGAATGTGTGTGTGTGTACACGCGCAACACACGTACACGCTATTCTTTTATGCAAAAATCTTTGGTTAAAATTTTCTGAAAAATTCATTGTTTAAAATTAAATATATTTATATTTTTTTTTTTGCATCGAAAATTCTACCCATTATTTGTATATTTAGTTTTGTTGACATTAATAATTATATGTTAATTCGTGAGTTCAAAATAATATAATTAAATTTAAAGAAAATTTAGTTATTCTATAAAATTGATTATTTTATCACTTCCGAAAAGGGCCTCTAATATTTCCGTAGCCCCGGGCTTATCATACACTTAATCCGGGCCTGGGTACAGAAGCGGTAGTGCAACGAACCAGCGATTATTGGATCGTCAATTCGGAAAAGTCTGCTAATCGGACGTATTCACTTGTAAAAAAACAGATTTCTTAATGCGGTTGTAGTTTTAAATAGTATGTATCAATTTTTTTTTTTTTTTTTTTTTTTTTTTTTATTGTAAGACGAAAGCGCTGTATGTAATATTTCACTTTATAGTTTTAAGGTTATGGTTATTTAGTAATCATTTTTACTTATTTGCTTAGCGCCTACGCTCGAATTGTAACGATAAATTTAAATAAAAAAGTGATTATTGTGAAACTTCTTCGAATACAATACTATGAATTATTTCAATCGATTTGTACGTCTCTGTAAAGCTACGCATATAGTTGACCATGTGTAAATATAGGGATGACTTCTGAATCAACAATTAAACCAATTTTATCAAATGTTTTGACAGCCTGTGCTTTACTTACAGAGAGTGTCATTAAAAATGCAAGATGTAGTTGAAATTGTGTTCCTTTTTTTTTTTTGGAGAAAAATGTCAAAATCACCTTTTGAATGTAACTCGTGTTACAATTAAAACTATTTAAATCAATTCAAATGAAAACGTGCGACCGTTGTTTTCCTTCTTTAATTAAGAAATTTGGCGCCATTTAGGTAAAATTATATACACCTAGGAAAGAATGTATTCTATTGCAAAAAAAATTATTTCATATAATAGAGAGATTTATTTACTTTTTGAATTCATTTTGGCGTTTTTTCTTTTTGTTGTTCGCGTAAATTGTGTTTCTTTTATCGAAATTTAAATAGCAATTCTCTTTTGCATAAATTTAATTTTCTATTTCTTAAAAGTAAAAAAGAATAGTGGTTTTTTAATTTGTTTTTGTTTTGTGTGCGTGCGATTTTTATTGAGTTAATTGCATTGCAACAGTATTTTTCTGACAGAGAGAAGAACCGCGTAGAAAAGATTCGCCACTGATTATAGTATATACAAATATTTTTATTTTTAAACATTTAATCCGGATGAATAGATAAAATTGCGCCAAACCGGTTGGTTTCGTAAGTATTTTTTAAATAAATAAATTTAAAACCTTCCCTTCGAGATTAAGCAACTATGTTTGGTAGGCCAAAAAATTTTCAGCCTGCTTTCCGAGAAAAAATAAGTCTTACCAGGAGAATATTCTCGGTATTTTCTTTTTAAATTCGACTGATTTTTTTTTTGAGAACCATCTATCTTCTACTACATGCAGATTGTACTACAGACTCAAAGCCGCATGATGACCGTCCAGAACCGTGGCAATTAAAGATCCTTATAGACGAAAGTACATAATGGAAAATCGTCTTGTTTATTATTTCTTAAAAAAAATAAACAATTTCTTCATTTTATTTTCACGTAAATTTCTACCTGAAAGGGTGACTGATGGAATTAATTTTGTTTTTCCGTTTCTTATTCTGAATCAGTTTTTATATAACCTATCGAACTTAAAATCTTCGCGATAACATACATTTTCACTTTTTCCAACAGAGTCGCCTATCAGCCTTAGCGTATTTCTTTAAACGCAAAGAAAAACAAAACAGTACAAGTCCTTATAGCGAACAGTTTGCTGTGCAATGAACAGGTAAGTTTGCATTCGTCGTTATTCCCCGACTAGCGTATTTGAAAGAAAAAAAAAGTCTACCTTTTTTTTTTTTTTAAATTTATTCAAAAATCCTTTTTAAACAACGGAAAAACTCGTTCTCCGCTCGCTGCATACTCAAATTTCTTAACGCCTAGCTGGGTTGTACTCTATTTAAAGTCTACGCTCTACAAGTTTCTTCCGTAGGCTCTAATTACACAAGAATTCCACAGTTTTATAAATTCCCAATTTTCTTCGCAAGCAACCGTATTTACAGAGATGGTTCGAAGAGGCCCCGGGTCTTTTATCCTCCCAGATTTTGACTTTTCAGAATCTTTTCGCCTACCTCCTTTCTATTCTACATTCATAAATGTATTAATGACTATCCTACGTTTCATTATTTTCATTTCCTCCAATCACCTTCCCTCTAAACTCTTGCTTATATCTGACTCCATGACTGCCCTTTAATTCATTCTTCCCTACCTGATCATTCCTGCGATTTTATCATACTCCGCATACGCTCACTTATCCACGTTCTTTCTTCCCTTCATTTCATTCAAATTGATTTTTGCTGTGGGTTCCCAGCCATTCGGGTATCTTTCTGATAATGAAGCGGCGGATTCTTTGGTACTCGGCTGACTCGTCTTACTTCTTCATTAAAAAAATCCTATCCTCTAATCTCCATTCGCTGTGCAAAGGTTTTCATTTCACACTTTGGTATCGGACGTATACAATTTCCTCTTTCTCTAACAATTGCTCTATCTGTTTGTTCAGCCTAGTCTTCCTGTTAACCTATGGTTCTCTTTGTTTCCTTCACTTCGTTGCTCTGTTGTTATCTCCATTATTCGTCTGCGCTCTTAAGCCATACTTTATTATCTGCCTCCCGTTTTCGTTTTTCGTTGGTTGCCTCTCCACTTAAACGAAGAGCGTGTTTTTGTGATACGGACCATGTGTTTATTAAGTGTTTATTTTTTCCTTCTGAGTGTTCTGCTTTCTACTTCAACATGCTGCGACTTGTTTTTCCTACACCATATTTATATATCCTATCTTTTCCCTCTTCATATATTGTTTCTATTATTTGTTCCTTTCTCCTAACAACATTTGATATCGTATAAAAATATAATTGACTCTATCCTTTTCTAATTGTTTCCGGGTAAAGGTTCCCCCGGTTGACGAGCCCAAAATAAAAAAAAAAAAAAAAAAAAAAAAAAAAGACTTTAGTTGTTTGTTTTTTTTTTGGGTTTTTTTTCGTACCCTGGGCGCGTCAGCGGCCTTGACCCAACAACATGAAAGATTAAGAGATATAACTAAATAGCCAGGCGGTCAGAAATGGAAAAGACAAAGGACAGCAGCAACGGAATAACTGAAGGCAATGGGAAGGAAAGAATATAGGTAACGTTAAAGGGAGTAGGAAGACCCAAAACTAAAAGTTGGGCGTAAAGAAAGGAGCGTTAAAGTTGTTTACGGTATATATTTAAAAACAAAATTAATTTTCCTAAGAATTCAGCGGTACTTTGAAAATGAAACACCGTATTTGTTGTTTTTTTTATAAAGTCTCTGTATTAACAATATAAGTTGGCCTACAATTACTGATGGACAATACACAGAAAGTGTCTTATAAAATTGCTTTGTGGAATGCAAACGGACCACTACAACATCAACTTGAATTAGAACACTATCTAAATGTAAACAATATCGATATAATACTTATCTCGGAAGCCCGGTTCATCGACAAAAATTACATGGAAATTTCAAACTATGCCGTTTATTGGACTATACATCCGGATAAAAAAGCTCATGCAGGAACAGCCATAATCATTAGAGAAAGCATTCCCCACTGGGTGGAAGAAAAATACGACAAAGATTACTTGCAGGCAACACGTGTCACAATAAAACTAAGAAATAATCCAATTACATTAGCAGCCGTTTACTGTCCGCCAAAGCACAACATACAACAGCAGGTGTTTATAGATTTTATCAAAACAATGGGAAATCAATTTATTACAGGAGGTGATTTCAGCCCAAAATAAATTCTTACTGAGCCTCACGCTTGACTACACCTAGAGGACGAAGCTTAAAAACGGCTATCGATTCGGAAAAATGCAATGTAATATCTGGAGGTCAACCAACATACTGGCCAACGGACTGTAATAAAGTACCTGATTTACTCGACTTTTTTATCACAGAAGGTATCTCGAGTAATTACATGGCAGTTGAAAACGATCTATCATCTCTATCTTCGGACCATTCAATCGTTCTACTATCGATTAATGTACAAGTATGCCCCAACGAACATAAATTGTTATTATGTAATAAATACACAAATTGGGATACATTCAGAAACTTGCTAGATGATTCCATAAATCTCTTAATTTCATTAAAAACCACAGAAAGTATAGATGAAGCTGTTAACGTCCTCACAACCCAAATAGTAAAAGCGGCTTATAAAAGTACACCGCTGATGAATTACACATCTCCAAAATTTTTGGTATATCCTGATTCTGTGCGTAGACAAGTAGCAATTAAAAGACAGCTGAGGAGACGTTGGATACGAACAAGATGCCCAACTGATAAAGCAGCTTTAAATAGGGAGATCAGAAATCTTAAGTCGATATTACAAAACTATAAAAACAATTCACTTAGAGAATGTATCACAAATCTGACGCTAACAAAGGACAGTAATTATTCATTATGGAGAGCAGAGGTACGGAAATAAACCAATATGTAGAAATGAACCGATAAAAGCAGTTGATGGTAGTTGGACTATATAGATGATGCAGCTAAAGCAGATCTATTCGCTATACACTTATCAGGAATTTTTAAACCGCACAATACAATATCGCCTATCGAAAACGTCGTCCATGATTATTTAAATCAAAGTTGAAATAATCCATCAAATAAAATCAATTTAACTTCGCTAGGCGAAATTAATGGAGTAATAAAGAAATTGAGTAACAAGAAGGCACCAGGGTACGACTTCATAACGGGACGTATTCTAAAAGAGTTACCAAGGAAAGCGTTAGTAATAGATTGTGGAAATTCACCAATGTTATGATGATTTTAAAACCAGGTAAACCTCCTCAAAGTGCCTCTTCTTATCGGCCAATTTCACTTTTATCAATTCTGGCCAAAGTTTTCGAAAAACTCTTAAAAAAGAGAACACAAAAGTTCATAGACAAGAAAGAAATAATACCAAATCATCAATTTGGCTTCCGAATTAGGAATTCAACAGTACAACAAGTGCACCGTCTGGTTAACAAAATTGAAGAAACATTTGAAAACAAAAGAATTACTTCGACTGTCTTCCTTGATATACAACAGGCATTCGATAAGGTATGGCATCCGGGAATACTTTACAAATGCAAAAAAGTACTACCAATTCAGTATTACAATATTTTGAAATCCTACTTACAAGACAGGTATTTCCGAGTTGTAATAAATGGAACAGAATCATTCATATATAAAATTAAGGCAGGTGTACCTCAGGGAAGTGTACTTGGTCCTCTCATGTATTTATTGTTTACTTATGATATGCCAGAGACAGATGACGCACTACTAGCAACATTCGCTGACGACATGGCAATCATGGCAACGCACGAGAACCCAGAAAAGTCCACAGAAAATTTACAAAATGTGCTAAATAAAATCATTGATTGGCCGAATAAATGGAAAATAGTAATAAATGAAAATAAAAGTAGCCACATTATTTTTACAAAAAGAAAAATTGTACGTAACAAATATCATATATCTATAAATAACAAACATATTCATCCGTAAAATATCTTGGAGTACATCTAGATGAAACACTTACGTGGCTTCATCATATCAAGACAAAAATAACAGAACTAAATTTGAAAACAAGACAACTTCATTAGTTGCTTGGACCGCGTTCGCAATTACATATTTCAAATAAAATATTACTATACCACATGGTATTAAAACCGATATGGCTGTACGCAGCTGAATTATGGGGTTCCAAAAGTAGTGTGAACAGAATACAACGCCATATCGAAATAAGTTGCTACGATCCAATGATCAGGAGCACCATGGTATATTTCCAATCAAACACTACATCAGGATTTACAAGTGAAGTATGTTACTGAAGAAATAAAGCTGACGGTTAAAAATCACTTGTCGAAGTTGAAATGAAAATGTTCTCGCAACGAATTTACTACAATGATCAACAAGTTGCAACAGGTTGAAAAGAAGGAACGTTATTGACCTAGCGTGATTATTCGATAAATAAATTCGGGATCGGCTGATGGGCAGATCTTGAAATTCACGATCTTATTCCATTAAAATTTTAGTAAATGACTATATAGTCAGTTCTAGATGTGAAGAAGAAAAAAAAAAACAAAAAAAAAAACAATTACCGTAGAATCTAATATCGGTCACTCATTAAACATTCCGTTATACGCATTTTTGGGGTAGTCCTTCATTTTAGGTATAATTGAGAGCAATTAAACTATCTCTTTGCTCTCTATATAGTCACGAATTCCCAAGATTTCAAGGGATACTAGAGTCCGGCTCAAATTACTAACTACTTTATTAATTAGCGAATACAACGAAATGAGATAATTCCAAAGCACAAAACTTACATCATATTTCTTTCTTTTCACTATTTTTACTAGAGTCTATCATCCTAAAGACGGCAACAAAGATAACTGCTTTCATGTCACATGAGCGCTGATGCCATCTAGCAATAGCGATCATTAAAGAAAATATTTAATTACCAATAACAACTAGATAAACTCATTTTGCTAAACTTTGCGACTTAAATTTAGTCTAGAATTTTGAAAAAATCCATTTTTTTTTTGCACATTCAAACCTTTAAAAATAAACCCTCCTGCTTGAGAGAGAATTTTAAAATTCCAATAATTTACGCAATGTTGTGGTTATAATTTTAGTGGCGTAACGACTAAGCCCGCTACACTGGAGTTGACCATTTTTGGTGTAATGACATTATATAAATGTGTAAATATAGGTAACCCCACAAACCCTTAAAAATCGAATAACCGAAAGTCGCAGTAAAAGTATTTTTCTGAAGAAAACCTTGACGTGTTCAGTGTTCAGTTCAGCTCAGCTTCAGTCTTCAAGAATCGTAAATATGCGTACACCGCTGATAGTTTGAAAATAAATCATTTTGAGTTTTGATTTTAATTTTTTGACGTGTAAAATGTTAAGACGGATTATTCACGGTACTTGTAGCATTATCTTTTGGCGGTGTTCTAGCTAGAAAATATTTCCTGATATTTCATTAATTCACCATCTCTGAGACACATCGTTCTAATTTACTGCCGCTTTATACGGTTTTTTTTTTTTTTTTTTTATTTCTTTGGTCAGCTCCGTCAAGGATGCTTACTCGGCCAAAAGAAAAAAATCCCTGTGCACGTTCGTAAAAACAGTCGCATCGGGTAGAGACTGTGTTAGTGTCTGAGTGGTAGTAATTGAAAGCTGAGACAGTAACATATGCCTGAGCGTATCCATACTGTGTGTCTAGTGACATCGAGTCTCGAGGGAAGATTGTAAAAATCCCGCTAAAATCAAATATACATGCAGAATCACGTACAATTGAAATTGTAAAAACTATATAGCTGTTTGCATTTTCGATGAAGGCTTCTTACCAATTTTAAAAATTATCAATGTCTTGGGAATTACTCTATTGGTCCCGAAGCTTATGCGTTCGCTACTAAACGGGGAACAGTAGTTGAATTGAACGCTCCGAGTAATGGGCTTCTCATGCTCCTAAGGAAGCCAGAACTGCTCGTAAATCAGAACGAGCTTCCGAAAATATCGATTTTAAAGTCGAACTGTGGAATCGACGATTGAAAAAAATGTAACTATAACATACCATTCTATAACTTAGAACTGCTGAAACTGTCTGAAACTCGTTCGAAACTTTAAACGCGTTTTTCTCAAAACTACTTTTTTCAACATGGTTGACACGATATCTCAAGTTCTGTTTAATCAATTTACTTCAAATTTTATACCAACCCTCGATATATAACCTTCTACCATCCCTACCACTTTTGTGTCGATTTTTTTTTTTCTGGCTATTTTAAAAAATTATAAAAAATAAGGTTGAAAAATATATATTTTTTCTTTTGGCAGCCGCTATTTTGCGAGAAAAAAAAAATCGTTTTCTCCTAGGTAAGGGCATTAATGACATTCTTCCTAACTGAGAATCTTTTTTTTTTAATTTTATTTTGGATGACCAGAAAGGCTATAATCGTGTCAACCAGAACACTCCTTTTTTTTTTTTAACCCCAACTTTACTAACTTCTAACTTAATTTTAATTATTTTTTCCTCTTTTTTTTTTTAAATATCAATAAATATCTTGCAAAAAATTAATAGTAGAAGTGTTTTTTATTTTTTTTTTATCGAGCTCAACAAAACGCCCAAAATTGATGCCTTTGGACCAGAATACCCCCTTAAATTTTTTCAGACACCGTATATCATTATCGCTACTTTGAATAACAACGGTGTACATGGATTAGGATAGTATTTAGGCTTTTCAGGACAGTTCGAATTGCAAAGTCGAGCCACGTTTTATACCGTCTATACGTAGAGTCACAAAAATTTTTAATTTTTTTTCTTTTATTTTTAATACGTTCTTTCCACGTTAGTCTTCTATCATAGTGTTGAAATTCAAGTACTTAACCTTAACGGCTTAAATGAAACTTTATTATTAAAGGACAATTTTCCTGCTTTGTTTTTAAAACTGGCTTGCATCGATTTGATTACCTTTAACGCACCATTCGCCACTCTTGTAAATATTCCTTTTCGAAATGTCGTGAGGCAGCAATGACATCTTGTCAGTTCACATAATTGCGCTATCGTCCACATATGTCGTGCAGACGAATATGATATTTTTTGTAATTGGTTAAGTCGCTGGGAAGATAGTGTACTGTACAGGAGGCCAAAAATAGGGAGCCCCGCGGAACTTTCGAAATGATCTCGTATAAATCTATAATTGTATCTTGGTACTAGATGCGGAAATATCTGTTTACGAAGTGTGATCTGATGTTCGAAATAAAAATTTAAGTTTGCGCAGCAGTTTCCGATGTCAAACTCTATTAAGCGTCTGTTTTGTACAAAAATGTTGTTTCACGACATGTTTTGCATTTAATACTGTCTGATATTTTTTCAACCACTTGATGATATACTTGTTCGACTGTAGATGACTGTGTTCATAAATCCGAATTGGTGATACGGTATTGTTTTCCTTTAACGAAGCTGCAGACGTTTAGGAACAGCTAAGGCTAGCAGTAAACTAATACGTCTGCGGGGTCTTACTTCTCACAGAGGTTTTTTAATATTAGAATAATCTCTGCTACCTTTCACATAGATAATGTTACGCTTTTAACACATGCGCTTGAGAAGCGAAATAGATATGTACCCTTTATTTGGCAGTTCCTGCAAAAGTTCTCTTTATACCGTCATAACTACAGATTTTTTAGGTTCTATTCGTTTTTTTGTAATATGTTTTATTTCTGGAAGTTTGAACATCGTGATTGGTAGGCTGTTCAAAAAATTTTCAAATGTTTTCAAAATTCTTTATTTTTTACGTATAATTAGGTGTCAAAAGACCGTTTCCAAGTACTACGCAAAAACAGTAGCGTTCTCGGTATAACTTTTTGCCCTTGTGCTTTCTTGGTTTTTGATTGGAGGATTGGTTGTTGTGGTTGTTTTATTGATTTTAAAGCTTTCCGTAACGAGTAGTCTGGAAAAGTGACAGTTTTGACAGATAACTTTGTAACGTGTCACTTTTAACCTTGATAGTTTATTTGGTTATTTTATTTGTTAAATTGTTTCTTAATTAATGGTCGTCACCTGTTGATCTGCCATTGTTTTCTTACTTTACGTTTTTGTGGAATCATATTTTTAATTTAAGTTATTTTAAATTAAAGTCGAATAATCATGTAGTTATTACTGGTGAACACTTCCGTAGAGACAGCTTCGTGTATCGAGTTATTAAAATATTCATTATTTTGTCGTTAGGTTAAGTCTAATTTTTAAGTTCATATTGGTGTTAATCCATCGTCTGTACCTTTTCCAGTTCGATTATTTATGCTCCTATATTTTATTATAACTATCTAATTAAGTATGGCAAATATGGGGAGTGAGAAAGGGAGGGAGGGGGTTGTTCTGATGATAAGTCATTACACGGCGTAACATTGATACAACTGTTTTCTATCTCTCTTGAAGAAGTCAGACAAATCTGGGACTTTCCTCTTATCTGGGAGCCAATAAGTAGGAAAAAGTTTTCGAATTTTAAGAGTTAATACAAAGTATATTTCTATTTTTTTTTTTTTTTTTTGTAGTAATAAATCTTGAACTCCAATACGGGCGTTTAGTATTTCAATCTCCTCTCGTAAGATACTTAGGGTCCGGTATGCAGGAAACCCGGCGCAAGTCATCAGAAGTGATTTGATGCCTACATGGACAGTGCAGGAACAGATTAATCTGCTCCGCGTTATTAAAATCGATAATCGTGGTTGTTTGTAGGAAATTCTTTGTAAACTTTGGAAATTCGTGATGTTTCATATCGTTACGTATTATACTAGCTGAAATATTGGCAGTTTCATCCGGATCCGATGTTCGATACGTTCTATACAATTTTGAATGTTGAAATATTTCTTTTTCCCCAGCTAAATAAGTTTCGGAAAAATGTCTACCATTGTTTAGATTTAAAATATACTCCAACTTCTGTTTTATTTAGAAAACCCCGTTGGCATTTAATGGAACTATTTTCATTGTCCCAATCGTTTTGGAGAAGTAGTTCACGCGAGGTATAAGCGTGCTTTTGAGTTTGTTAATAAGATGCGTTTGTTTTTGCAAAAGTGACCTCGTTCGAGGGAATATGATTGTTGCATGATTAAGAAAAAATTGTTTCCTTCTCTTTCGTTTCGATACGGATGATTTTCTGCGTACATTAACAAACTATTTGTTCGTCCGGTGCGTGCATTAATGAAACTATAGCCGTGTGTCTTCAGAAGATTGGTACGCTAAAGAAAATTACTTTTAGTAATTTAATACGGCATTATTTTGTTAATATTCCCTTATTACACTTTAAATCGTGAATGCGCATTGCCGCGGTGTCCCTAAACTGTCCAGACAGAATAAATTGCCGCAGTTTTCAGTACATTCGTATCACGTGAAATTCTAATTATAGAAGGTTTTCATGTAGCAGATTAGATGTCCTTGTTTGGTGGTTCAACGTTTACACGCTCATTAAGAATAGTTTTTATTTTGTACATATTTTTCTTGCTTTCGTTAGACTCTAAATAAATAAAAAATTAAAAAATTAATAAATTAAAAAATTAAAAAACATTATAAATATAACTAGAACCTTTACTAGAAATTCACGGTGTGTCAAATTTCACTGAAAATATCGGAAAATTACTAATTCAGCTTTAATTAGAAAGTAAATAATTTTTATTTCTTCACGTTTTTTTCGGACCTACTGACGGCTTAGCTAGCATGTTTCTTGAAGGTGTAAAGCAAGATTACCTATTCTTTGTCGAATAGTTTACTTGCTAATTACATTGTCCTCTCATCTCCCCTCCCCTTGCTATAATTTCGTAAGTTTCTAAAGAATATTTAAGCATTCGCTGAAGTCGAGTGGTGAAGATCATTAAAAGCGGATACTAGATTACGGAGAAATTGTTGTAAAAAAGAATTTCACGGCAGTTGAGTGTTCTAAAAAGTGTGTTAACTCTTACGGTAAAAATGAATAGAAATGCCGAACGTAGTCTTGCAATTATTTTTGTTCCGGATTAATAAAAGGAAATTCCCGCAACAACTGAGTTTAAACCTGTACATTCATGGCCTGAAAAATTGGGAATAGTATTGAACGCAATAGCGTTCATTTATATTTCTGTTTGCAACTTACATTTTTTTAAAACTTAATGAAATATTAACCGCGAATAGATTTCACTAAAGAAAAACACAAGAATTGTGTAGGTAACTTCAAAAGATCTGTTCATTAGTGACAAAAATAAATAAATAAATAAATAAATAAGCAATACGGAATTTACGCTAGTTGCGATAAATCAGAAACATATATTTATTGTTTTCTCTATATTTTTAATTTATTTATCGTAATATCCAGGGTTTAAAGGAATCTATCTAGTTAACCTTGAAAGAGATCATGTAATAACTATAACTAGGCGCTGAGAATAGGGTGTATAACAGGCCTCGGCGCATCGTGCCAGGATTAAAGTGTAAGCGTCACGATAGCACCTAGTTGCAAGGGCAAGAGCACTCGACTTCCGCTACAGAAGTCTCGAGTTCAATCCCAGGCGACGACAGATGTTACAAAAATAAATAATTAAATTAACCGTTAATAGTCATGTGGAAGGCAATGCAAACTACCACATGTACCGCCATATGGGCGCTAATTAATATCTAGTAGGTAGACACGGGCGGGACTGTATTTATATCGCGATAATAAGCGATTATAATCAGTTCTAAGTGTAATCTTGCGTCTATGCTAGCGTTGCACATTCGCCTAGTCGTATTGCTTGGGGTTCCGAGCGTTGTGATTACCTATTTATACATTCTAGCTCTACAGATTAGGTAGCGCTCGTGACAATTGTTATACGCAATGCGAGTGTACATACGCGAGACTACATTCCGAACTGTCTAGTAACCATTTGATTTATCGATATACGAGTGCAGTCGCCCGTGTGTGTGTGTGTGTGTTTTCCTCTATACTAACTAGCGCGCATATGGTGGTATGCATGTTTGCTAAATGGCCTTCCATATGAATCTATTAGCGGTTATTTAACTTTAAATTTTTCGTAATCATTTCTGTCGTTTTACCGGGATCGAAGCCGAGACTTCCGTAACGGAAGCCAAACGCTCTAGCAACTAGGCTATCGTGACGATAGCGTTGCGCATTGCCTAATGCACTACCTCTATCTGTGCAACTCCAGAATGTATGAATAGGTTGTCCCCGACGCTCAGAAGCTGAGTATGATACTATGATGATGACAATGATGAGTGTGGCCATGTAAATTATTTGAACAAAATAGAAATTAACTCAGAAAAATGATATATGAAAGGTACGAAAAACGATATAAACGTGCTAAATATGATATTGCAAATAGAAGACTAAGTACATTTGTTTATAAAGCCGTATTTTTGTAGTTTTTTTAATGAAATTTTAAAAAAACAAATCAAATTTAAATGCTTTAAAAAATTCACTTCATAAAATTCACGATTTATTTTAGTAAATGTAAATGTGTTGTATCAAATGCAGTATTATCAAATTAAATTTTCTTCATATTTTTAATAATCACGTTGAATATACAATTTTTATGTAATTTAAAATTTAAATACTAAATTGAAAAGTGTCGATCAAAAATTTTATTAGCTATAAAAGGATACTGGTTTTTTAGTACTATTCAGTCTCGTCGGTTTTGTCGTCCACCAATCGTATAAACAAACAGTAAACTTTGAAATAACTAATTCGATTTTGAAAACATTTTTTCGCTTGATAAGAATCTATATACCAAATTTTATGTTTCTACATTTTACAATCTCAGCGCTGTTCGATCGACAGCTGTAGGTGTACACCTTCTTTTATTATTATTAAAGCAGTAGAATATCCTAACAACAAATTGAAAAGATCAAAAACTTTTTCGTTTTTTTTTTTGTTGTGGCCAATTTTAATTTTAGGTTAATATTAATTATAAACAGAAGCATACATTGATTGTCGTCGCGATAGCCTAGTTGCTAGAGCGCTTGGATTCCATTTGAGAACTCCCGGGTTCAATCCTGGGCGTCGACAGAAATTATTACGAAAAATGTAAAGTTAAATAACCGCTAATAGATTCATATGTGTGGAAGTCCACTGGCAAACATGCATAAGCGCGCTAGTTAGTATACAGCAAACATACACGGGGGACTGCACTCGTATATCGATAAATCAAATAATTACTTGTAAGATCAAATCCTCTAATTCAGTAACTCAAGCCTTTTCATATGCCAATCGGGCTGCAGCCCCCATTCCTTCTCGAAACATGTCCATCAACTCTTCTAAGGCGCCCTCTCTTCCTCGTCCAAAATCTCCAACATTCCACAAATTTCACAAGTCCAAACCGCATCATAAACCGCTCCCTCAATTTCCTTCTATCCCTTCTTACCACCCTCCTCCACCCTCAGTTGGATGGGCCCTAAATAAAGCGTTTTCCCCCTCTTTTAATCCATTCTTGCCTACTTGTCCCTCATCTGTTCCTTTTTCCAGCACTTCGCCTTCTCCCACAGAGTCCACTTTAACCATCTCCAGTCTCTCTGCTGCCATTACGGATCTTCTTGCATCTTACAATATACCTTCGTCCTCTTCATTCATCGACAGTCTTTCATCCTTGTTGCCTAACAGCGTTAATTTCAAATAATTCAACCTTTTTCGTTTCTCCTGTTTTCTTCTTCCTTTATTATTTTTTTTCTTCTTCATCTTTTTTTCTTCTTTTTCTCCATCTACCCTTCAATGCCCTTCTTCTTCTTTCTGTATTTCTTACAGCTCAGTACAATTGCTTACTTGCACGCTTTACATATGGCATTTTCCGTTTATTCCGGAAAATTATCATCACGTTGGTGATGGCGTTAAACAGAAGGAGGCCTACATTATTCTTTCTTTCGCTCACTCTGTTCCGAATTTGGCCGCAATTAATCTTGAAAGTTGGTAAACTGGCACACAACCAAGATTCCACGAGACCCTTTTTTTTTCTTTTTTTTTTTCTTTTTTTTTTTCTCTTTCATCACCTTAAATTATTTTTATTGTTACGATTCTACTCCTCCTTGCATTCCTTTTCCTATGACACTCATTCTTTATCTTTCTTCACCTCCTAGACAACATGTATCAGAATAATTCTTTAAATATTCTTCAGTGGAACTGTCGTAGCATACATGCAAATAAACAAGCGTTAGAGGAGCTATTAGACCTCTACAACATTCAAGTAGCATTGTTATCTGAAACTTCGTTAAAATCCACTTCAAAGACGTTCTTCATAGTACGTTCTGATCGTGTAGACGGGTATGGTGGAGTGGCTATTACATATTTCTCTATCAAATCTCCTTCCTACCCCTATTCACATCGCTTGTGTGTACAATCCACCAAATTCTAGTCTTGCTCAGCTTTCCCTTCTCCCGTTCCTTTCGACTCTTTCAAATCCATTCATCATTGGGGGTGATTGGAATGCCCATTCTCCACTCTGGGGCTTCTCTGGTCACGACAGCAGTGGCTCTATCCTTGAAAACTTCATCCTAAATCATAACCTCCTTAATTATTCTTCTCCCACCTGCTTCAAAAACCCTTCATCTCCTAGTGCAGTTGATCTTTCTTTCTCTTCTCCTAATTTTGGTCTAAAATCCTCTTGGAGAACTCTTGATGGCACTTTTGACAGTGATCACTCTCCTATTGTTCTAACCTTCATGCTTCAAACCTCTTCATTCTCCTCATTGGCTTCTCTTCAAAACTGATTGGGGAAAATTTCGTTCTTTGGTCGATTCCTCTCTCTCTCTCCTATTCAGGCTAATTCCGATCCTCTATCTCAATACAACCTTTTCACCCAGTCTCTCTGCTCTTTCCCTCTCATCCCCTCCTTTCCCTTCTAATGACTGTCGTAGAACTTCTGCTGCCTCCTCACTCTGGTGGAATGAAGAGTGTAAAGCAGCCTTCAGGAAGAGTACCGACACTTTTAGAACCTTTCGCTGTCGCTCTTCCATGTCTAATTTTTTAGCTCACAAAGAAGCTAACGCTAGAGCTCGTAGCATCCTAACGGCTGCCGAGAGGAATTCTTGGAGAACTTTCTGTTCCTCATTTTCTAGAGATACGCCCTTCTCTCAGATTTGGAAGTTAGCTAGGGCCTTTAGATTTCCCTCCTCCGAGCGCCCCCTTCATTCTACTCCTGCGTTGCCACATCTTCACTCCTTTTTGGACTCTATCTCGCCCGCTTATGTTCTTTCTCTTGAAGAAATTAGTTCTCCCTCTTACTACTCTACCCCTGAAGACCATTTTCTTTCCTCTCCTTTTTGTTACAATCAGCTCCTATCCGTTCTTAACAAATCCACTAACTCCACCCCCGGATTAGATGGCCTCTCATGTCTAATCCTTAAAAATCTTTTCTCATCCTCGTTGCATTCACTCTTAGCCATCTAGAACTCCTTTCTAATCTCTGGTCGCACTCCTAAATCCTGGAATGATTTCGTCGGTAAGTTGGAGGTGCCTGCAGGCAGGCTATGTTCCAGAACGTGTTCAGCGGTTGGTGAAATCGGGGAATTGCATATGGAACAGGCAGAGGAAGGAGATGTTCCTTCCAGCAAATAGATGTGGGATATTGCTGTGTGCCCTTTTTTAACTTTCATTATATAAAATTAAGACATTTTTAAAATAAAAATAACAAAAATCTTATAAAATATAACAAACGTTACATAAAATTGGGACATTTTTTCTAATGGAGGGTAGCCTAAGAATTACGTTGTAATTAATATATATATATATATATATATATATATATATATATATATATATATATATATGTCGCGTTTGGCTTAGTGGCTAGAGCGCTTGAACTTCCGAACCGGAGGTCTCGGGTTCGATACCGGGCGACGACAAAAATTATGCGGCGCTAGTTTAGTACACAGCAGCAGTTTAGACACAGTTGGACACTGCATTTGTATATCGATAAATCAAGCGACTATAGTCAGTTCCAATTGTAGTCGTGTGTATTAGAGTCGTATAGAAATATTCAGCCGGCGAACAATCGCATCAACGTGAGTAAAGGCCAGTCGTCTTGGCTTCGCCTTGACACTGATAACTTGTTTCACTTTAGTCGGCAGTACGGAAGCTAGGTTGCGCTCCTGCTTACGTGCTTATCTATTGCGCGGCTATTCTATCCTCTAATTCTCCTCTGAATTAGGAGATAATCTTATACTCGAAATCGAGTGAGAATAGACGACGAAGATACATAGGTAACAACGTCATTCTTGTGCCGAGGTAATATGAACAAACCGTTATGAAATATGTAACGCTTTTTTAATACGTTCTGAAGTGAATTGCTGCGCAAACAGTAATTCCAATTCAGTGTGAATGAAATATATTCAGAACTTTAAGACATTCGTAACTTTTTTTTATTATCGTTCGAGTTTACCAGATAAACAGTGTAGAGAGCTACTGCGTTTATTAATATAATATTAATAACATCCTAATGCTAATTTACGTTAAATTATTTGAATTCCCCACAACGCAGTAAAGCTGAAACATTTTAAATACATATAAAATATTTCCTATTACGTGGCTAAATTTTTATTTTAAAACAGTATAATATTTTTTAAAACCAGTCACCACAATATATGTATATCTATATGTATTAATATCAATGAAGATATGTGGCAGCAGAATGAAGTGAAGAGTGTGAAAAATCGTAAATTTTAAAATAATTATCCTCTCCTTTTCTTCTAACTCGCTCGTATCCGAGTATGAATGTCATCCAGCTTTCGCTTATTTATGTTTGCATTTCAGGTGTGAGATTAGTCCTATCCTGAAATAGGTGCTAAAGTTGCACTGTGTGCAGCACATTCGTTATCCTCTGCATACGTTTCTGTCGTAATCCTTGATAGAACGATCATTCACAGTGAACTTTCATTCCAATCTATTTAGCGATGCCAATTTATTTGTACTTTTTTTTTTTCAATGTAGTTATATTATAAAGTAATATGAAATTAAACAGAATCTGCTTCTTGTTGCTCATTGCTTCTTTCCACGCTTTCGTAAATTTATGCAATTACACGACAGTTATTTTCTCGATTAAATTTTTATCGAAATATTTTCGTACGTTAACTCGATTTAAATTTACACATGAACGGTGATTAGGATCAGAGCAGCGGCCTATAGTGGGAAGAAACGATAAAATGTGGAAGCTTCGCCAAATTTTAATTTTTCAACGGTAGAAAAAACGAATAAAGAATATTCACGACAAGCTGTACTTCGAAAGAACTTTGAATGTATTAACATTTTCAATTATTCTTTCAATATGCTATTGTAGAACAATGTGCAATCATCTCGCTCGTTAGCCAGCTGCAACGTCGATTAAAGAGTTAGACTTCTGCCAGCCTAATATTGTTGCAATGATAGTTGACGTTCGTGTTCATCTTGAAGGACGGAAAAAATGCGGAAGTAAATTTCGCCAACATATTCTGGGGAGAATATGGTAATCATTCTTATCGCCGTACAAATGGAGCGTAAAATGAGCCTCTTTTCTGTTTAATAATGTTCCTACTACTCACCGCTTCCGTGAATAATCACGTTTCTTTCGTAGCTCGCTCTTACCGTTGCCCGGACAATATTCTACGTTCTCCTTCGTTACTTTCAGTTCACCCTCAATTTATCATCTCCTCGTTAAAAAAAAAAAAAAAAACATTCCTCCGGAACGCTTTCGAGTCATTCAGAATTTATAGACTTTTTTCTATCATTTTTTTTTTTTCTCAGTTAACGCGCCAAAGTCAAACAAAGCATCGATGCAAATTTCTTCGCCTATGCAATTTAATTTTCCTTTTTCTAAAAGACTGAAAGCTGTGTAGAAAACAAGAAGTTGTGTTGAAATTAGGAAATATGCAAAAGCCAGCGGCTGTGGTCCAGTTGATTAGTTAATTTTATTTCGTTCGGATAGAATATCTCGCTGCTGTACACTGAAGATATACATAAAATTCACTTGTGCCGGCTTATGGCCACTAGTTGAGGCGTTAAAAGAAAAAAAAAATAATGCTGCTACGTGGATCAGTATTAAGGTTGTTTTTTCCCGGCATCCACGTTTTAAACTCTTTTACGAACAGCAAATGATTGCGTGAGTTGTTTTGCACTCTGGCATCGCCGTTCTAACAGATGTAGGCAATAATATCGCAACAACAAAGTGATGTGCAAAATGTCAGCGAAAATTAAACTAAATTTGAGATCATGGATTAAGTTATAGAAAAGGAGTAAAGCAAAGTAGTAAAGTAAGTCCCATACTACCCTTGATCGGGCGTCGGCTATTGTGGAATTAAGCTTGTCATAATGTACGAAGCCCAACGGCACTGATGAGAGTAGAGGGGCCAGTTCCTTTACTTTCCTCTGGATTTCTCTGGTACCCAATTATTTCAAGCTGGGTAAACTTGGGAACGATTTGGATCCGGGACGAGACAAGTCTCGAAAATCCATAATATCTCTGATTTGGTAGTCAAGCACCTTAACCACTAGGCTATCACGCTTCCTCATAAAAGAAGACAGAATTTAAATATATTTTCACTGGAATTATCTACTAACGATACCGAAATAAATAATAGACACCTTTCAAAACAATATAATTATTACATAATTCGGGCGCTTGTTGAAGCTTAGGGCATATACTCGTACGCTTGTACAGAAAAATTTTCAACTGCCGAACATACATAATATAACTTTCGATATTGATAAAGATATATATGAATTCTTTGATTTTAATTTGATGTTAGGGCACCATACATACCAAAAACATAGTTTGTTTACGGTTTTGTTTAGGTAAAGAATTATTTTATTCTTAAAATAGAACCAATTTATTTTATTGATTTTATTCTTTGGCGGTTACTGAAATATAGTTTTTAGTCACTATGTAATCAGTATACTATATCATCTTAAATTATTATTTCTATGAAATATATTAATAGTTATAAACTGGTAAATTCAGCTGAAAATTATTATATTAATAAGTACAAAGATATTAAATCACTATTCTCTATGAAATAAAAATCCGTCGTTCAATGCATAATATAAATTTTATCGCAACAATAATATTAACAATTTTATACGAAATATGAGACGCGTTAATTGAATAGGAATTTATTTTAAAAAAATACAATAAACATCGACCGGTTTCGGATCAACAGTTCATATTATTAACAGTGTATTGCCGTAAATATGGATTGTCAATCTAAAATTAGTTGTTTTTTTTTTTGTTTTTTTTTTATTAATTTTGAGCATGTTAGCTAAGGACGTTTAATCAATCCAAAGGTATGACAGCATTAATGATTATAAAGGAAAAATATTAGAAATGGAACATACGAATGAAGCTAACAAAGGAACAACCAAGGGAGGCGGAAAAGAAAGGATGCTGTGAGCGATGTAGGGCGTAGGGAGGCCAAGACGCAAAAGACCGGAATACAGTATCGCGCGTTCTGAAGAAATGGGAGGACATTCAAGCAAAATGTGGTTCGCATCACGAAGTTTGCTTCTGACGGATCAAACGGACAAAGACGAGACTGAGTAATGGAGAAACGGAAGAGCGAAGCAGGAAGCAAGCTGTGGTTTAACCGAAGTCTAATTATGGATGAAATAGTCGACCGCCTCATGTTGCGGAAATTAAGAAACCGCGGAAAAAGAGGAGGAATGGGTTGTATGGATAAGTAAAAGGAAGCAGGATTGGAAAAAGAAGAAGGATAGACATCAGATCAACAGTCGCGATGGCAACGAAAGGAAAGAGGAAGAAGACTTTGAGCTGGGAAATGACTAATAAAGCGACCGTCTGAAGCAGCCGAACGTACCAACAAGTCGCCTAACTAGTTGCCTGAAATTCCACAACAACTAGGATAATCTATAACAGATCAATACGGACAGAGCGGGAATGAAATAGATGTGAAATTAAGGAACATATGTGAAGCACGATAGGGTCAGCGGATGGGTAGTCAGTGTTTATTATATATTTTTTTAAAATAAATTCCTATTCAATTCTAAGCAAATTTATTATTATTATTATTATTATTATTATTATTATTATTATTATTATATTACAATCCATGTGCCGTCTATAATTGCAAGGCTATCCATTTGGTTTATATGAACTTGCCTAATTTATACGTTTTAATAAATTTGAGTGCTCGTTGTAGTTGGACAGGATCATTGAACAACACTGCTCCGACGGGGTTATTAGATAATGCAGCCTCGTTCCTTCTGGTAGAACGGGCTACAAACATAAAGGACACATTGCAGGAGGAGAGGCACGTTCAAAGAGGTAATTGTGTGACACGGAATTACGCCTGCTCACAATTGAAAATTCCTTGCGTGTCATTTCGGTATTTATGCTCGTTGAGTGATATTAAGAATGAGTCAGGCGTATTTTCGCAATTTGCCTGTTCTACATAGCATTGCCTTGTAAAACTGATAATATGGCCAAATTCGTTGTCTGTTAGACTCACGCACATAATAAAAATTGGCGACAGAATTTTTACAGAAAAATCTGACTGCAAGTAATGGACTATTATATCGTTGCGGATTGCGGCCGAACCAAAGCAAATTAATTACTAATTTCGTTGGTATTTTTTTGATTCAATGATTATTTTACTCTTTAAATATAATATTTATTATAGAAAAAAAAAAATTAAGAACTCACTAACACGAAACTAGATCTACTTAGAAAGAGGACGAGGCCGAAATGATCTAGGCCGAAACTTTGAGACCAAATTGTTGGAACCGAATCATTGAAGCCGAAACGATATGGCCTCTCCGTAGGATCTACACAATAGACGTAAAATTTTTACTTAAAGAAAGAAATTTCAGAAAATTACCAGTTATTACTATACCGGTAAAGATGTTTGCTACGTAGCTCATGGTTAGACAAACGCATTGAAACATTTTGGTTGTGAAAGAAAAAACCAAGAGGGCCTTATTGGTAGTCGTGTTCGGTATTTTACGTTTTTTTCGTCACATAGTTTTGACAGATAAATTGGAAAACCTTTTCGTCAAAAATGGAGTAGCCGATACAAATGCTTAAAGACGCGACCTAACTAGTGATATTGACATTATCCGGAAATTAACAGAAAGATTATTGCAACAGTAGTATGTAAATGGTGTGAGAGATTTAGATCGATGGCGAGCACCTTAAGACTCGCTGATGATGATTATATTGAATTGAAGAAAAAAAAAGAAAAAAATTGTTTTTTTTTTTTTTTTTTGGCCCGAACAGAACAGTTCATTTGGCCAGCAAACCACGACACGACTAGATATTAAAAAATACTAATAATAGAAAATTCAGGAAGAGAAATTTCATTCATTCTACATTATGGCCGCAACTGCTGGCAATGCCCACAATGCTCAATGAAACAAAACAAACACAAGCAAGATTTTTTGATTCTGGAAAAAGGAGCAAAAGAAAAAATAGATAAATAGTATTTCTATCTCACATTATGACCACAGTTGCCTGGCAATGCTCACAATGCATTATGAGAAAAAGGAGGTAGTCACAGCCACACTGGACAAAGACTACAATGTAAGAAAAAAATAAGTAAAATAATGGAGAAAAAAAAAAAAAATCAAACAACAATCCTGTTTCTTTCAATAAACCTAAAAAGGACAAATAAAATAGAAAACCAATTTTTGCACTAGATATACTATGTTTAGAAGATTTAAACTTAAAATTTACCATTTCAGAAATCTTATACTTACGGTAAGTGTAAGGCTTTTTGAAACGGTAAGTTTTAAATTTTCTAAACATGGTGCTAACTGTAAATTATTTTCTTAACCATATCCGCTATGGAAGTTTTAAATGTTTAAACGTTTAATTTCTTATTTTTATGTCTATTCTTTTAAATTATAGATTCTGTTTTTACTACTATCTGAGCGATTTTCACAATGTATACTTGGTAAAAATTGAAAAGTTTGCAAATATCAATTGACTTATAAAGAAGAACAATTTTTGTATTTTAATGAGAAAATAAAAAGGTATACATAAAATACGTAATTAAAATATTACCAATATATTTTTATAAAGAGTACCGCTATTATACGCACTCACCGACACATTAATTTATTTAATAGTAGCGCCGTAAAGAAGATTCCACTAAAGTAAAGCAAAATAGAATGGAGGATGAAGAAAATTTAGTATGGGAAAAGGAAACTACGAATTCCTAAAAAAGAAATGAAAATGAAACCATAAAATGCGACAAAAACTTCGAGTCAATTACTTAAACGAATCCTTAATTGCCACTTCACACTCTTTTTCTTTTCATCACGTTTTTAAAATTTGACGATTTTATTGAAATATTAAGTACGAAAAAATTAATTCTGATTTTGAAAAAAACCAAAAAGGAAAAAGATGTATACTCACCGATAAGCTTATCAGTAATTTTTTTTTTAACGAAAATAGTTTGCTAGGCTCAAAAATTAGACACTATTACGGATCGTGAATATGAACTGAAATATGTTTAAGCTCTTTCTTGAACTCGAGGGAGCCAATCGCAATTAGAAAAAACTCGAACTTTATTCGGGAAGGCAGAAATCTAGAGCACTGAAGAAAAAAGTACGTTCACTAGATGGAGACATTTGGGCACGGAAAAATGGACCGGCGGTTTTAATTGTAAGACAGCTAGCCGCGCACGGCCTAGACGTAGGCGACTAAGTTACAATAGCCTACCTTCGGAGCTCCATAGGAGAACCATCATAGCTCGATAGACTTCTCATGGTTTTTGACAAAAGAATGGTGGTCCAGAGGTATTCCTAACACTACTGGTATTCCGAAAGACATTGCAGTACACATTTGATATTTGAAAAGAGCCTGTGAGAGTTGTAACGGTTGAGTGGACTGCTGCGTCAGTTCATTCATTCTCGGGGATTCTGACTGGCCTGGGGTTCACGGTAACTTGCTTGTAACTGTATAAGGAGAGTTAAAATTCTGGTCTTAATGCGTGGTCAAATGCGTCATTTGCGATCGCATTAACTACCATTAATGAATCCGTAACTAGAAGTATATTCCATAGACCGGTACTAGCGAAAAAAATCTATTTTCCAAGCTAAAGATTATTTCCTGGAACGGTAATCGCTAAGGTGGACAGTAGGTATTACATCATCCACTTCAAAGGAGCAAGCGACAGATCATGAACTTTAAAAAAAAATAAACTACTTTGCTCCTTTAGTATAACAATGAATGGCGCCGCGAAACTGCTTGTTAACTTCTCATGCGCCCTGGATATCAACCGTTCTGATATACCTTAAGAGAGTTATACTTCTGTAGAATCGTAAAGTTAACTCTTACTCAAGTTGTCACAAACGGAGGTTATCATTGATCTCTTGTTTCACCAGCTGCAGGAACTCTAACATTAGTAATAAACTCGGTGAACATAGTGGGGGATCATTATTAAAATCTAAAGACAAAGGGATTTCATAATGACAATAAGGAAATTTCAAGAGTGGAATGTGGTTCTGAAGATAAAAACAAAGATTATGTATATTGACAAACACGCTTCATCACATTTGACGTATTAGTTGAAAACGCAAGAACATTATACGAAAAGAATATTTAAGAAACCACTGATAGAAAATGGAAAGAACCGTGCAATAAGAAGAGATATAAGTTTTATCTTTAGAAAAATTTACCATCCTGTTTTTGTTGAAATTATAAACTATAAAAATATATTATATTATTACAAATGTAGCGAACAAGAAAATGTATAGAATAACAAATAAAAGTGTAAACACGCGAGCAAAGCTGTAAGAAATAACTGGCAATAAATATAATATGATGAAAAAAAGCAGAACAAAAAGCAACCGAATTAACTGTGACGATGCTATATTTTCTTATTGGTTTCGTGCAACTGTCTGGGAACCAATTAAACATACGCTCACCGTTATAGGAGACGAGGACGTGAGAACCCTACCTGGTAAACGTTTGCCGCAATATGCCAACCATTTTACTCCTTTCTCTCTCTGCATTCGCTGCCGTTTATTTCCGTTCTCCGCGATCATATTTTCTTGCCTGTACGCACCTTTTGCTATACTGTCCGGACATGTAGTTGCTTACAAACATCACCCAGCTCCGCACATCTTCAAAAGAGGGAAAGAGAGAAAGAGGAGTTTCAAAATAAGATTATAATAAGATTATTTTAATAATTGCTTTTTCATAAATTTCTAATTCTTATTTTACACAAACGGCCCCAGAAAACTTTAAAAATTCTTATTTTACAGAGGCCTTAGAAAATTTTAAAACAGATTCTCTTAAATTTTGCCTTTTCGCTAGCACACGATTTACCACTCTATTCGTGCGGTCTACGAAGTTAACTAGTAAAATTTTGTTTTTACATCTTTCCCTTCATGAGACGAAAAATATTAATTCGAAAATCGCGCGCGTACAATTTTATTTCTAAAACGAGTTTTTATTATTCACTCTGAAGAAAGATTTATTTGCATAAACATTAACATTACATTCATGATATAGTTATTAATATGTGTACCGACACGAGTCTTACCACATAACTAAGTTAATTAATATACATATAAATATGACATGATATGCGACGTTTAAGTTAGTAGGAAAAGAAACAAAAACCTACTGCGGTTAATTTTATGTATGAATCATATAATTTCATAAAAGATAATAAAGAAGATACAGAGCTAATTAAGAAAAAAAAAAAAAAATTAACTAAACTAGGTCACACGGAGTTACTCTGTTTAATATTCTTCTTCTATTAATGTAATATGCATTCTTTTGTCTTTTCTATCTTTATCTTTTAACATCTCGCCTTTCCACGACGTCTTAAAAAATGTTGTGGTGACCTCCCCCATCAAAAAATAGATAAAATTATCAAACGGAGAATTTAATGTGGTTACATGAGTACGTGAGAAAAAAAAATGCAACATAGTGAACTTTATTCTATATTTATCTTTTTTTACAACTTTACGCAATATCTGTGAAAAATTAATCGGCTCAATGAAAAACCCGATTTCGTGAAAAAAATGTACGCGTTTTAAGCGGTTTTCTTTTAACTAGTGTTCGCCCGTTGGTCAAAATTCGACCATAATTATTATTAAAAATTTGAGGAAAACTGTATCTAACTAGCTTCTACTTTGTCGAAATTTTTTCGGATGCTAGGTCAGAAATGTTGATTTTGGGATTTTTAGCGTTTCTAATAGAGTGAACACTGCTCTTTTCAATGCCGCAAACCACAATGTGATCTGACCTCGCGTTCGTGTTCTATGGCCAAAAACCTAAATGCGCCTCGCCTGTCGTCCAGTTGCTATCAAAGCATTTAACTCGTTTTTCTCAAAAGTATGTTTTTTCAAATATCAACACTTCAAGCGCAAATATCTCGGCGAGTTTTGTGCTTAAAAGGCCTCGTGAGGTCTCAAACGATCAGAAATTTTGTCTAGTACATCGTACTGGACTTAACTTCATACCGACATAGTGGGACCTAGTTAGATGCACGTACACATATATGAATTTGCATATTTCCAAAAAAAATTTTCTACTATTTGTTCATTGTATATCTGAGAATATACACTTTTATACGTACTTAAAATACAAAACAGTTCAATACCATTATAATTGAATAAAAAATAAATTCGATAAAATACCAGTAAATCACAATTTAAAAACCCTCATTTATTGATGTTAAATGACACCTTAAGATTTAGTACACTATAAAAAAGCCAATAATGATGATTATTAAGAAAAATTAAAACATTTTAATAAGAGCGGATTTACTGACTACAGCGATTTTTGTATTAATTTTTTATTTAAATAAGAAAAAAAAAACCCAACTATTTCCAATAATTTTTTACTGATAAAGATCGTCAATTAAACAAAAAAAAAAGAAAAGAAAATCGATTAATACAGAGAGAAAAAAGAGGTACTGAACTGTTTCATATATATATATATATATATATAGATATAGATATAGATATAGATAATGAATGCATTTTAGTTCATTTAAAAATAAAAACGCGAATTTATTTCTTTTACAGATTAATGCTCTGCGTCAGTTTCATAATGACGTCGATTTGGGCTGGCGTCTATTCGTGCGAGTTCGATACGTTTCTATGGGGTTCTACATTAGCCGTGATTAACGGCATACACAGCATGATCCTGCTTTATAAGTATCTTCCGCCAGCTCTCTCTCTGGAACTGACTGAACTTTATCTTAGACTATTCAAGCCGCTGAAAGTTAGCAGAAAGCATTTTAAGGAACTCACGAAGGAAGCCAGTTTGGTGCGTTTATTAGCTGGCGAGACTTACGCTAGAGAAGAAATTACTCCTGCCGACGAGAAGTTGTCTATTTTACTCAGAGGACGGTAAGTTAATTTTCCTTGTATTTTATTGATGGTCTTAAAATAGTCTTACAAATAGTACATTTTTCGGCGTATAAATATTATCATTATTGTTGTTTTACGGGATCTAACCAACCAGTACAGCTGTCCGACAATCGTGAAAAAGTTTAATCGTAATTATTGGTGTGAGAAAAGAAGGTAAGAAAGGGGGGGGGAATCAGGAGAGACACAGTTGTAGAATTAGGGTAAAGGAATACTTGAATTTTAATAAGCATAGAGTGATAAATATTCTTGTTCTCAAAAGCGGCTTTTAAGTGAACCAGCGAAAGCTTGACAACGTGCTCGATAAAATTATCTTATAATAAAAAATAAACAAAATCGATAAAACACTGTTTACAGGAAAAATTTAAATTGTTTAAGTTTCAACCCGATGCTCCTTTATGACATTAGGTAATAAACTTACGTATGAATTTTTAAAACTTGATAATTAACCTTTTTTTTTTTTTTTTTTTTTCTTTGGACTCGCTGACAAAGAGCATTGACCCATGTTCGACAAGAAAGGAAAGTATTGCTGAATTAATTATTCAGATTCGTACGCGGTCAGATATCGCATCAATGAAGGATACAAGGGGAGCGACAACAGTTAACGAAGGAAAGGAGAGAACAGATGCAGCACTATAGGGAGCAGGAATATTAAGTCTCAGAAGTTGAGAGTAAAGAAGGAAACGTTCAGACGACAGTGTGGAGCATTCGAAAAGTATGTGGTTAGAATTACATTCGTGGGCATCATTTGGAGGATGTAGCGGACAGTAAGGAGAGTCTGAAAGTGAAACTCGATAGCGAGATGAAGGAAGCAAACTATGATCGAAACGCAATCGACATAAAGAGGAAATAAAATAGCGCTGCAAAGACGGAAATTCATGGAACCAAGGATTAACTGGAATATGTGGCTGAATAGAAAGATAAAGGGAAAATTGGTTAGAAAAGGAGGAAGGATATGAGTCCGACCAAAACCTATAATGGAATTTTTTAGATAATGCAAGTAAATTATTAGCAGTGAACTTATTAATGGGGAGTCCATTAACAGCTGCACCACGAGACAACTGATCAACTCTTTCGTTTCCTTCTATACCAACATGGCCTGGAATCCAAAGGAACTCGATCTGAATGTGGTAAGTTTGGAAGAGGTTATGGATAATCGAGCGAATACGAAGAATGATTGGATTACAAGAAGGATGAGGAAAAACAGATGAGATAGTTTGTAAAACACTTTTAGCATCAGAGATAATTAGGAATTTATTATTGTCTCGTATTAAGGATATGTAAATAATGGCTCTTAATATCGCAACCGATTCTGCAAAGAAAATAGAGCAAGTTGGAGGAAGTTTATAACTTTCAAAGTAGTTGTGAACAGCATATAGGAAGGATGCTCCAACGCCGTGAGGACCCTTCGATCCATCAGTATAAAGAAGAGAATGAAAAGGAAATAGAGAGTTAATAGTGTTAAGGAAATCTTGATTAGGTTGTGGAAGGGATTTAGAGTAAGTGGACAACAAAGATAGATTAGGAGGAAAGAGAAAGTCTGTAAAATGAAAGGTAAAGTAAGGAAGTTTATTATGTATTATAATTTGTGGAAGAAATTTAACAAGTCGATTTGAGATATGAGAAAGAAGGGGAATTTTTTTGGAAGTGAATCGCCAATTCTGAAGTAGGGTGGAGTAGGATGAAATAAGTTTTGAGGAAGAAACTGGAAGCCGTTTTAAAAGAAAGCGATATCCCAAGTGAGATCTACGGATTGGTAAAGGGAGAACATTGCATTCAGCATGTATTGCAGGAATGGGAGTTGGTTTAAGGGCTCCTAGACATAAACGAAGGAAGCAATTCTGGACCCGATCCAGTTTACAAAGGAGAGATCTGGAGGAGTTACCATAGATAAACGAACAATAATCTAGTTTGGAACGTACTATAGATTTATAAAGGATAATTAAGGTACTAGGATCTCCTCCCCACCTTGTTGATGAAATAGATTTAAAGAGATTTAGTCTTTTATTTTCCGACATATGAAGATAGTTAATGTGCTCGAGAAAGGAGAGACGACTATTTAGGAACAGACCAAGGTAACAAAAATTTTTAACTAAGGGAATAGGAATGTTATTTACTGAAGGGTTTATTAAGGAAGGATTAAAAGGTCGATAAGTAAAATTAATACAAGCGGATTTAGACGGTGAAATAAAAAGGTGTAGATCTGAGAGTGAATCATTTAATAATGACAAGGAATTATTCATTTCTTCGTTTGCAGAGCTAAGATCGTGAGAAGTGGAATATAGAAGGATGTCATCAGCAAAGATATTAACCTTAAAACGTACGAAATAAAACAATATTACATCTGATAAATGCCGACTATTTTCGGAATGTTATCCGAAACCGGTTAGCATTTATCAAATACAGTCAAAGGCGCTGATAAGATACGCCGGATAAAAGAGACAACCGCTTAATAGATACAAACAGAAGAAAACAGGAACAAACTCATGGAATAAAGGTTATTCCATTTCGCTTTAGAGATACAACACGTCGTCAGCTATGAGAGACAAAGGTTAACGGACTTTTAGATCAATAGTAAGACGAATTAGCACGGGCCGAGTTTATTTATTTATTTTTTTTTCTTTTTGTTTAATTTGTCACTGAAAATTGGAAGAAAACTCACTTTTGTGACAATTCAGAACTGCTTTGCTCATTGTAGTTTCAAGGAGCCTAATTATAAAATTACTGAAGTAGAAAGTAATGAGATTTATTTTTTTTTAGAAGCCATTCCTAGTCTAATTGGCTGATAGTAGTGGCTGGTATAGCAAATGATTGTGACGCGAAGAGTTCGTAGTCCAGTGACTTGTCTCTGTATTAGTAACTTATGTTTGAATAATTCTCATAAAGGTGTTTTTTTGTTTTGTTTTGTTTTTTTTTTTTTGCTAAGCCAGGTCTAAAGGTTTTTTGTTCTTCTCAGTCTGACTAACGTTTGTGGCGAATTGTTCAGTAGGCCGATTGCAGTCCAGTTCGTATGATTATATAGTCGCTCCTGATTCAACTACATACTTCATGCAAAGGTCACCCCATGTATGGTTTTGTTCCTTACGTACCATGGGGCGCCAACGATTGACCTTAGAGTAATATTTTGGTATCTTTGAATTTTCATAATATTGCTCTTTGCGCTGCAGCCCCACAATTCGCATCCATACTTCCATATCGGAGCGAGTAGTTGGTTGTATAATAGCAGTTTATTTTTCAAGGAAAGTTGAGGCTGATTTCCTAATATTGCCAATGTAGTTTGTTAGTTTTGATTTTCAGCCTTCTTTGTGTCAATATGCTTACGCTGTGTTAGCTTCTGGTCTATAAGCCTAGGTATTTAACGTCTTTTTTGATTGGCACTATCTCGTTATCGATTTTTATGGCTTTATATGACGATTTGTAAATACTATATGTGCTGATTTATTTTCATTTATTTTAATTCGCCATTTCTTGCACCATGACATAATTCACTGCTCTTTGCAATTTACTATTTACTTTTGTTTGACTTAAATCAGAGCACACAATAGTGACATCTGCAAAAGTTGCCATTAAGGAATTGTCTTCAACTGATATAACTGCCGTAAAAACAAGATACAATAACGGCCCCAAAACGCTTCCCTATGGAACTCCTGATTTAATTGGATATTTGGTTAGATACTTCGTCTCCATACTTGATTTTGCAGTACCTTTCATCCGGATGATACGATGAAAATAACTCGTAATAGTGATTTGGAAAACTTTTTTTTATTTTATACAATAACCCGTCATGCCCCATACTTTCTCAAAAGCCCGGCTTACATTCAAAAATACGGTATCACAAATCTTTTTCTCTTCCTAAGTCAGATTGAATTTTTTGTACCACCCTATGTACCTGTTGGACTGTAGAGTGTTTAGCTCTAAATCCACGTACTGATGAAATGGTATTATTTTTGTTATTCATTAACTAAAGGAAGCACTCTTTTTAATAACCGGGTTTCATATAATTTCGATATCACTGGTATTATTGAAATAGGCCTGTACGAGGCAACATCTGTAGGTAATTTATTAGTCATCGGTATTACTATTATTTGCGAAAATTTTAACTGCGCAGGCTAGTAGGTTAATTGTAATGAGAATTTGCATAACGAAATTATGGAATAGATCACACGGTAGAATCGAAAAGAATGAGAAAGTGATTAAAACGACGGATGACATCTCATTACCTCGTGAGTCTATTCGAGGCGGAAAAGTGTGTTAAAAAGCTTGAGCGGTATTTTATACAGCAGAATAATGAAGGTAGTCTTACGGCATCGTTAGATAACTGCGCAGATTTTATTCAAACACAGCGGATGAAAAAAGTTGGATATTTTTACCTTATGCATGCCTACTGTACTTTTAATTTCCACATAATCAATTTTACACATTAATAATGTTATGGTTATGTTAATCGTTTGCTAAATTGTACATATTCTAGCACCTCCTTATTTGAATAACAGATTTAAAAAAATTCGCTTTAGTGAGACAGCCGGGTTTATAAAAGACAAATGACTTACTCCCCCCGATGTGCCTCTAATAAGCGGTTTTGACTGTACAATCGTTCTATTTGGAATTTTTGCGTTTATAATAACAAATACATTTTAATAAAACCAACTGGTTTTGAATGTATAAATCCGTATTTTTCACGTGAAAAATACGGATTTATATATTTCGGGTGTTATTAACGTTTAGTTATTTGTTTATTAAAAATTGTCCTATCAGTAGTGTTTTATCGGTTTTGTTTACTTTATGCTAATGGTATGAAATTCTATTAAAATATTTCTTATTCACCTTACACGCTCTTTTCAGCTGTATATTAAAAACAGACAAACTATATAGTGCTACGATATCATGTTTTTGCGTCAGTGTTAATGTAATTACTATTACAGCGATATTAACAAAAAAAAAACAACAAAAACAGCAGAAATTAACGATCGTAGTAGGGAATTTCGTGATTACCTGAAAATAAAATCACATTGTATGAAAATATTATCCAATTGGTGCACGGGTGGTTTTGGATCCGTACCTTTTTCATTTTGAAACGTACTTTTAGCTCGTAATTATTATTTTAACAACCAAATGATTTACTAATCGAAGCACAAGTATTACTTTGACTTTGAAAATATTTATTTGAATGCTTTTTGCCTTCAATGTACGCCTTAGATGTGAACAAAAAACTTAATAAACTCGAAAAACTTTCTGTTATCAATGAAAGAGTCATTTTGCAAATTAAAAATGCGCTTTATGCGTTTTCTTCGACAATAGCTAAACCACGGGTAAATAAATAGCCTTACGACTGAAAAGTATGAATTAATTATTACACGAGTTGCTGACGCTGACGACCGTGCTCTGGGTAAAACAGGCTCGGCTCATGTTGCGATGCACGCAATTAATAAGCTTACCAGCGCACAGGTGAACTTGCTGCTGAGCATGCCTGTTAAAATTGCGACTCCTTAGGATTATTAGATTAAAAGGCTAACATTAGGCGTGTACATGGAAAGGTGAAATTTGTGAAACATTAATTTGGAAATTTAATTCGAATAATCTTGGGAAAAAATTAACTTTTCTTCGTCACGACACCGTGTTGAAAAGTTATAATTGCGTTAATATTTGAAATTTAAAAAAAAAAAAGAAAGTAATTGCATTGTTCTGTCCCTTGAAATAATTTTTATTTCTTATAAAATGGAACAAAAAATAAGAATTAATCAACGAAAAATGGATAGGTTTATTATGTTGAGGATTACTCCGTAGGACAAATGGAGGAAGAGACGTATAACAGCGAAAGTGACAAATGTAGTACATATCATTAAAAATAGCAAATGGAGATGGTGCGGACATGTGGCTGGAGACGAAGACTGCTGGATAAATGTGGCAACATCATGGAAACCTGATGGCAAACGACCTTTAAGACGACCGAAAATACGACGGGCAAATGAAATTCAAAAATTCAGAGCAAATTGTCGAGAAGAAGCACAAGATCGCAGCGTTTGGAAAAAATTGGGGGGAGGACCTTCGTCCAGCAGTGTACTGATAATCGCTAACGAAGACGAAGAAGAAAAATAAAAATTCAACCATTTCGAAATTTTTACTGAACATTCGGAAACTGAAACGAATAATGGATACTCTTTTGCTCATAAAAATTTCGTCTGTTTAAATTAGACACAGTTCAGAATACCTGTCTTGACGCTCTTAAATACAACTCGAATTCCAGCAACCCTTGCTGAATCCAATACGCTAGGTCTCTATTCGCAGATCTTATATTCCGCTTCCTCGCTAAACGTCTTCCATTTGCGTCGCCTATTCTTATCCATTCATAACTGTTCATTACACCTAAAACAATTTCCTATCTCGGTTTTTATTTTTTCTTGGCTCAGTGTATTTTTTAGTCTTACGACATCTAGCCTCCGCACATTTTATTCCTTCAACATTGCCGATCTCAACCATTCACCGAAAATTGTTCTCTTTACAGCCAACTTTTGAATCTTGATTTTTCTCCTCTCTATACGGTACTTTTTGTATTGTGTTCCCTTCTCTTCTTTAACAATAGTTCACAAACCAAATTATACTTTAATTTATTAACCCTAAAATCAGAGTAGTTTTAATTTATCTGATTTAATTAAGAGATTAAACGTTAGTAACCTATTATATTTAAAACGAGAAATTCCAAAACTTTCTTTCAGAGAGCCGTTCCCAGTAAAATTATAGAAATCTTAAGCGTGTTACGTAATAATTATTTTTGACCTTTCTTTTAATCGGTTTACTTATTTAATGAAGCTCGGTTTAAGAAATTAAAAGAATGCTCATTTGTCGGCGAGAAAAACATTTTTCATTAGCGAAGAACTTACACAAAATAAACCAGACTGATCATTTGATAGAGGTACACTTACACTAACGTACGGCCATGTACATGCGTACACACACAGTGATGCAATTGTATTCACAATTTAAAATGCATCGGAAATGGTGTGTTCTATCTAAATGAAGCTATTCGAATTTCTCATCAAGTTTTCATAGTGCATTACATTTTGCAATGTTCCCTGCATATACTGCGTGTCCCCTATTACGAGGTATTCCAGGAAAACGTCGACTATCTCTTCATTAGCTGTTTTGATTTTACGATCGTTAACGCTTACATCAAAGAAAGTATTTCATTTATTTGTTTTAAAATTTAATAAGTTTAAATTAATGTAACCGTGCCAGATGTGCTATTTCTGATGAATACATTACTAGCAGTGCTTTCATACTTCGGCGCATTTAATGCTGATTTCGTTACTTGTTCTTGAAGCTTAATAACAGCTTTTATGCAAATGCAACCAAATTGACATAAACCTATATAATATTATTGTCTGTTGTACTAAAAAAAAAAAAAAAAAGAAAAGAAAAAAATGTGCCTAAAATAGAAAACTTTATATTTGAATTTCCTTCATTGATTAAACGACTTTTAAATATTAGTTTGTAAGATACTACTCGCATAAAGTGAAATAAAAATACGAAAATAATCGTATAATTCTTAAATTTACGAATTTTGCGTTAACACATTTATAGGATGAATGTATCTTGCAATGGAACGTTCATGCATAATATATCGTGCTACCAATTTTTAGATTCCCCCGAATGGCAAGGAAATTCCACTGCCTGTGGTGTCAGATTTCAGGTAAAAATATATGGGAATAATATTAGTTTACTTAAAACTACACACACATGCGAATTACTGTACACGAAAAAAAAAAAAATGCTATTATTAATTTGAATTTTATATGTATTTGTTCATAAATTTTTCATATAAACGTTATATCGATTTTCATGGAACTTGTTTTACATTAAAATTAACTAATACATATATTTTTATTTAATAACTTGTTTTATATTATTCTTCTCCATTTTTCACAGTCCTGATCAAATTCAAATTATATATTTATTTATAGACGCTCGACTTCTAGGTCATTTGCGCCTCCTATACATTACAATTCAAAACGGAAAGTTATATCTTTTACAAAATTACACACTTTAGAAATCAAATCGAATCAAATCAAAAAAGAAAAAAATAGTAATAATTACAAATAATTCTTCAATACGTAAACTAAAAATCATATCTTCTGGAAAAGGTTTACAGCTTTTAAGAATCTAAACGTCTTTTGGACTGTAGCTTCATCATTACCTGATCAGTTACAAAGAATACATTTATACTCTCGTGGCTGAATAAAACGAAGCCGAATTCTTTAATTCTAAGGCCAACTATTCATTATAATTGCTTGGAAGAACGAAACACAGTTTAAGTTATTCATTCTTTTTTGTACGGGAGCATCGAAAATTTTATCTATTGCCAGCACATTATAGATAAATAAAGAAAAACGTAAACGAAAGTTATACAGTAAAACACTTAACTATAGAGTAACCTGTAAACTGTAACATGGCCAGAGAGAGTTTATGTAATATAAAAGAGGAACCTGAAAGTTTACTAAAGCTACGATCGGCAGGAATTGTCGGAAGATTGGTTGGTAAATATCTATGCAATTTCTTAGACAACAGAACGATCCATGTTATGGCTGGTTTGTCGGTGTCCGAACGAATGGTGATAGAAAATGACGTAAAAGCTCTGTATTAAGTGCAACCTTATAATATTTCATTGTCCTCCGATCAACCTTCCAACCCTCAAAACATACTTCAGAAGTCTATGTAAAACTTACGACAGTGGTGGTCCAATAATAACGGACTAACTTTTTCTTAAAAAAAAAAAAAAAAACAACAAAAAAACAATATACTCGTATGTTGATGTCTATGTGGGGCACCGAAATATACTTCCTAGCGTATCCCACAGCTTAAACGACTTCCTTAAACCCATTTGTCAGTTCAATTCCTAGATAAAAAAAACTCTCCTGGCACGTTCACGTAGCCAAGCTCAAAATCAAACGTTTGAAACACGGGGGGGGGGGGGGGGGGGGGATCAACAGTGGAACTTACCCAACGCAGATAATTGTACATTATATAAGGAAAAGATTAGAAATTGAGGAAATAAAGGAGGCTAACAAAAGAACTACATTGGAAGAGGGGATCGCAAGAATGGCGTGGGCACTATAAGGAGTAAGGAGACCGAAGCGCAGAAGATCAGAATACGGGGTAGCGTCGAATTTTCAGGCGCGGTAAAGTCAGCTAGGTTGTGCGATGTCTGTACAGCATTGGACGCTGAAATAAACGCGACAGTGTTTCGCATTCAACACTACAACGACAGAAACCCCCAGTTTGAAAATTTGCTAATTATAAACTCTCCTTATAATCTCAAAAAATAATTTCAACAATACCGCGATAAGGGAAATCCGCCAACAGTTACCGAATGTAAATTCTGAAGTTTACTTCTTACAGTTCCCGGCTCACATTCGAGTTCCGGGTGACGACCGAATTAACCGGATACCCCAATCTGCAATTTTGTTCTCAGCGAAATGTAACCCCTTGTTTTCTTCTACACAACATCACTTGCTTATTTACTAATCCGGAGTGGAATGGAAGTATGGATATCTATAAAAGCATAAAATTAGCTATCGAAAGAGGGAGTTTTTCGGAAACATTTTTCTGTCTTGAACCGACTCCGAATAGATTAGCTCTCTCTTGTATCTGAACAAGCTAGGACCCTCTTTTTCCTGTCCTCTTAATTATTTTGATAGACTTCCTTCCACTCAGTTTTCTACACCCAATCAACCACTATTTTAAAGGACATTTTATCTCGTTCTCTCTGACATCTCAGAATGTCCTTATTATATCAAATCCCCAAAGTGACCTACTGGGCATCTTCTCTTTCCTCCCACTTTACCGATTATATAAATAATTCTTCTCGTACGTTCTCTACTTCATAATCTATTCCTTCGTCGCTTTATTAAAATTTATTTCTTACGGATACCTGAACATTTCGGGGTCGAAAACAATGAATTAGCAGACTTATCTCGTTTAGTTTCTTCTATCGGGAGATTTCTTACCATTTTCGAATCCAATAACGTCTCATTTTTCTCTGCATCTGCTCATTTTAAATTACAGAATACCCATTATTTTTCTTCATTTTCTAATCTTGACTCCTTCTATCTGTTGTTCATCTAGATCTTCTGCCTCATCCATAGTTCACAATTTTCCTTCTTAACGCCGTTCATCTCTATTCGCAACCTGTCGTCTTCGCTTTGGACACAATTTACATTCCTCGTCGCTTTTTGTTTCCCACTTACATCTTCTCCACTTCGTTCTTTCCAACCTTCTATTTCTCTTTTTATATGTGATGCTGATCATATCCGTTTTGAATGTAGCGCTGTTGGACACTCTCACTTTTACTAATGGATTTCGCTACTCTTTATAACATGTCTTTCGTCCCTTTTTTTCTCTCTTTTTTTGTTCTACCGGCTCCTGTATCTTTTCTATCCGCTATCTTTGATCAAGTAAAAATATATTTAGGCTTTCCTTTCCTTCCCCAGTTCTTGGGTCAGTGTGTATGTCTCGACAAATCTAAAAACGCAAGAAGAAAAGAAAAGAAATATCATAGCCTCTACCGCACTAGGTTCGGTATACAGATTTTTAATATCCGTCCCGACGAAGGTAATATGCTCTAATGTTTAGAACATAGTTTAACATGTTGGACTCTATTGTTAAAGCATAATTCATTAAACTTTTGCGATCACTGAAAAATTGTTTACAATTTTCACGAAAAATCTTCGTAATAATTCTTTGTTCGGTATATTTTCCTAACTGATTTCACTTTTTAATCAGATTCGTGGACAATATCCGCCATGGTGGTGTTACTCCACGCCGGGATATAAAACCGAGTTATGGTTTTTCCATTTAAATTAAATCCTAATGAGCTATCGAGACAGTAACATATTATACAAATACGGGACACCACATTTTGCTACACGGGCGAAGTCAAAGCTTCATTAAAAATCAATTGCCCGAGCAGCATGTACTTTTGAATTAAAACTTAAAAGTTATCCTAGTGTGAATAAATGTTTTGGAAAATACCATATAGATGTAGAGGCGTATGTTATTCTTTACCGTTCGAAAAAATATCAAACTCTAAGAATGTGCTTGTAACCACGGTTTTTCTATACATTCACACTGGTCTCTCTAGCTCTCAAGTCCCGCTTTGTTTTAGCAATTTTGAAACTTATCCTTGGCCTACAAACTGCGGAGCGTCGCAGCTATTTAAGTGCATCCAGAAATGTGTGAACAAGTATTTAGTCCTAATGTATCTCAATCCGGCTAATCCCGCTGCACCATTCATAAAACAATGCTAATAGTGGAATACGGTCTTCTTCAGTCAATTTTCTTAAATCTGTAAAGTAATTCTTAGAACCACGGTGAAATGTCAAAAAGTAGTGGTGCGTCCTAAATTGTCTGCCAGTCGGGTACGTACGGCTTCCCGCGAAATAAAACAAAAAATTGTCCGGGTTTCCCATTTGTAGATTACTTTCTAAGTGTGGCCAAAATTAAACGTTTTTTAAAAGACGCATTAGAAAACTTCAAGGTCACACTCGTATTTTAACTTTCTCAAGACGGGAAATTTAACGCGGAGCGGAATGTCTTGCACTGTAATAGTTTTGTAATTATAAACTGTACAAGAGTCACAAAACAATTTCTTTTGAAAAGGGCCGGGAGAAATAAAGTTAATTCAATCATCAGAGATTAACGGAATTGCCTTGATTTTTTTTACTTTTCAAATTAAACATCGATCTCTTCAACTTCCGTATTTGTGTTCAGGTCGTCGCGACTGCCTTCCTGAATGCTCAGTTGATATATCTTTCCCGCGTAATGTGTAATTTTTTTTTTAACGATGTGACTTTTTTCAACGTTTAATTATCATTGTTGAATCGCAGTTATTTGAAAAATGTGCACACGTTTTTCTACAAGACGTTGTCTTTTTATGAAATGCAGCTTTACTTATTTTCTTTACTCCTTTTTCGGATTAGATAATTCGCATAAATCGGACATATGACAGTCCCTTAATGTTCGGTAAAACCAAAATCTTTGAGAAATTTTTTAAAAGCGAAATTTTCTACATCGTTTTTGGCAAGTTTATTGTCTTGTTAGGTTTTTGTTATCGACACTTTTGGAACATTCATTATAAAATTAAAAAAAACATATGACATATTTCTACTATTTACGAGCGAATGATTCAAAACGAATTTGTAATTTATTTAATTTGTTAGATTTTTGATTTTTCTTTTAACGTATTTAACTAATTTATTAAAACTATTCAGAGTATAAATTATTTAAATTACTAAATTTGGCCCGAAACGCATGTTCAAGTAAGCGGAGTTTGATATTAAGGTCGGAACGTTAATGAAGAAACTGCAATTCGTACGGAATTTGTCAACAATTATTAAAATAAATTATCCGTTAGATGTTAGAAACTGAAAATTATTTTTTTCCTTTTTTCGGGGGAATCCAAACATCGATTATTTTTAGAATAAGAATTTAAAAAGATTAAGGAAATTATTATTTTTTTTAAAATTTTATTCAAAATTTTTGCAATTTTACCAATTACATTTATATTAATGGAATGTTCTATCGCTAATAATGTCGGTGTAAAAATAATTTTCAGGTAACCATCAAGGCGGAAGAGGACAGTCTGTACCTATCATGGTCGAGACTAAGATTAGACCGAATTTTAAGACATCGACCTCATTTAAAATTTGTCCTCAATAATATCATAGGTAAGTTAATTAATATTTGAGCATCTGATTTCGCAAAAGCAATTATGAGGTTAAAAACCCTGAAGGATTCTATAAAAAAATATTTATCCGACAAATTTTTATTTTTCCTCTTTAAAAAGTAAGAAACATTAAAATAGAATTTAATTATCTCATCAGTATCAGTTTGGTTTTATTTCAAAGATTCTTCTACATTTTTAATATTCGCTATTGTTTATTGTTTTTTTCTTTTCTCTCTCTCTCGATCCCTAGAGAACAAATTCGTTCATTATCTTTAATCACTATGGTTATCACAATGAACGATCCTATGACTTACTTTTAGAAAGGGCTCATTAGTCTATCGTGATAAAACTTGTTACGTAGTAGTTAATTTTCATTTATCCTTTATTTTTGGTTTTAAACTAAATGCATGCATAATAACTAATATTTAAAAAATATAGCTTTTGTCGGCAATCTTGTACATATGAAAAAAAAACAGTGATGGTACTCATAATCATTCAACATTCAATAGTTACATCAATAAAATAATAGAAATATACGTCAATCTCAAGAAACTTTAAATGTTTTAAAAATTTTAAAAACACCGATTAGTCCCGAATTAAACATGCTCCATATTCATAGAGCATCATCATCATAGCTGGAACTCGTATCCGAGTAGCCCAGATGCACATATATTTGTTCAGCGATGTGTTCGTAGTTGGCTGATTAGTCCAATTTTAGCAGTACACGTTTTCCCACAATGGTGACATTCGAATAGCTGATCCGGACTCATATCTCGCTCCTTATTCTTTTTCTTGTGGTGTTTATTTTCTACCACCTCCTGAGACACCTTTTTCCATTCCTGCCGGTTTTGCGCAGCATTTTCCCAGTCCTTGTTGATATTCGCATCCCGAAGCATGGTGGCGATATGATCTTTGTAGCGTTTCTTTGGTCTTCCACGAGTCCTACGTCCTTCCAGGTGATCTTGCATTCGCACAACATGACCTATCCATCTTAATTGCGATGTTAATATCAGTGTCTCTATTCGTTCCACACCAAAGCGTCTGAGAACTTCTTCATTGGTAATAAAATCCGTCCATTTAATCTTTAGGACGTAACGAATTAGACGCTGCTGGAATTGTTCGAGCTTACGGATATGGCGCTTGTACAGTGTCCATGTTTCCGATCCATATAACAAGGTTGAAATAATCACAGCGCGGAAGACTGCGGATTTTGTGGATACGGTTAAATTTCTGTTGTGGAATACTCTAGTTTTTAATTTTGCATATGCCGACGCAGCACTTTTAATTCGATGGTGTATTCCGTCATCTAGTGTATTGCCCGCACTGAGGTGAGATCCGAGATACTGAAAACTTGTAACATTCTCCAGGGTTTCACCTCGAATTTGTATGTTACTCCTGGTATTTTTACTTGACAATATTTTGGTTTTTTTAATATTAATGCTTAAGCCGAAATATTTATACGCTTCATCAAAGACATGTAGTATAGTCTGTAATTCGTCTTCGGAGTGTGCTAGGATCGCGCAGTCGTCTGCATATTGGATTTCGGTTATGGTGCACCTAGCTGTTTTGGTTTTTGCTTTGAGACGGAATAAGTTCAGTAATGTAACATCTGTTCTATAGTTAATGCCAATTCTTCTTGAATGTAATTTCTTATCAATAATGATGAGTAGGGCTGTCATAAAAACGTTGAAAAGAATCGGAGCCAGGACACATCCTTGCTTTACGCCAGCGCAGGCATTCACCGGTTTCGTTAACCTACCTTGAATCAGAACTTTGGTTTCGTTATCTTTGTGCAGGGCGGCTATAATATTGACTAATTTTTCTGGACAGCCTAGCTGGATAAGTATTTGGAAGAGCATTGTTCTGTTGACTGAATCAAATGCTTTGGCCAGGTCGATAAAAGCTATAAACAAGTCTGTGTTTTGCTCTACCGCCTTTTCTTGAAGTTGCCTGGCGATAAAGATCATATCAATGCAGCTGCGATTTTGACGAAATCCAGCTTGTGATTCAGGTATCATTTGGTCAAGTATTGGAACAATCCGATTGTATATTAACCTGGCTAATGATTTTCCAGTTACAGATATCAGAGAGATGCCACGGTAATTGGAACAGTCCTCTTTGTTACCCTTTCTTTTATAGATACTTACAATCGTTGCCTTACAGAAGTCTTTAGGGACTTCCTCGTATTCCCAAATTGTCACAAAGAGACTATATAAGTATTTTGCTAGAGCTGATTCCCCCAACTTTAGAATTTCTGCTGGGATATTATCCGGTCCTGGCGCTTTTCCATTTTTAAGTTGGCGGATTGCTTTCTCAACTTCGTAAATCTCCGGGTCCCTGCTAAGTGCTATGAAAGTTGGATAGCGTGGAAGTAGACTGATTACCTCATTATTTGTTTTTGGGTTCTGGTTAAGTAGGTCCGAGTAGTACTTCCGCCATGTTTCAAGTATTTCATCATTATTGACGATTCTGTTACCATTGTCATCTCTAATTGGCATTAAGCTATTGCAAGTGGGACCGTAGATTTCCTTAAGCGCAGAGAAAAAACTTCTTGCATTATTTGAGTTACTGAATTGTGGCAGTTGGTTTGCTTTGGCTATCCACCATTCATTCTTTAGATTTCTTGTAGTCTTTTGGAGGAGTGCTTTAGCTTTCATCAATCCTTCTTTGTTTTCTTTGGTTTCATTGTTCAGATATCGGAGATATGCGACTTGTTTTTCTTGAATTAGGCTAACAATGTCTTGATGATAATCTTTGAACCAATCATTTCTTACCTTCTTTCCTTGTGTTGCGCATATTGAGAGGGATAGCGGGTAGATTATATTCTTGATTGCATTCCAGGTCTCTTCCGGTGCGAGTTGTGAATCGATATTAACGTGGTGAAGTGCCGCCTGTAGTTCATACTTAAGTTTATCGCGAACTATAGCGTTTTCAAGACTTTTCATGTTCAATCGGAGGTTTTTTGTATTAGCTGTCGTATACTTGATCCGGGGTTGTAAGTGTAGGCGCATTTTGGATAGCACCATTTGGTGGTCTGTGTCCGCCTCTGCATCGCGCATGACTCTTGTGATCTTGACATCCCGTAAATTTGAGCGTTTAACAATTACATAGTCAATGAGATGCCAGTGACCTGAGCGGGGGTGTTTCCATGTGGTCTTATACTTCGCTTTTAGTCTGAATGTTGTGTTGGTAATGGTAAGTTCGTTTGCTGCACAGAAGTTGAGGAGAAGTAGACCGTTGTCATTCATGTTGTTGATGCCGTGTCTTGCAAGTAATCCCGGCCATATACCGTTGTCTTTACCCACTCGAGTATTGAAATCACCAAGGAGAATGATTTTATCTGACTTGGGAATACTGTTTAATATACCCTGAAGATCCTTGTAGAAATTTTCCTTGGTGTTATGATCTGCCTAAAGTGTGGGGGCATATGCAGAGATAATTGACGCATGTCTACCTTGGCTAAGTAAGATTCTCATCGTTATTAATCTTTCATTTATGCCCGTTGGAAGTTCTGATAAGAGTTCTTCTAGATGAGTTTTTATAGCAAAGCCAACTCCATGAATTCGTGTTTGCCCTATAGACCGACCTTTCCAGAAAAAGGTGTATTTATCCAGTGTTTCTGTTAACTGACCTTGGTCCTCTCGTCTGGTTTCACACAGTGCTGCAATATCAACGCCATATTTTTTGAGCTCATGTGCAATTATTGCAGTTCTCCTTTGTGGACGTTCCGCAGTTGTATCTAGTAGTGTCCGAACGTTCCAAGTGGCTATTTTTAAATCTAATTTTTGTTTTTCCTATTATTTTTCTTAATATTTCGACCGCGGGTGGGATTCCTTCCTGGGCGCGGTGACCTAGGCGGGGAGTGTGTGGCGGGCTTTTTTTAGGTCACCTTTTCCAGACCTTTCCCTTGGCGTAGGGGAAGCAATGCGTCCTAAAAAGGCTGCTTCGTCACGCATAATGCTACAGAACGCTAAATCCGCCACTTTTATCAGCGAGCGACCAAAGTTATGCGCTGCCTGCGTGCAGAGTTCCAGCTAAAAGCTTCCGGCCGACCAAGCCTGCTCCCGTCACCTTTACTCCATCGCCGTAGGACTTTAAATGTGCATCTTGCAGTGCGTGTGCTTATCGAAAGTGCAGTTGCACGTCTACACCTACGCCCGCTAGAAAAACGTCACCTGATTCAATGGCACACTTAAGTGAGACGATTGAGGTGGGCGTTAATCAACTGAGCAGGATAAACAGAATTAGTTTGGATGATATGAGCTATAATGAGCTGATATGGTATTGTGGTATTGAAATTGAATTATGAATTTGTTTACATTGTTTCCAGGTGATTATTTAAGTTTGTTGTGTATTGCACAAGTGGGGGTAGTTATCCACTTGCCTCCTTCCACATCTGTTGTCGCCCAACAATGTTGCTTGACTTAACAGGTCCGCCACGAGTAGGCTGTGGATAGGGGTTCGGCAACGCAAATGGTGAGTGGCACCGCTTCTGGCGCCATACCCGTGTATGAATAGGTTGTCTATCCATTTCGGTAACCCACTACATGCCGCGTTAGGACCCATTCTAACAAAACATGAAATAGACCAACATCATCAAAACACGTAAAAGCTATGTAATATTCGAGTCTGATTTATTTGACAATTTTTCTAACCAACAAGTTTTATGTATAGAGGAGGAAAAAAAATGATAGTCGATTTTTGCTAATTTATTTTATTTTTCCCAGCCAATCTGAACGAACTTTAACTTATGTTTAGTTATTGAAGCTGCGTATTTCTGTAAATGTTAATTATTTTTAAAATTTACCATTAAGATTTCGAATACACATACTTTTTTATCGTTCGAATATACAGGTAAGGATATAACGCATAAAATGTACTCACTAAATGAACAAGTCGGACACATGTGTGCAACAGAAGCACTATCACGATCCACAAGAGAAGACCACTGGAGGCGATCTATGAATCGGAGTGTCAGCGTGGATGCAGTGAACACCGGAACGAAAGGTCACGTTCGATCGGTCGTTTGGAAGCAGACGGAGAAACAAAAAAGGAAAAACTCTACCTATTCAGAAAGTAAATATACGCCTTCCGTTAAATAAGAATAATCTACTAATTTTTTTTTCACATGCTGTCAAGTCGAATTGTTTCAGATCTAATTACTTAACATATGCTTACTGGGAAACTGAGTACGGTGCGCTAATCCAGATCAGACACCGATGAAATAATCATTCAGCGGTAGAATGCAATGGTTAATTTCACGCTTACAAAAAACTGCCTGATGCATGTAGAACAGAATTATGATCCAATAACGGAATTAATATTTAGAAAGCCGCCCTGAAACACAGGAGAGTACATTGAAAATATGCCACGAAACTGGAAGGAAAGATAGGGAAATTAATCGGGAAATAACACTAGTGAAAGATTGCACAGAAGAACGACTGGAAATAAACCTATAACGTCCGAAATAGTATAGAATAAAGAGAATGCGGGCGAGACAAGAAGAGAGCATCTGCACATTGAATAAATGAAAAATGATCCCAAGACTCAAATGCGAGTGTGAACAGGTTCAATATTAGGTAATTTTTTTATACCAGATCCATATAATTAGTGAAGGAACGATTAGGTACAATGTACGTAACATTACAACAATGGATATTGCAAATTTTCTAGCTTGGAACAAAGCCAACTATTTTTATTAATACCACGATAAAAAAAACTTAATCGTCCCTTAGAAAATATTATTGAACTGAAGCAGAAGCTATCACATTTAAAATCTTTTTTTTTTTTTTTTTTTTTTATCTTGGGCGCGTCAACTCAGGACATTTACCCAGCACAAAGGACTAACAAATAATGAAACGTAGGGACTTGAAAGTTAAATCAGGAAGCGATTAGAAACAGAAGAAATAAAGATAGCCAATATAGGAACAACAGAAAGAGAAGGAAGAGCAAGAATGTAGTGGGCACAGTAAGGGGTCGGGAGGCCAACGCCAAGCAATTTAGAATAAAGGACTGCGCGTTCTGAGGAGATAGATGAGCATTCGAATAGGAGGTGATTTACATCATAGGTCAAATTTAAGATAGGAGGATGGAAAGGACACAAGGGAGACTGAACAATATTAAAACGAAATAGGGAAGCAGGAAGCAGACTGTGATTAAAGCGGAGGCGAATTATGGAAGAAATAACAGAACGGCTGATGCAGGGAAAATTATTAAACCAGGAAGAAGTAGGTGGAGAGGGTTGTATAACAAGGTAAAAAGAGTTAGGATTGGAGAAAGTGGACAAAGACATTGGGAGGAGAATCTGTCTATGAAACGGCCATTTACTGCAGCTAGACATGCCAATGAATCGGCAAGATCGTTATCAACGATGCCGCAGGGGCCCGGAATCCAGAACATGTCAATTAGGATAGAACGGGATGTTAATAAATTATAAATTAAGGAACGAATGTAAAGAATAATAGGATCTGACGATGGTTTAGGGAATGGAGATGATATGGCTGATAAAACGCTTTTCGAATCAGAGCATATGACGAATTTTGATAAATTGGATGATGAGGATATAAAAAGGATAGCACGTAAAATAGCCATGGATTCGGCTAAGAAGATAGAAGAGAAGGGAGGGAGTTGAAAAGACTCAGAATAGTTGATATCAGGAAGGATAAAAGCAGCTCCGACACCTGAAGCAGATTTTGAGCCATCCGTAAAAACCATGCTGTGAGCTGGAAAAAGTGAATGTAGAGTTTGGTTAAATTCAGGAAACGGAAGAGATTTAATGTTCGAGGGAAGAGAAAATAGCTTGGGAGAAAACGACAGTTGTAAGTAAAGTACGGGGATTTATTATAGGAGACGATAAACTGAGAGAATAGGACAAGTCGGGAGGATATATGTGAAAGGATTGGAATTTTTCTAGGAGAGAAACGCCAGTTGTCCAGAATATATTGATAGAAATTCACGAGTTTCGAGTGAGGAATATGAAGACGTTTAATCATAAATCTTTCACCGCGATAAAGCCTTCGAATAAATAAAGGAAGGAAGCCAGTTTCGGCCAGGAGAGCAGGAGTTGGAGAAGAATTCAGAGCACCAATACAGAGGCGAAGACAAGAGTTTTGGATGCGATCAAGTTTGGTAAGGAGAAATTTGGGAGCACTGGCATAAAGAAAAGAACAATAGTCTAATTTAGAAAGAATAATGGATCTATAAAGTATGAGGAGAATATACGGATCGCCACCCCATTTCCGGGGGGACAACGCTTTTAGGAAATTTAACCTCTTGAGAGCCGATGTACATAGATAGTTGATATGATCGGAAAAAGATAAATTACTATTAAGAATGACACCAAGGTAGGAGAAAGAGTTAACTAGAGGAATAGGGAATTGACACAGGAAAAGGTTAATTAAGGAACCGTTAAAAGGACGAAATGTAAAAACTACAGAGGCAGACTTCTCAGGGGAAATAGAAAGATGAAGAGAAGACAACGATAATTCCAAAATAGCAAGGGAGGAATTAAGCTCCTCATTAGCAGAAGAAAGATTATTAGAGGAGGAATAGACGAGAATATCGTCAGCGAAGAATAAGGACTTAGACGGGATGTTAAGAGTAGCAAGACTGTGAAAGTAAATGTTGAAAAGAGTAGGACTCAAGCACGATCCTTGCGGAAGGCCTCGAAAAATTGATCTGGAATCGTCGAAGAAGGGAGTAGAAAGACGAATTGTTCTATTCCGGAAAAGATTGATAATTAAGGAAGTAAACTGAAGAGGGATGTTAATGGAAAGCATTTTATTTTGTAAAGAAGGTAAGTGAACATTGTCAAAGGCAGCAGTGGCATCAACAAACACGGCGATGGTAAATTTCCTATGAATGAAGGATTTATAGATATCGGAAAGGAATAAGGAGTCAGTAGCACCAAGGCCAGAACGGAAACCAAACATATTATCGGGAAAAATATTGTTATATTCTAGCCACCAGATCAGGCATTTATTAATTATGTGTTCAAAATGTTTTCTTAAACACGAGGCTAAAGAGATAGGACGGAAGGAGTTAGGTTTCTTTTTCGGGATAGGAATAATAATAAAGGAATTCCAAAGTGGTGGAGTTGCAGAAGTGTACAGGAAGGAATTATAGATTGACAGAAGTGTTTTGAGTGCTAACTCAGAGAGGTTCTTGGGGACAAGGATAGGGATGCCATCTAGGCTAGAATTAGAAGAACTGATCAAGGAACCGTAGAGTTCATTGAAGCTGAAGGGAGAAGAGAAAAAGTGAGAAGGAGATGTGACAGGTAGGGGAGGAGCCAATGATTCCTTGAGGGAAGGTACATAAGAAGGAGCAATTGAATCAAGAAAAGTAGAGAGCTTCTCTGAAGGAAGGTTGTAGTGTGAGAGGCGTTCGGAGCTGGAGGAGCGAAAAGCTTTAGCCATTCTCCAAAGATGGGAAGTGGAGGTAGATCTAGAAAATGATGAACAAAAATTTCGCCATGAATTTCTTTTGGACATTTTAAGGATGAATCTAGCCTTGGCGTTAACCCTTTTGTGAGCCATGAAGTTGGAAAAGGAGGAACAAGCCCGGAAGAGTCGAAAGGAGGAAACACTATCATTGAAGGCGTTCGTGCAATCATTATTCCACCAAAGTGAGGACGACAGAAGATAATAGTTTTTTTTTTGGAATGATGAAGTGGCGGAGAGGAGATATCAAGAGCAGAAGAAATGGAATTACAAAAAGCGTTATATTATTGAATAGGATCAGTATGTGAGTGCATGTAAGGAAGAGAAAGGTCGATGATTGAGCGGAATTTGTCCCAATCAACTTTATTGAACGACCATTTGGGAGTGAGAGCAGGTCTGGGATAATTAGGAGGAGGAGGAGGAGGGGGAAGAAGGTCTTGAAAGGAAAGAATAATGGGAACATGATCACTGCCGAAGGTACCGCCCAAAGTTCTCCAACGACATTTAAGACCAAAGTGGGGAGAAGTAAAGGACAGATCCTCCGAGCTGTATGAGTGTGCACCTTTGTAGAGAGTAGGTGAGTTGTCATTAAGAAGGACAAAATTGTTGTTAAGAATAAAGTTTTCAAGAACACGACCGTTTCTGTTGTGACGCGCAGAACCCCAAAGAGGAGAGTGAGCATTCCAGTCGCCACCAATAATGAAAGGAAGAGAGTGAGGATAAGTCAATAGTGTGAATGGGAAATTGTTGAGATCAAAATTAGGAGGAATATATACAGAAACTATATGAATAGGCTGAGGATAAATATTTGGGATTGAAATATGGACTAGGTTGGGTGAATGAGAATTAGAAGAAAAGTCAGAGGAATGGTCGTGGGAGAGAAAAAAGATATCATTTCTTATGAGAATTAGAAGAAAAGTCAGAGGAATGGTCGTGGGAGAGAAAAAAGATATCATTTCTTATGAGAATGGCAGCGCCACCATAGCCATCAACACGATCGGATCGGATTGCTGTAAAGCCTCGAATGGATATGTTAGAGGAATCGGAAAGCCATGTTTCAGATAAGAGAGCAATATGAATGGAAAAGGAGTCAAGTATTCCCTCCAATAACTGTTGGTTGGCTCTCAGACTACGACAGTTCCATTGGAGAATATTAAACTTGCGCATCATGTGGAAGAAAAAATAGGAAGTAATAGGAAAGCAAATCTGGATCGCCGAGCAAGAAACGACAGAAGGGAGGAGAAAAGGATTTAGACGCAGAGGAGCAAAGGAAAACAACGAAGTAACATTGAACCTGCAGAAATATGACGAAATATAAGGGAGAGGAAAAGAGATAAAACATAATATTAAGAGAAAACAACAAATGGAGAACATTATTCCGCAAGGGAAATCTATGCATCTTATTATTATATAGACTTGTTATAACTTTAAAGCTATGACTGGTTCGCATATGATGTATGATAAAAAACAACCAAGTCAATAGCCTATGAATTAGAACCTGAAAAATTAAAGAAACATACATTGGCCCGGTATAGTTAAATACCGTACAAAGCGTTTCTTTAAAATAACAAGGATGAGCAGTAGGAAAGGAGACATTAACTGCATTAGAAGTATGGTTCAAATGAACCAACTCCGTACATTTTAAAGTTCTCAAATAAATGAGAGGATTTGGAAGAGAGATTCCAAATTTTGAAATTAGCTGTTGTGAGCAGATGAACCATCTCTCAGCAGCGTTCTGAATAGCTGATGTAGCCAAAAGGAGATCAAAGGAGAAATTAATTAAGGTGTAAATTACTGGACAAGAAAGAGACAAGCAAGGAGGCAAAGTTAGAAGAAGGCGCAATGTTGTGGGAAGAGAGCAGGTCAATTATTCCTGTTGCTAAATTATTAATAGGAGGAAGATGAACTACTCGAGAAGAAATGGGTGTAGGATCATTGGAGATAGAAGCGGAGGTAACATAGGTACAAGGGAGGCCTGGATTAATGTTGGAGCTAACGGGGTGGTTTAGAGCCCAGCCACTGGAGGGGGAGGGGGAATGATTTGAAGGAAGAGGAGGGAATTGAGGCTTATGATTAAAAGAAGATTTAGTTTTGTTGGGTTTACGGAAAGTAGGAGATTTTATAGGACGGTGGGGAGTGGAGATAGAGGTATCCGGAGCAACGATCAAATTAGAAGAGGAGATAGCGGCGCGACTGGCATAAGAAAACGCTGGAGTGCTAAAAGAATTGTTTCTTATATTGGCAGCTTCGTGAAACGATACGTTTTCGACAGCCATGATTTTTTTAATATCCCTTTGTTTGGACCACTCTGAGCAACTGCGGTCATTAGAACAGTGGATGCCGTTACAGTTTCGGCATAGTGGAGGATTTTGGAGATTAGAGCATTCGGAAAGAGGGTGCTTTGAGGAACAGTGGACACAAATGGCGCAGGAACTACGGCAGTTCTTAGAAATGTGGCCAAAAAGAAAACATTTAGAGCACTGCATAGGTGGTTTGATACTAGGAGACACAGGGAAGCGGAGATTGTAAATTGACACAAAGTCAGGAAGGATGGATTTGGAGAACTTGAGTTCAACGGATTTCGTAGGAATTTTTTTACCTTCAGAAGTACGAAATATTCTTCTTATAGAGGTTACAGGAATAGGCGATTCAAGACCTGTTAAAATGTCGTCGTCTAAAAAGGAGAGATGGACGTCTGAAATTACGCGCAACCTGTATAAAGAAGTAGAGGGAATGAATGTCTTCAAGTTGTGCTTGAAAAGGAAATTTTGATTTCGCAAGAAAGAGTTTGCTGTTGAGGCGGAAGAGAAGGATACCGAGATCCGATTTCTTCCACGAGGGGAGATGTTAGCAAAAGATAATGAAACTGAGCTTATTAATTTTGCTAAAGCAAGCGGATGGTAATTTCCTAGATTAGCATCAGGAGAAGTGTGTTCAATTATGATGGGATAAGGACCAGGATGATCACGAGGGTATGACTCTCCGGGCTTATCACTATTATTGTTATTATTATTACCCTTATCATTATTATTACTGTTATTATTATCATCATCATTATTGTTATTTTTATTATCACTATTATTTTTATTGTTATTATTATTACCATTATTATTAATAATATTATTAGTATTAGTAGTATCGAAATTATTATTATTGTCGTTATTACTGTTATTTTTATTATTAGTATTACCGTTGCAACTATTCTTGTTGTTATTATTAATACCATCTTGCGAATGTTTTATATTAAAGTTTTTAATGGCTTCAATTGTATTAATGTTAGCTGCATCATTGTTAGTAATAATTTTACCTCCAGAACCATTACCGCTGCTACTATTGCAATTATTGTTGTTATTGTTGTTAATTGGGGTTGAAAGTGTCGATAAATCGGGTTGCGACAACCGTAGATCCTTATTAGGGATTGACGCAACCGGCGAAAGAGGACCGGAAGGTTTATGCTTAGCTGAAGCGTCAACCTCCATTACTTGAAGGGCTAGACCCGATTTGACGTGTTTACCGTCTTTGAAGGAGGCCGTCGAGCGGCCCCACTAAACGAGCTCATTTATCGGAGGAAATAAACGAGATAAGTACTCGTAATATAAAACAAAATTAAGATTAAATAGAAATAAATGAAAAATAAGAAATCGAACTAAACTAAAAACCGCTGGTAACTAAAATTAGAAAATAAGATAATAAAATAAGAACGATCTCACCGAGTTGCCCGGTATAGAAGACAATGCAATCGGAACACAATTGATTGCTGATAAGAACGCAACGCGAACGAACGAGCAAACGAACGCAATAATTCACAATAAAAATCACGAATATCTTCTTCAGCAAAAGCTTATAGAATACGAGTAAATAACAAATTTGAAGAAAAAAAATAGCAACTGGTTATACCGGATTTTTTTTTATACAACATAAAGATGAAAAGAACAGTAATTTTGTAAAGTTTCATTTAAATGGAAATTCTAAACCGATAAAAAACTTGAAAATTATGCGACCCAAATTGTTCATCTGTCTTAACTTATGCCTCGCAAAAAAAAAAAAATACATTTCTTTTTTTTTGGCTCACCAGCCAAGGGGATTCACCCAACGACTAATTAAGAAACTGGTAGATAGGAATTCTATTGGAGGTAGAAGGTCGTAGTAAAAGTAGGCACTATATTCAAAGAAGGAAGGGAAAGTATGAAAAGAACACTATAAGGAGTGGGAAGGTTTTTGCTAAATAATTTCATAAGAATATTCAATCTACTTCACTTTATTGCCAAACCCTGAAATAAATAAATAATAATTATAAAATTAAATAAACACTAATGAAAATAATTATTTTACATTAATTCGATAAATTTTAAACGTATTGCATTAAACGTGTTCTATGAGATATATTGGTTTATCAATACCCAGGGACATTAATTTACAAAAAAATTTACTTCTGCTATATTTCAATTTATCACAATTAAAAAGCAAATGATTTACATCTTCTAAAAAATTATTTGTACCATGCTGACTACAATATCCCTAATTATCTACCTGCACAAAATTAAGTGCTACCCGGGAATGACCCATACGTAACCTACATATTGTGGTAATATATATACGAAGAAAATAAAGAGGAACTACAATGACTGAACAACATTGAAATGCGTGCACTTTTTCGTGAATCACTAGTGATCAATCTGAGAAACATAATGATTATGTTTAATTTCAGCGTTTAAGTCCGCAGATGGAATATATGAATATTCTCAATGCCTAATGAGGATGCCTCTCTGACAGCAACATCAGTCCTTCATTAAGACTCAATTCTGCATCACCTGGAACTCAACAAAACTCAAAAACGCTACCTTGTAGAATTATTGCCGAACATTTATTAAACCGCGGAGTGATGGTTGAGGGCCAAAAGAGAACTGAGACTAACGCTACATATGACGAATTTACCCTTACCACCGAGTATGTTGAAAATGTGATCACAAGTCTTGCCAATAGCCAACAGTTCAGCAGAAATTAAAGCTGCGACTGGCGGAAATTTAAACTTCGGTATCGTCACCCTATCAATAATGAAGACAGCGCCAACAAGACCGAAATTTTTGGCAAAATGAAACTTTTTAAATAATCAGGAAATACCGTTTCCATTATATTGATAGACGATGCATTCCGATTCAAAGAGGGGAAATTATCACGTTGATAGTGGGCAAATAGTGTCATGTTAATGTTTAAATGTATTAGATTACTGTCATATGGAATAGTAGGGAATTTTAATAGATGGGCAAAATTTATAGTACCGAGACACTTTCTTTGAGAGCAACGGCAGTCGAGAAAGAAGAAATCTTCAATTATTACTAATATTAACAATAAGATTAAGTAGGCACGGATATAATTATAATTACAGTATTTTAACAAAAACCTGTCTGTCAACATGTTCCTTCTTAGATGAAGTGAGGCGATTTTAATTTCAACTCGAAGACCGGGTATTGACGCAGACCGAATGTTGTCCCTAATAAGTCTTAGTAAACCGTCCATCTTCTTTAGATTGGATCTAGAGGCCGAGCCATAAAATAATGAACCATAGTCAATTTCGGAAAGAATTAACGACTTGTATAATAAAGGCAGTACCGCAGGATTTGACCTCCATGACGCGCTACTAAGGGATTTCAATGGGTCGAACGTCTTCGAAATCTGGATTTGAAGCTTCTGCATATAATAAGCCCAAGTAAGTCTACGATCAAAAAACAAACCCCGGGTATGATACACACGGATAGGATAACATTTATTTTTATACGCATATCCTCCAGGTCGTATGGTCTTAGTGTAAAGATGACAATAGTAGACTTTGAAAGGGATACCTCTAATCCAATTTCTTGAAAGAATTTTCCACGTAGGTTGGCCGATTGGTTGGTTTGTGTTATGCAATCAGCTGTCCTACTTTTGTTAAAGATGACAAAATTGTCCGCGTAACATAAAATCCATGAATTATGTTCTAACTGAATATTACAAAATAGAATGAACGTAAATAGAATAGGGCTTAGCACTGAATCCTATGCCAATAGAAGTAACTCTGCAAACTAATTATTTAGTGACCAGATTTAAAAATTGAAGGTTTCTGTTAAGGAAAAGGTTGCAGATGTATTTGGCCAATACTACCAGAACCCCTATAGTTGTTAATTTTTAATATAATACCGGAATAAGGACATTATCAAAAGCCCCCTTAACATCTAAAAAAGGTGACCGATAGGAAATCTTTACAGAAAAAGGAAGAATAAATTTCGTCGAGTAATTGAGCGGTACAGAGTCTGCCGTTCCGAGACCCCTGGCCTGAAGTCAATCATACCATCTGGGACAATTTTTTGGTTCTCGAAGTCTATTATTAACGACCGTTTTAAAAGTTTTTCTGATACAAGAAGCGAATGAAATCGGTCTATAGGATGTAGCCTCTGATGGAGAATTACCGGGTTTTAAATAGGTATTATAAGGAACTGAGAGATTATTCTGTAGGAACGACCGAAGTAAATAGCAATTCATTAATTACACATACTAGAGTCATTCTCGCGTTATTTCCTAAATTGCTTAATATCGAATACGTAATACCTTCTAAACCCAGCAAAGAATCATTTACTTTACTCTTTAGGGGCAGAACTAATTCATCAACCGATATAGGTTTGGCTAAAACAAGAGTTTGTTGACGATTGTTGTCAAGATCTAATCCGTTTGCTTCCAGGATAGAAGGAATGTGACATGGGGCTACTACAGAGCAAGTAAACTGATCGAATCAACTGTCTTCCTTTATAGATATGGAATATAGAAAATATTTTCTTTAAAATGTTTAGCCAAAAACCAAATATTCCTGAACGAAGTATTACGATTAAATAATAAGCAAAATTTCCTCCAAGAAGCTCTTTTTGTAGTTTTATGTAATTTACGGGTCTCTACTCTTTTCCTTCCATATTCAAGGTATGCCAGCACTGTGCCATTCAAGCGGAACACTTTTAAGGCCTTATTACGTTCTTTAATATTTTTTTTTTGGTATTCACTGTTCCACCAGGAAGAGGAAGGTTTATTACCCAAGTATGGAGATGATTTAGAGAAGATTTGGTCTAAAGAAGCAGTTAACATGTTTGAGAATAGATTATATTTATCCAGCGGAGCAAATTCTAATCCACAATACTAAAAAACGTATCCCAATTATACCGTCAGAAAGTCTCCATCGTGTTTCTTCAGTCAATTTTTTTCTAATTTTAGGGAATGAAGTTTAATTTCTACTATTATTACAAATTTCGATTAAAACCGGAAAATGGTCGCTACCAAAGGAAAATGGAAGCACTGACCAAGCACAAAGACATCGGAAGATACCATAGTTAAACCAAACGAATTCACAGTACGAGGTGGATAGGGAATTCTAGTTGGTATACCGTCATTTAGCAAGCACAAATTTGATTCCGAAAAAAATTCTAATATAGCTGCTCCTTTATTATTATCAAAAGTACAGCCCGACATCCTACTCAAAGCGTTAAAATCTCCTCCAATAATTATGGGTAAGGAGTTAAGACTCTCAAAAGAAGACAAAATAAATGATGAATCGATAATATGTTATGGTATAAAAAGAAATATTTTGTACATTTACCCTGATGACGACAGCGTCAGATTCGGTGTTATTATTAAATAATTTTTAAGTTAATTTGTACCCGATTGTGACTAATATCGTTTCTTGTCAGTATGGTGGTGCCGCCATATCTGTCCACCATCATTCTGATAACTATTATAATTTCTCAAGTAGAACTGTTTTCTAGGAGACAACCAAATTTCATACAATAACATAATGTCAAAATTATTGATGGATATGAAAACCTCAAACTAACATAGATTGCACAAGATGCTCTACTTGCATTCCATTGAAGTACCCTAAGCATAATGTAAAAATCGGAGAAAGAGGTATAGAGAAAAGACTAAAGGGTGAAAAGGTTGTGTAGGTTTACTAGTATTAATTGTGGAAAAAAGAAATGCCGCAGTTAATCAATTAATGGATTACATTTATACTTAAAAAAATAAAAAAAAATGAATGAATAAAAAAATAATAATAAATCAGGAAAAAAGAAAAATTATAGGAACGTTCAAACAAATATAGAAGAGCTATTATTTTTTTTTATATTAATTTTATTTTCTTTAACATTTTTACTTTTTTGATTAGAAACTAAGCTTTTTTTACTAACATTTATTATATTCATTTTAATAAATGATTGTTTCAATTTTTGTATTTGACCGTTCATTTCTGTATTGGGGCCTTTAAGTGGGGTTGTTTTTCAACAGTTGTATTTTGTGATTGAATATTTGTATAAGGTGATTTTAAATTTTGATTTTCAAAAATTGTCTTTCTAGAAATATGTTTACGTTCTAGGCTGTTTCTTTCTTCATCTGACGAAGAAAGAGAAGATTTTGATCTCTTTAGATTTTTGTCTTTCTTAAAAACTAACAAATTTTTACCAAAGAAGCCTGTTTTCTTCTAAATCAGAGGTGGTTTACAGGCTGGAATATTATATAATTCTTAATTGTTTTCGTTGTGGGAGATCTCCGGATATTCGTTGTAATCTGTTAGTCACACGAAGCTATTATTGACGTTATTAGAATATAGATGAACCCGCTTATACGTTTAAATTATTTGCAAGGAAGTTTCTTGAAAGCTCAGATTACGTAAGGGGCTATTCATTGTTGTTCATTTGTCGTTTCTTTTCTGGCCAAATAGCATCGGTGGATTTATAAAGATCGCCACAAAACAAGTACATTGCTGTTTGACTGCTGCATTGTTGTTCAGTGTAATGCCTGTTTCTGAACTCGGCATATCTTGAATTACTTTTTACATTGAGCTGAAACATGACCATATCCCATTCTTCTAATAAACGGTTTTCGCAAATGAACTACACATTCCAAATAATAATGTATGACGGCAAACTGTGCCCTACAAAAGATATCAGAACTGACGAACTCGGAGCATACTTAACTTCATTATCTACAATTATATGTCTACTTAATCTCTTAATATAATTGACTAAATAAGAATTACAATCAATCATTTCGATTAATTGATCATCGGAGTAATCTGTGTATCCGCACCTTTTATAACGCCGCACCCAGAAACTGAGTACGACGAGATGTATACATTATAACCATGTGTTAGAAGTGCAGGACTATTAATTAAATTGTTAGCGGAGGAAAGAGAAGAAAAGTGAATAATCACTCTGTTTCGCACGACCTGTTTGATTTCAACGATATCCTTCCATAGATTACTAATTCGTAGGATTTCAGCAACTTGAAGTACTTTTAATCGAACAGATTGCCCATCATCATTCGTTTTTTCGACAAAATCTTTAAAATTTTTGATATTATCGGTATTATTAATAACTCTATATTATATTTGTTTTTAACAGTTCTATTATTACTATTAACGTTATTATTATAATTACCATCATTAACAGTATTATTATTACCACTAGGTATTAATGTCATTTGTGATATAGTTGCTGTTATTATTATTTTTATTGTTACCATTCTTATACGTATTTCCTTCGCTATTGTCGTTATCGCTATTAATAATATCGTTTAGCGTTGCTGGCAGATGTTTTCGAGTTATTTACGTTAGAATTATAAAATATAGGAGAATTTAAATCATCTAAGCCTGCTAGAGTTTTATCGTTATCATGCTTATTACAATTAAACAGATTAGAATTAATCCATTTCTACATCTCGGTAATTATTATTATCTGAAACGACATTAAAATTATACTGTCTTTAGCCCACCTAGAGGAACCAAACGAAACGCGGCGTATACCCTCCTGGGTCCGGTGGACGATCTACTAAATCATCCATCAGAACAAGAAGGAAGATAAATTATAATAAAACAAAAAAGAATTTTATATTCTTGGACATTCCTGTTTGGCAATACTAGAAAAATAAAACTATCAGATTCCGTCTGTTGCACATGGTACTCGGTATGTTCTCATTTCATTTTCTTTCTGTTTCCAGCTGAAGATGGCTAAAAACGTTACTAAGATAAATATAATCTTATTTTGTTTTTAATTGTATTGCTCTACACAAAATTAATGTATTTTTATTATTTTTCTAAAATAAAATAAAGAAAAGCAGACTATACTGAGTCCGCGTAAGTGAGCGTGAATATTTAACAAATACTATAGGAAAAAGTTATTGATAATTCGAAGCTTAACGGTTGAAATAACCGATCGATATATATACGTAAGATAACACAGGAATTGGTTTTATAAACATGTAAACATGACCGTATAGAAACAACGTGAACAAAAAGCCCATGTCTGAACAATTAAGACACTTCTGATTTTAAGACATATTATTTCAGTTAATCATTTCAAGCGCGAGATGCACAGCTCCCTTTCCTCGTTATCTTTAACATGGCTATTTTTGAACACGGCAAATTATAATAAATACTTGGAAGTTTAATCCACGTTGAATTCCTTTTTTCTTCCTACAATTACTGAAATTGTTATCGAATTTCGATGTATTTAAAATCGGTACATTTATGTAGTCAGTTCTGTGAAACTAGTAATAATTTACAGATAAAATACTGCCTTTTCCATAGGTGAATCACCCTTGCTCGGTCAACAACAGTGTTGGCTTCCAGTGGTTGCAAGTCAGTTTCCGTCCGAAAGTCCGTTTATCAAGCAAGATTTTGATGATTCGCAGGATGAAAGCAAAGATGCACGCTGTTTAATTAACTTGTCGCAAACATTTAATCAAGATCGAATTTCGTTGACCGCGCCTGTTTCGAAAGTCGAAACTACCGCAATGGTTCCGCAACTTCCGGTATTAAATGTCTCATCTGGCAACACTCTCTTACCTTCTCAGCCAGTGGCTCTCATTCCGGTCATTGTGCCTGTTTTAACGGCGCCGATCAACACAACACCGCCGGGAAGACCATCCTTAAGACAAACCAGAGGAGTTAAATTTGACGAAACATGTCTGTAATCGGGTAATAAAATGAAGCGCATTACTTATAATTTATCTGTGGATATTCACATAGAAGTTTAGGAGACTCGTGGAATTTATATCTCGAAAAACGAAATGACATATTTTATTAATTATTTTGCAGACGGACATTTAACCGTTAACAAATACATGTCAATTAGACATAATTCCTCTATTTATTTCATAATAATTATTACTATTATTATTATTATTATTATTATTATTATGTACTTTACATTCTATTAAAAATTGTCAAATAATTCTTTAAATGTTCCTTCAGGTTACAGTTAAAAGTAAAGCATTCCTAAAATGTGATGTTACTATTTCCTAAAAATTCGAGACCTGCAAGGTCGATACTACTAATTTCGCATTCGATTTTAAAACGAATACGTTCGCACGCTATTCAATCATTCATATAGATGATTCAAATTTAAAAGTATTGACTGAAAAAATAGTGAAATAAAACATTTTCACTGGTATGCATTTCTTATACTATTATTATTATACACGAAGTATTCTCTAATGTAATCGTTTTAATAAAATTTACAAATAATTATATCTTTCTCCAGAAAAAAAAAACACGTTTAAGCCGATATGTTCGCCAATATTAAATTAACACTAACCATCGAATTTTATAAAGTAATAATCGTGGTAATAAATTGCAATACTTAAAGCGGAGAAAAAAACAACTTAGAATAGATGTTTAACTCTAAAAGTTTTGATAGAGACCTAATTAACGAAGACAACATAGAATTGTTCATTTTGCTTAACTATACAAAAACGTTTAACTAATCTTGAAATGGAATGAAAATACAACTTATATTTACTCTGTATAAAACTTGTTAGCTGCAAAACATTACACTCAAAATTGATAATATTGAAATTAGTCATCTTCTAAATTCGTAATTCGACGTGTACTTACACACTCTCCAGTAATGTGTTAAGTGTTGTATACGATAATCTTTTCTCTATACATCAGATGCAAAAATGAATCACAATATACAACTTCATTACCAGTGGCGTCATTTGGTGGAAGGCAGGGGGAATTGTCCCCCCAAAAGTTTAAAATTTGAAAAAAAAAAATGACTAATAACTAGGTCCGCTGAAATTTCTTATCATAAATTTCTGTCAAGTTGGATTTTTTTAATTGTGATTAAGAATTTGTTATTTTTACATCAACTGTTTTTTTTTTTTTTTATGTGTGCTTAAATTTACAGTTTCCTATTAAAATTAAATACGCAAAAAATTACATAAACAAATACGAAGTGTAAAAAAACAAAAATTACACGCTTATAAACTGGAAATGTATAATTATTAATTCATGCGTTCTTTTTCAGACAAATAATTCTGGTCATTGGCCTATATACATATATAGTCTTGTTTTAAAAAATACTGCCCCCTAATCAAAAACTAAAATGACGTTCCTGTTTGTTACTTTGTAATTTATCGTTAATATTATTACTGTAAGTATTAGATAAATATAACTTTAAATTTTATACCCTTTAATACAAACTTGTTATCATAACGGTTTTTTTAAAATTGTTTGAACATTCGATTTAATTTGAAAACTCCATTTACGCCATTTTTTAATTTGATTAAATTATCGGGTTTAATTATCATTTGTATAATTCCGCAATTTCAGTACCACGCGTGCGCATTAACTCACTATGCAAACATCGCTTATTAATTTTAAGTTGTAATTAAATTTTATTAAAAAACAGTTTGATTACCGATTAAATTTTAATTTTTTCCCCCAACAACATCTGAATTTCATAATGGCTAGGGAATTAAAAAATGCGAAATATTTTTTTATTTTCTATACTTCGTTATATATATATATATATATATATATATATATTTGCTTAAGTAAATGAGATAAATTTAAATTAAATTTTTGCCGTAAATCATCATGGATGGCACTACAATTTTCTTTGACTTTATTTATCTAGATGTAGAAATTTTTTCGCTCGTAACAACCGATATAATTTTTTTAAAGCATTTTTCACATTATAATATCGTAACGATATTTATAAGAAATTTATCTATAAAGTTATATGGACTTGTTAAAGTCGATTTTTTGCGCTATTACTTTTTCATAGAATTTTTCATGAATGATCTCAACTAACATTTTCAAACTGTGTATGTACTATTTAATTTTCCATATTGTCGTTATTGTTGTTTTATTTAATATTGTTTTTTACATACGCATAACTCGGGTTTGTGCAACGTTATTTTCATTGTTACTTTTTTTTTTTTTTAAATAAAAAAACATGTTTTCATTAATACTTATTTATACAATAAGCATCCAAAGTAAATGCCAACATTTAAAAATAACCTTTTATTCTAAAAACTAATTCATTGAAATAATTTAAACAAACGCGATCTAAACAATTCAAAAATAATAATTTTTATATTAATTTTTGTAAAATAAGGAGAGAAATTTAAAAATATATACATATATTTTTTTTATACTATCAAAGACTGATTTGTTTAAATGAAATATAAATGCGAATAACTATTACAAAAATAATGAAATATATCGTACACATATAAATAGTAGTGCTTGCAAATAAAAATTTTACTTTTGCTGAAAGTATTAATAACGTGAAAATCTGTCGGTCTAATACGTGTACGTTTAATAAACATGAGATAACGTCCATAACAATTTACCAAGCACAAACCGAAAAGCACACTGATTTGTCGCAGTACACAATTTGTAAACACGAAAGCATTTATTACACGAAATTATTGAAATTTGACGAGGTTCATAATTTCATAAATGAAAATGATCCCGAATGACGTTTCCCGCAATTGGGTATATGACATCACTGTTGCTAAGATGTCTCATGTTAAATCTGTCGCCTTATTTATTTGTTGTTTTACGGAACAGTTTTTGCCTTTTACGTTTTCTTATGCTTTTTTTTTTTGTTTTTATTTTTTTTGTACATTATTATTCACAGCTTCAAAATTTACTGTTCTGGACTTTAGCCTAGTGATTTTATATACTTTCTTTCGTAACAATATCAGATATATTTAAATGCAATAGTGTAGAAAGTTTTAAGGACCAGCCATTTTTCTTCTTCGAATTTAAATATATATTACAGAAATTCAGAAAAATTACCATTTACATAAAAACCAGAATTTCTATAGAAAAAAACTTTTATGTTCGTGCTTATTTCATTAGTCACTATTTAATTATCGATAAGAACGGAGGAATTCTAATGAATGCAATTATTATTTAAAACTATTTCCTTTCCTGTTTTTTAAACTATGCTGCTGTACTATAATTGATCAAATTATTTTCTGAAAAAAGTTCTGGCGACATAACTGTACCTATATATGTATATCTTTTTGTTGAAACGTGAACTTTGTTACTATTTTGCAACCAAACATGAATCTAGTTTATATGATTCAGCAATAATACAAAATATATTAATCATTGAAAATATATTAAAATTTAATATAAATCATTTACGTCAGGTTGTTTCATAACTTTTGCATTATTTCATGTCTTTGATTTTCGTAAGTGAAGTGTAATAGAACAAACTTAAAACGAAAGTACTTAAATGGTATATTAAAAATTGAAATACAAAAAAAAAAAAAAAATGTACCCAGCTTTATGAACGAAATAATTCCAATTGCAGTGGCGTCGCTATGCATGAATACATAATACGTCATCTAGGATAACTTTCATTTATGAACCTACAAATCCTCGTTAATTTCATAGGCGCTTTTTCGGTTGTCACTATAACAGTGTGCGCAACAAAAGGCTACTGAAACTCATTGAAAGGGTTCCATTGAAAAGTAACGTCTAATTAAATATTGGCGGTAATATACTGGTTCCGCTAATATCAACTGATTTACAAGATTTTCAGTCAACAAATCGAAATTTATTTTTTTGTTTCAAAAACATGTAAATGACATTAAATTTTATAAAGGAAAATAAATTAAAACTATACGTATAACAATTTTTGAATATTTCTATGCAAAAAATTTACTGCTATCGCTTACGCAGTGTTGTTCAACTTTTTTTGTCAAATTAATGAAATTCGTTACTAAATTGAAAAATACACGCTTTTTCGAAAAAATAATTCCCTTTTTCTGCTTTACAGGAAAAAATTTCTCCTTTATGAATCCCATGATTTCATTTATATTTATTTGTGCCGGAGCCGTTTTGTTTTCATTTCTTTTAACCACTTTTTTTACAAATTTTTTCAATCAGAAAGTGCATGGTCTTTAGGTATAAGATTAGTCATTATTTCTCGAGAGAACTTAATAACAGCCAGAAATGGGATTAAAATTAAAAAAACATAATAGTACAATTGTCAGCTAGAACACTTTATACTAGAAAAATTGCTGTTCATAAAAATTGACCAAACATTTTTTATAACAGCTTGTCAGCAGTTTCTTGTAAGTTTGAAAAGGTTTTTAAAAAATAAAAAAGGAAAACCGTTAAATGAAGTATGTGCGATTACTGGTCATGAATGTATCTCTTACACCACTCCAAAGTCATATTTTATATTGAACCATGCTGCTTGGCTGTAATGCAAGATTTAGTATTATCATTTTTAATAAATCGTCAATTTTAAATTAATTTTTGACTTAGATATTTAAAAAAAAAAAAATCCAGTTGTTGATGAAATAAAATTTTTATTTCAAAATTATGTAGAGACGATTCCCATGGTTTTCTGTGGAACCCTTTTATGAAAAATAGATCCAGTATTTGGAAAAAAAACTTTTTGTATTACGCGATACAAGACAATCCCTTTATTACCCTTTTCCTACTCGAATTTTCGTTGTATTCTAAAAATAAATTTAATCATTAATTGGCGAAGGATGTTTACTTTTTTAAATTATTCAAATGTAAAATTTTTAAGTAATTTCTAAGTAACCACGTGTAAAATTAATTATTCCCTGTTTAGCATTAATTTTAGTTTGTTTAAATGTGTTTTTGTAATTTATTTATTTAATTAAAAAAAGTAAATTAATTTAATATGCATTTTTAAATGTTATAAATTATATTGTCTACCGTCTTCCTAGGAGAAACACTGTAATTTATTGACTGCAGTTTAAAGAAGAAGTGTAATACATATAAACATAAATTACTATTGAATCATATTCAAAATTATTCGAAACAAACTCAGATGCATAACCCTTAAAATAACATAACAAAATAAAAAGTTTAACATTCGTAGTATGTTATTTATACGTTCTGTTGGAAGCACTGGCAGACGGCAATGACATGAAACTTTTCTTTTTGGTTGAAGTAGCATGCCAATTTACAACTAGCACTATGGGCTATTTAGTAAATTTAATATTTTAGTAAAAATGGCTTGCTGAAGAGCCCTGTCCAGTGACAGGGCCTCACTTAACATATATACCAGATACAGTTTATATTAGGTCCATCACTATTGTCCTCTTCAGTCTGCGAGTATCAGCAGAATTATTTAACAATGCGGCTGCCATAGCACTGGGGTGTGACCCCAGTCTTGGAGCGTACTGTTTTGCTGCTCGTACGATTTCGTCCTTCACGTAATTTATTTTTAGGTCCTTATGTAGAGCTTCATTGGTTATTTACCATGGTGCGTTTACCATTATTCTTAGGAGTTTGTTTTGCAGCCTTTGGATGTTTGCTACGTTACTCTTCTTCGAACAGCTCCACAGTTGACAACCGTATTGCCAGACTGGTTTAATAACTTGGTTGTACAGCAGTAGCTTGTTTTCCAGTGCTAGTTCCGACTTCTTCCCTAAGAGCCATAACATCTGCTTGGCTTTAATGCGTATTGCGTTACGCTTTACTATTATATGTTTTTTCCACGTTAACCGTTTATCCAGGTATAAACCCAGATATTTGGCTTCATCTTTGAGTGGTATTATTCTGCCGTTCATTGATACGTTAAGTTCGTTTACTCTCCGATTTGTGAAGGTTACGTGCGTCAATTTACTTTCATTTACCTTGATAGGCCATTCCATAAACCAGTTAGATAGCCTATCGATCGACCGTTGTAGAGACTCATTTGTCTTTACTGGGCACTCCTCTGAGCACAAAATAGCCGTATCGTCAGCAAAGGTAGCAACTTCGACGTCTGTCAGGGTAGGAATATGAGCAGTGTATATGAGGTACAACAACGGCCCCAATACATTGCCCTGAGGCACTCCTGCTTCTATCGGAAATATTTGCGATTCTTCATCACTGTATTTGACCGAAAAGAATCTTTCACTAAGATAAGATTCGAGGATATTGAATACCTGAAGAGGAAATTGGCATTTTATTTTGTAAAGTAGTCCATCGTGCCAAACTTTATCGAATGCCTGGCTAACATCCAAGAATATGGCGTCACAGACTTTTTTCTGCTCTAGAGATGTTACTATCTTATCAGTAATGCGGTGTACTTGTTCGATGGTTCCGTATTTAGCTCTAAAACCAAATTGATGGTCTGGTATTATTTTTTTCCCTTCAACTATAGGCATTAGTCGCTTAAGCATGATTTTTTCGAATATCTTAGAGAGTATCGGTAACAAGGAGATTGGTCTGTACGACGTCAGTTCGGTTGGCGGGTTGGATGGTTTCTTGACAATTATAATTTGCGAGAATTTTAACTGAATGGGAACACATTGAAGTCGTATTATGGCATTAATAATGTAGGTTAATAATACCAATCCTTTTCTTGGCAGTTCTTTTAATACTTTCGCTGAGATTAAATCATAGCCAGGAGATTTGCGAGGATTCATCAAGTTTATGACCTTTTTGATTTCTGCGGGGGATGTTAGCCTGATTGGTTGAGACATATCGGTGTTGTCTGTCCTAGGAGGGGAACTCATATTGCCGCAGTTCGGTTTGAAGGTATTGGCTAAGTGTTTACCAAATTCTTCAGCTTTCTCAAGGTCAGATCGAGCCCAGCTTCCGTTTAGTTTTCTAATTGGATGTGCTGTTTCTTTAGGTTTCTTCAAATTGCGTACTGCTTTCCATAGAGAATAGTCATTATGCGGTAAGGGAGACAGAGTAGATAAGTGCTCTTTAAAGGATTTATTTTTTAAGTTTTGCAATAACTTTTTAACTCTTTTTGTTTGGTAGTTCAGTGTTGCTTTGTCAGAAGGAAATCGATATCTTTGCCATCTTTTTCTTAGCTGTCTCTTGAGATTTACTTCACGTTTTATTTCTGCAGGATAGTAAACAGATGGTTTGTATACACTTTTATCTTTATTTGGTGTAACCAGCCAAGCTGTCTGTTGCACGAGATTATTGAAGTATTCAATAGAGCTTTCGATATGCTTCTTGCATTTTAACGGTATTTTTAAATTGATTTTTTCCTCCAGCTGGTTACGAAATAAATCCCAATTTGTATGCTTTGTAAAGATTTTTGGTCTACAGGGTTTTCTGATAATGTTACTGCTTAGTGTCAGTCGCACTGGTGAGTGATCGGAAGATAAGTCATTGTCTGATTTTATATCAATGAAGTTTCCATGGTAGTCCTCTGGTTATGAAGAAGTCCAGCAAGTCTGGTACTTTCATTGGATCAGTTGGCCAATAAGTTGGAGTGCCAGGAGATATAACCGTGCTGTTATTACCATCTATTGCCAGTTTTAATTGCTTACCTCTTGGCAAAGTAAGCCTAGATCCCCAATATGTGTTCTTGGCATCGAAATCGCCACCAGCTATATAGGTAGGCTCGAGGGTGCTTAAAAAAGCACTGAACTGGCTTTGCGTTATGCAATGCTTTGGTGGACAATAAACTGCTGATACGACGAAAGGTTTATTTAGTATACAATTTAGCGCCACACTAGTTGCTTGTAGATGGTTTTGTGCGTATTTCTCTAATTCGTGATGTTTTATATTTCTTTTTATGATGACTCCAGTTCCTCCATGAGCCGTGCCATCAGGATGATTGGTGTAGTACGACTCGTAGCCTACGAATGGAGCATGTTTTGTGTGCACAAGATGCGTTTCAGATATCAGAAGTATATCAATATCGTTTTGTATAAGATACATTTGTAATTCTGGAATGTGGTTGAGTATGCCATTAGCGTTCCACGTTACAATTTTTAAGCAAATCATTTCTTATTAATTAAAGCTGACATGATAGTGTTTAACAGATTATTTAATAATTGACTTTGTTGCTGCATCATATCTTTAAATAATGTCTTTATTTCAGCTAGGAATGTCTGAAGTGTAATAGCAATATTATCATTATTTATGTTATACACCTGAGAATTGCTTTGCGAACATTGACGCTGGTTACTTAATATTTGCGAGTAAGTGGGTCTCAGCAGATTTAAGTCTGTTGTAGTGCCAGGGGGCAACTGCTGTTGGATACCTACAGCAGGAGCCATTGGTGTTTGAGTTTTCCCATTGTAGTTCAACCCCACTTTGGTAGCTGTCCGTAGAGATTGTAATTTTTTATAGACTACGTAACCTTTATAGTTGGAGGGGTGATTTCCCTCGCAATTTGCACATTTCGGCGGTTCATTAGATTTCTTATTACAATTTAAGGAATTATGGCTTCCACCGCAATTTACACAGACGAATGCACGGTTACAGTAGGATTTTGTGTGGCCATATGTTTGACATCGGAAACATTGTGGGATTGTATCTTTTTTATGTGGGGCTTCCACTTTTATTTTAGTGTATAAAAATGTTTCTAATTTATACACGTCTGCATTATTCGCTTGTGGCTCTAAATCAATGAAAAAGAGAGGTAGTGGTTGCTTATTTACTCTATGCTTGACGTTAGTTATATGCCTTACTGTATGGCCATGTTCTTCAAGTGCTGACTTAATGTCCTCTTTACTGACGGAGTAATGTAAATGCCTGATTGCAATTCGAAAACACCTTTCTGTTTTAATTTGATAAGTATGATGCTCAATACCTTCTCTGTTTAAACACTTTGCTAGAGCACGGTAATTATTAACCTCATCTATTTTAACTTGTACTCTTTTGTCGCCTAGACATCGACAGTGGATACTATTAGAAGGAATAATATTTGAAAGATCCTTAATCATTTTATTATAATCGTTGACACTGTAAATTGTTATTTGTGGTGGTTTTGGTTCTCTCCTTACTTCCTGCACGTTGGCGTCTTCTTGTCCTGCACTGTCTTCAACTGCTAGTGCAGCAAATCTGTTACTACTCTTTTTGCTTACATTAGGATCAGAACTGTCAGTCGAGATACTTTTCACGAAAGCCCTAGGTCTTTTTCTGGTTTGCACAACTTGCCAGCTGTGATCATTTTCGTATGTAAAATAATATGCATACACAAATATTTTGTGTATAACACATCCCAATAATAAGCAAAAGTGAAACGGTGTATTTTAAAAATGTTGTTTCTTAAACCTTCTAAGCAGCTGGCCGTGAACTACATTTAAGATTATGTGTAACATATAAAATGACAGTTTAAATGTTAAATAGAAAATTGTGAGTGAACAAGGGAGGTTATAATATTTTTGCCAATTTATTAAGGATCTCATGAAGTTACTTACTTATAGCAATGCAAAAATCTGTTTGTATTTAAAATGGTTTTAGTCTGTACTTTGATTTTTTTTATGTTCTATTTTTTATTCATGTTAATTATTAATTCACAACTTCAGGATAATCAATTTTTACCTGTTCTTAATTTATATCGATTATTATTTTCCTACTTCTCGTTTTCTTCATTAATGAATAAACCATTTTCCATTTACTAAAAAATTATTTAATCATATGTTCTAAATAACGATTTGTTTCAGACAAGCATTTAGTGGGAGCCCCATGATGCGTAATATGCATGCACACTAATTATAAAACAATTTTCAACTGCTCTATGAACAGACCTGACATTTTGTTTATTTTATTCCTTTTCGGTAATAGTAAATCACGATTACAGATAAGTTAAATATACTATTTTATTAGTTCAAAAACACATCATTTGTATATTAATTTTAAAAATTATTAAAAAACAGTCCGTCTGTTAGAAATATGTATGTGTATCTCTGGTTTTCATTAAGCCATTATTATTGCATATACATTCAATAATGATTCTAAGGAAATATTTGAGAGATCCAAATCTCCACTTCCCTTAGAACCAAATACTATACTAGATAAACATCATTGGCAAAATTTGAAGTGTGATTAATGATAGTCATAATAAATAATTTCCATTGACAAAATTTATTATTTCTAATTTCTAAAGCAAGATCTTCATTTTTCACAAATAGTTTATATTATTTTACATTTTTAATAACTTTATTGACCTTAAAAAAAAAAAAAAAAAAAATCTTTACTTATTAGCCTCTTACCCCACTTGTTTCCAGATTCAACATCCCTGCAAAGTAAAGCAAATCCTATGTTGGTGACAGGGCGCAGAAATGACCAGACCAAGACGAAATTTATATATACTTCCTTATTGAAAACTCTACTAAGTACTCATAATTAAGTACACAAAAATGTAGTTTTTGGATGATAGATATATTTTTAACAATCCATTTTATTGTCAGAATTGGGTAAGATTAAAAAATTTTTCAAGCGCGCAATTATTGAAGCTCGCACCAAGCACATAAAAGTCTAGTTATGTTACTGTGTGCCAATATCTGTTTTTGGATATAATATCTGTAAAATTCATTTATTAAATCCATTTTACTAGAGTATAATGTTGCTTTAGTTTGATATAATGATTGATTAATATGTTAGTTGTATATTGCAATGGCAGTTAGTTAACTTATATCAAAGAGTACCTGCATGTGTTACATGCAAGAACTAATACTATGTAGCTAATGGGAAAAAGATATATTTTACATTTAAAAAAAGCCAAGAAACCTTATGTTTTTTGTATGAATCTTTTTTCCTTAAAATAAGAATTTTTTTGTAATAAAATATTCACTAAAATCTAGTATCTTTTAAATGCTTTGAGTACATTATTTATACTATATTATTGTTAATTAAACATAATTGTATTTGATTTTTTCTTAGTTGTCCTTCGTTTCCTCTACTTCTATTCAAAATAAAATCTAACCTTTTTTCCTATTTTTAACACTGTCTTTAGTTACTGAAGCTATATTAAAAAATTAATTTTCTGCTGTAGAGTGGCGTCTTCTTACTTCTAAGGTTCACCACTGGTTGAATCATTAAGTGCATGTGTTGCAATACAATTTTAATTGAATCGGTCTGACCTGACTTCTCTTGACTAATCTGATATGAAATGAATCTTATTTTGAAACTAATATTAACCATAGAAACGTTGCATTAAATCATAAAGCAAATGTAATATCAAGAAAATTTTTTACTGCAAAAATTGTTTAATTATAATACCAAGGAAATTATGAAAGAACGACTAGGTCACATTGAATTTAAATTAAATGATTAAAAACTATAAGCTTAATTAACTCTGCTGATGATAAAAATTGAATAGCAAAGTCACAAAAATAAACCTAACAAATGATTAATAAGATAAAAAATGCAAGTGAAATATATACATAAACCTTTAATAGAATACATGTATTCAGAAACTTACAGTTAAACATGTTTAGAATTTTTATTAAAACACCCCAAAACACATACAATGAAACAGTAACCTGAACAAAATTGCATGTAGTAATAATATTTAACAAATAATAAATGTTTTCATAATGACGTCACAACTGCACTAATGCACTACTGTCATAAAAAAAAAAAAAAAACCTTCTCGCAAGAACTGGATTCTTATGTAAAATGGTTTCTGTTGCAACTAAATCTAGAAGGAGACCTCCATAACAGACTTTAGGAGAAAAAATTGTGACACCATAAATTAGATCGTTCTTGTTTCTTATATTGTAGCTGTTTATTTATTGCTATTTACATCAAATTTGAATATGCACACTATGCTTTACATTTAATAGTACATATTAGCACAAATGTTTAAGAAATATGATGATTATGTTTAATTTATTTATTTATACCAAATTGTAATACAAAGCAAAACATTCTGATCATAAATGTTACTTGAATTTTTTTTTTTTTTTTCATGTAAAGGCTGATAATATTTATTTCAACTTAAATTTTTTCTAATCTTCGCCTCAAATTTTCTTTATGTTAAACTTTTTAAATTCCAAAATGAAAGTCTGATATATAATAAAAGAAAGAATATAAAGTTATTGATACTGTTAACATGTTAACATGATGTACTATGTATATACTATATTTATTTAAATAACTGTTATTTTTTATTTAATACATTTTTTTTTCCTGGCTTACTTCCACCTTTTGACCATTTTTAAGCATTTATTTAAAATAAAATAAAGTAAATGTATTTAATATTGCACACATGCTCTTAAATTGTTATTAATGGTACAAATTATGAATTAAATAAGTTTTTCTAATGTTAATTTATTTTATCAATCGAAATTATTTTATGTTAATATGATATTCATTATTATTACATCTAGAAGAATAAAATTTATGTAACAACTTACTTTTTTAGTACATTAAAAGGAAAAGTACAAATATTTAAAAGAAGTGTATATAACAATATATAAATAACACATATAAAGTTAAAGTGGAAAAAAAAGAATGTTTCATGATTTTGATCAGTAAGTTTCCATGGTTTCTGTAATACTTATTAAATTATAATTATTTGCTTCCCAAAGTCTGTCATAATTGCCTTCAAAATCAAAGGAGTAAAAAATTTGACGTCTTAGGTCAGTGATTTATATCACTAATAACGATTTAAAAATATATAATTTTTTTTTATATCAAACATATTTAATCTTCTTTATTTTATATAAATGCGCACGATATAGTGCAACAATTATTAAAATAAACATAATCCGTCATGTTAATGGTTTTAATAACTTTACATTCATTTTATTTTTATATAATGTCAAAGTCTTATTTTGGAATTGAAAAATGCTTAGCAATTACATGTATCATTAAGAACAGTAAAGTTGTGGATTGAAAATAAATTTAGGTTGCAACAAATTATTAGCCTTTATATAAACAAAAACAGGTAATATTTGCCAGTAGAATTTGATCAGTATAAATAAATAACAATCATCTTATTAAACTGTGATTTAATGTTTAATGCAAAACATAGAGTACACAATCCTATTCTAAGTAATTTAGTACAACCAGCAATGAATGAATAGTAACATAAAAAACAAGGAAAAATGAATTTATTTCGACATATTTTTTCTTTTCAGATGTGGAACCAGTTAGTAAAATATAAAATATGAGCTACTTAATGATTCAAAAAAACCAACAAAACATGATGCTGCTAATGTATTAAAATGCATATATGTATGTATAAGTAATAACAGTATACAACTAAAATTAAAATAAAATTTTAAATGAAAATTTTACAATTACAAATTATTAAAGCATTTGTGATCAAAAAGGAAGGTTTCATTCAACCTCTAATGGAAAACTATTAATTAATTACAAACCTTTATTTTTAAAATAAAACATAATCATTTATATGTAAATTACCCATTTCTTTAATAACGATGAAATAATTACATGTAGGTTCAAAATATATAATCTAGTAAGATAATAACCAATATCTTTACAAAATATGACAGTGCTGTTTTTTTATGAGTAATACATACCTTATACAAAATACACATAATTATAGTACTTTCACTTACTTCATAACAACAGATTTACTGCTAAATGAAAAATACCGCTGGAAAAATGTTTTAACATTGGTTTAAACACTTAATTTATAATACAACTTACTTTTTATAAACTGCTACTTAAATTTAAATCGGATACTTAAAAGTAAAATCTGAAATCAGTATTTCTTTTATATTGATTTTTAAGAGTTTAAATTGTATTTACTTAATTCAAAAATTAATTCATTTCTTTTTGTTTCTTTTTATTTTTCTAGGCATACACAAAAAACTAAAAAATACATGTTATGAAATAAATTGTAAAATAATGTAAATCAATTTTTAGCCGAAATTTCATGTTGTATTAATTTTTTTCTCTATCATACAGAAATTGATTATTATCGTTTTATTTTTTTATTTTTATATGTTTTTCACACGTTTACTGTGTAATGTGATACCTAAATCATTTCTGAATTGTAATAACATATTGGTATACTATGCGTTATTAATTTACTTTTTTATAATTGTTGCGATTAATTGTTTGAATTATAACTGGTTTTAATAAATTATCTGAAAAACCCTTATATACTAAATGTAGTTTGAATTATATTACTGGCATCGATAGTATTTATTTTCCTGTACTAAAAAATCTCTCTGACATCTTACTCAACTTTCCTTTCAACATTTACAGTGCTTTTCTCTCTTCCGTTTGTTTTCCTTTTTTTAGAATTTCTTTATCGTCATCCTCATTCCTAAATAGAATTCATCCTTTTTTAATGCAATCTCTTTTGCTTCTTGCTTCGGAGAACTATTCAAATGCATGTTGAATAAGCATCTTATTTGATGGTTGAATTACAATAATATTTTTCCCAGTTTCTTATGGTCTTAGCCCTTTTGATACAGTTAGTGTTTTTATATTTAATACCTATAACTTTCAGTGATAAAAAATTACCCATCGCCTTCTTCACTGAGGTTTCCATCACATTTGGGAAACACAATTGCTGACAGAGCAGCAAAGGAGGCAGCGCTGATGAGACCTGCTCCGAATATAAGGATCCCACCATCAAATGCTAAATACTTAATCGAAAAACTACTTTTCTGGATCCTGTGGCAAGTCAAGTGAACTAACTGCAGATCATCACGTCTTCGCCTCATCGAAGACAACGTCTATCTATGGAGTCACTTTTCCTTACTTTATAAGGACCAGACTGCTTTGTGTCGGCTTCACATTGGACACACAAGATATTCACATGGCCACATTTTGTCTAGACACTCCACTCTGCTATGCTCCTCGTGCAACGTCCCTACTATCTCTGTTATTCATTTTTTTATCCTATGTCTATTACTCCAAAGCCTGCGGCTCAAGTACAAACTACTTCCTAACCTTAAATCTCAACTATAAGACAACCCTACAACTATCATATCCCTTCTATCCTTTCTTAAAGAGTCTGGACTAATTAAAACATTTCCGCAATTCTAAATAGAAAAAAAAAATAAAAATAATGTCCATATTCCGATTTACAAACCAGGATACTCTCATTTAATATTTCCCCCCGTTTTATTTCTCTAATTCTTAACCTTTTTATAAATAAAACTATTCATTCACCCACTCCATTTTTCGCTGCATTAGAAAAATATTTTAGAAATTTTCCTTCAAGCTCTTGTCTTAGCTTTACTCTGTTTAATATCTACATCGTCAATGTTACCTATCTTTCTTTAAAATTCGCCTCTATTTTTTATATTCAACTTTTTGCACCGTTATAGTAGCTAATGATGAGTGTCTCTGTCTTTAATTTGGAAACTGCCCTTTCTAATATTTCTTTCAATTTCCCTTTCAAAGTGTTTATGTACAGTCTTCACCTTGCGCCCTTACCATCTTTTTTTAAGAAATTTATTTTTAAATAACTGATCTATTCCCTAAGTTTCCTCTTTCTGATACCCTAGAGTCATTTTAAGTAGTCGTTTTTTTCCTTTCATGAACACATAAATGATCTTTGTACCTTCGTTTTTAAAAGACTAAACCTCCTCAACACATTCTCTTAAGTCGGCTTATTTTGTATAAATCTATTATCTTACTGAAACGGTTTACTGTTCTTTCTTCTGTTCTAATGCTCCAAAATTTGTTCTTTCCGAACTTTATCGAATTCAAAATCTATGTCCTGGAAACTAGCAAGCATCAAAAACTTATGATTGTGTTTCCTATGGACTCATTTAAGATAATTAGTTTTTTCATCAACATCATCATTAGCAGGATTCATTTGTTACTGCTCGATTGACTGCAGGTAGTTTTCAATATTGTCATTAAACGTGAAGGGTAACTCTTGTTGGTACTTGTGTTTGTCACATTTCATGACATTTTTTACAGTTTGCAGCATCCTGACAACGGCTGGTTCTTGTTGTTAACATAATTGTTTATACCAATCCACCTTAGCCAGGTCTTACACATACCATAAGCAAGGTTGTACATGCAATGTTCATGTATCGTCATTTACTGTGCAGTCATCGACCCCAGGTCCTTAAACATTTAGAAATGATTGAGATATCCGTTCTTAACCTGCTAAAGGTCTACATCATCTACTCATCCGTACTTGCTGATCCAAACTAGATGAATAACGTCCTTCCTGTTGATTACATAAATGTACACCGATGCTAATCGATTATTCTTTTCGAAATCCATGGCATCATTTTCAGATAATGAGAAAACTGTGCTACTATCTTTGCTCCAGATTGTTTTGGTATTTTGTAACGCTCTCTGAATGTACTGGAACAAACTTGACAAACATTGTACGAGTATACTTGAAATAAAAGTCGTTGTTGTTTTGGATCAATTTTCTCCGCAGATGGATGAAAAAGGAAATGTGGGCGAGTACATTCCAAAAGTTTATTTTTACTTCAAGATACTCTGTTGAACATACATACCACTCTAATCCTTTCATATGTTCTATCCGATCTTCCAGCTCGTTAGTAGGTTCTGCTGATCATTATCCTTACCTTTGTATAATAGATCGTTTTCGGACCAGAAAAATGCAGGTATTTTCAGTCTCGCCCCATTTATTGCCACAACACGTTTGAATATATAAGGCAGCACAGGGCCGAACTTTACATTAGACAGCACATCCCGGCAAAGTAACGAATGTAAGATAGGAAGTAGTCCACAATGACTAGTGAGCAGTCGTCTTTCATCACCTGGTATTGTACCATAATGCACCCTGTAAAGACATGCTACAAGAACAGTATGAAAATTGTCAACTGTAGGTGTTTAATACGGTATATAAACTTTAAAATACACTTTATCAGAGGAAAAAAATTAACACAGGAAAAACTTCAATGTAAAAACACACAGTAAGCATTTAGACACTGAAGAATTATACTCAGTTACATACAGAAAGACCAGTGGTATGTATAATTTATCTAGCATAAACTGTGGAAGGTGATTCTCATCATCTGTCCAAAAATTCACACGCTACATATGTCTGCTTGTAAAATTATTTATAGGAATGCAAAAGTAATACATCTCTGTATTAAACAAAACATCTAGTCCTTTTAAGAAAAAAAAAATTACATCATCACTTAATTTATTGTGCACGCTTAAGTGTATTACTTATATACATTTCTGTCTACAATCGAGGTTATGGAACACCTATTTTAATCGTTAGTGTGAAATATGTAAGTTTTTTTTTGGTATTGAAGGGAAGTATTGTCAACAAGGGATGATCACCCCCCCCCCCCCCCCACACACACATATATATATATATATATATATATATATATATATATATATATATGTATATATAAACCGCAGGTAGGTAAGAAAGGAAACGATAGTGATTATCCAAAATTATCAATAATTCTTATAATGAGTGGAAATAGGAAAAAATAATACTATGATTATTAAACAAACAATTAATGATATTGAAATCACCATAATTACCATAAAAGAAGGAAAAACAAATTCTCTGTTTAATAAAACAAACTTTAATAACAAACAATAAGGGTAAAATAATTTATTGTTATAAATTATTTTACCCTTATTGTTTGTTATTAAAGTTTGTTTTATTATACAGGTTTAACAAACAAGTATGTATTCACCTACATTAAATTCTCTGTTATTAGCGACCAAAACAAAACAACAAATGTTAAAAGAGGAGAACAATTGAATAAAACAGGAAATTTACAAAAACCTAAGAGTTCATAGTGCCTCAAGAAAATCACAAGAATGGAATTGAAAAACATATGAGAGAGTATGGTCATAACTACTATTAGGTAGAATCCAAGCTATCTCCAAAATCTAAAATCTCTAGTAACTAACGATAATAAGGATGCGGATCTGAATGGAAAAACAAAGTTGTTCTTTCTTCATTATTCCATATTAAGGGAGGCGATTTATCTGGCGTGAATAATACTTTCCCCAAAAATATGTTCTATAATGGCTCTTGCAGTCGGATTTAATTACAGTATTCGCTTATACCTGTAATCCAACAAGCTTCAGAGTACACATTGTTCGGGAATTTGTGTCAGTTACTCAACAGTGTGTAATTTACTGTTTACAAAAAAGGGTATAGCCAGGTTTATATGGGAAATCTGCCCCTGCGGGGTTTTCGATTTGCTTTTGGGGAATTGTTTTGACATCAAATAAAAATAATTCAGCCAAATTTTCAACAATTTATCTCAAATGGTTTTCAAGTTTTAAAAAAAAACTCGTTTTTTGATTTTATTTTGTTTTATTTAGTAAAATTCAAAATAAATGAATAACGATTTTTTCCCCAATTCTTAGGAGTAAAAGACATAAAAAAATACTATTACTATGAATCTCAGGTGGAAAACCGATTTTTAAGAACAGAAATAAAATTAAAATCAATTTTTAGACCGCGTTTTTGAAAAGTGTCCACCGCCAAATTTTGTCAGAAAATGTATTTTTTACTTCTTTATACTCAGGAATTTTTTCATTTTTTTTTAAGTGACAATTTAGTATGGAACAGTGCCTTACAGACCTGCTGTACTCTTTAAACCATCATTTCACCAAGAGCGAAACTCCGTTGATTTTCGACATAAACGATTATTCAGTGTAATCTAGGTAGCTGCCCTCGGTTGCCCCCCCCCCCCCCCCCAAAAAAAAGAATGACGATGAGGTAACAAATAAACAGTAAATGATCGCAAAAAAAAATTCTAATGACTTGTACATTCGAAAAAAAAAACGGGGAATTGGAAAAAGCAGTTACAAAATTAATGGACTTAGAAGATTGTTTGAAAATTATCAAAGAGGCTTTTTTATATCTGAATTTTTTCGTACGCAATGTGAAAAAGAATTAATTGATCAACTTTTAAATCTTTTTATGTATTTAGAATATGATAATAGTAGATTTATTAAATACTTTTCGTCTTTTTATTTAGAACAATTGTGGTCGTCCTGCTTACATGAATTTTTTATTTATTTTTTTTTTTAAATAGCCCGTAAAGTCTATTATTATTAACAATCGCTTTTTTTTTGCTTTTTTTTGGGCTTATCAGCCAAGGACCTTTACCCAAAAACAAATAGTACAGAAAGCAAACGGATATATTTTAATCCGAACAAAAATCTTTGCTAAAAAGGAACAAATGGCAGGAATAACTAGTGGAGAAGGGAACGACAGGATATAGAAAGCACAATAAGGAGCAGGAAGCCCAAGCTTCAACAAACAGGAATACAAAGCAAAGCGCTCCACAGAAAGAGATGAACACTGTAAGAACACATGATCGGTGCGCAAATAACCGGATCATCAGAATGAAGGGGACAGTGGAGGGAGGAAATCAGAGAAAAGCGAAATCTGGAGAAAGGCCGCAAAGAATGGCCAAAACGCATACGAACAATGGAAACAATATCAGAATGTCGAAGAGAGAGATGCAAAAGAAACTATAAATAGGGTTGGAAGAGTAGGCTGAACAGACAGATGAAATGAATAATTATTAGAAAAGGAGGAAACATAGGTGTTCGACCAAAATGGGATATGAAAGCTTTTACAAATTGATAAGAGGTTAGCAGAGGGAATTTTTTTAAAAAAAGGCGAAAAGAAACAGCAGTCCGAGCCAAGGAATCGGTCGCTTCATTACCAGATATGATCGAGTGGCTAGGTATTCACAGCAAATTAAGATTAATTGAATGGAAAAAGGAAACATTATAAATGACTGAACGTATACGGTGGATAACAAAGTCACCAGGAAGACGAAAGGATATGGCCTGAAGGGCGCTCAAGGAATAGGAGATAATTAAAAAATTGGAGAAAAGGTGATTTGAGGAAATGAAAATAACAGAGCGAAGGATAGTCAATAACTCGGTTGTGAATATGGAGTAGAAATAAGGAAGACGAAAAGATTCAGATAGGTTAAAATCAAGAAGGATGAAGGAAGCGCCAACACAACCAGGATCCCTTGAACCATCTGTGTAAATAGTAACATGAGGGGGAAGTAGGGAAGATTATTGAAGACAGCCAAAATTAACTAAGACGATGCTAAATAAATGCCAGAATAGGGGTTTTGCTGGAAGTAAAGCGCCAGCTATTATAAATCGAAAGGAAGGACTGAACAAGAGTAGAGGACGCGAGTGGAAGAGTTTAATAAGGAAATGATAGCCTAAATAGAATCTACAAATAGGCAGGAGTGACGAATTAGATTCAGCCAGAATAGCAGGGATTGGAGAGGATTTGAGCGCGTCAAGACAAAGACGAAGACAAGAGTTTTGAATTGCATATAATTTAGAGATGGGTCTTGGACGCACAACCATAAATAAAGGAACAATAATCAAATTGGGAACGGATAATAGATTTTTAAAGAGAAATAAGAATACAAGGATCGCCACTTCATTTAATTGGCGACAGAGCTTTCAGCAAGTTTAACCTTTTAATAGTAGATGTAGAAAGATATCTGATATGTTCAGAGAAGGACAAACGACTATCAAGAAATATACCGAGATGACGGAAGCAATTAACACGAGAAAGAGATATATTGTTTAAGGATAGATTAACCAAAACAGGGTTATAGGGTCGAGTGGTAAAAATAGTATATAAAGACTTAGAAGGAGAAATCGAAAGATTAATTAAGGAAAGAGAATGTTCCAGCGCAATAAGCGACGAATTGAGTACTTCACTGTCTGCTAAAACATATTCAGACGAGGAAAAAAGTAAGATGTCGTCTACAAAGAATAAAGAAAAGGAACTTAAAGGAAGGGAAGCTATGCTGATAATCTATATGTTAAAAAGAGCAGAACTGAGGAAGAAACCTTGAGGTGGACTTTGGAAAACATTTTTTGGAGCATCGAGAGATGGAGAGGTGAAATGGATAAAACGATTCGACATGAAGGGAAGAGACTCTGATTGGGATGTTAATTGCCGTCATTTTATCTCTTAAAGTGGGAAGATGAACATTATCAAAAGCAGCGGAGACATCAACAAAGGAAGCTAAGGTAATATGTTTTTGGATAAAGTGAGAAACGAAAAGACTAACACAATCAGAAGGGCCAATACCGGGCCAAAAGCCAAACATACTGTTAGGAAATATATTATTATGCTCCAGCTACCAAACAAGGTGCTTAAGCATACCCTCAAAGAGTTTTCTAATGCAGGATGCCAGGAAAATAGGAGGCAGGGAAGAATTTTTCTTAGGAATGGGAATGACGGTAAAAGAATTCTAGGATGAAGGTGTTATACTCTTCGAAAGGAAGGAATTGAAAAGACTAAGAAGAAAACTATGGAATTGTTCAGAAAGATTTTTAAGGGCGAGATAGGGTATACCGTCAAGTCCTGGAGTGGGGCTGGACGATTTGGACAGAGCAGACCTTAATTCATTAAAATTGAAAGCCGAAGTTAGAAAGAGGGGAGGAGAATTTTGCGGAAATGGAGAAGGGTACAATTCATCAAAAGAAGGAACATAAGCTAGAGCGGCAGAATCAACAAGAGGAAATGGCTATCGTCGGGAATACTGAAGTTGGAAGGGCGAGGAGAGGATGGAAATTTGAAGGCTCCAGCCATTTTCCAAATCTGCGCCACAGGAGAGTAGTTTTCGAGAAGTTAGCACAGAAATTTTTCCAAGAGGTCTTCTTTGCGGATTTTAGCGTAAACCTAGTTCTCGCGTTAACCTGTTTGTGAGCCAGAAAATTTTCAGTCGTAAGATTAGAACGGAAAGTTCTAAAGTTGACGCGATTGTGTGATTAAAAGCGGTATCACATTCCTCATTCCGCCAAATTGGTATGGTCTTACTGCGGTGAATAGATGATGATGAATGGCGGGATGAAGAAGATAAAGAAAGAGCAGAAGTTAAGGAATGTAAAAGGGAATTATAGAGAGGTATCGGATGATAGTCCGGATGAATGAGAGGAAGGGATAAGCCGACCAGGGATCGGAATAGAAACCAACTAGTTCTGGGAAGATTCCAACCAGGAGAATCAGTATGTTTAGAATCAGATGGAGGAGGAAAACTGACAGGAGTTATTAGGATAGGAATATGGTCACTATCGTAAAAGCGCATAAGGGTCGTCCAATTATAATTAAGACTAGTAGACGGAGAGGAGAAGGTCAAATCGTGGGAACTAGAATTAAAGGCATTCCTGAATTATGTGGTCGAAAGATCGTTGAGGAGTACTAGGTTATCAGTAAGGATGGCATTCTCAAGGATGGAATTGTTGGGATCGTAGGATGCATAGACCCATGAAGGAGAATGCGCATTCCAGTCGCCACCGATGATAAAAGGATGCGGGATAGAATTAAAAAACGATGAATGTGGAAAGCGACGAAGGTGGAAACTAGGCGAAACATATATGGAAATAATGTTAATAGGACGTGCAGAGGAAGACTGAATGGAGATATGAACAATGTTAGGTACATTAGGACCAGAAGGAATATTAAAGGAGACGTTGTGAGCGTAGAATGGAATGCCACTTCTAACCAGGATTGCAGAAAACCACCATAACCGTCATCGCGATCATGTTGAACTGCTCTGATAACATTAAAATTTATGTTCGACCGGAGCCACGTTTCGGAGAGAAGAGCAACACTGACATTATGAAGACCCAATAACAACCCTTCGAATGAATTTTTATCGGCTCTCTTAGGCTGCGGCAATTCCACTGTAGAATATTTAGCGTGGCCATCTTAATAAAACAAAAGAAGAATAAGGAATGAAAGAAGTGGAGAGAAGGAGGGAAAAAGACCATAAGAGGAGCCAACGGTTGGCTCAAAATAGAAAACTTTTGCATTGAGAGGACTAAGATGAGTGGGTAACGAAGAAAAGAAAAAGTAAATAGTAGTAATTAAACAACGGGAGGAAATAAGTCGGGCTGTTAAGTCAAAAGGGAAAACGGAGAGCAAGGGGATCGGGGGCGATAGAGCACGCTTGTATATAATATAGAAGGAGATATAGAATAATTTTTTGATAAAGGGAAAAAGAGTAAGCAACATTTGCGCAGAACCGAATGGGCCAGTTGAATTTAAGTTATAATTCGTATGTAAGCGTGATTCATAGCCAACGCTATACAACCCCGACAATTTCACCACTGTATAATTAACACAGCAAAGGTAAGGACGGAAAGTAATAAGAATGCAACTCAGTTCGCAGAGTGAATCATCTCAACGTGAGCTGATTCGTGAAAAAAAAGAATACAATAGATTCACCAATGCCTATCAGTGGTTAAAGCCACTTCAACGTCAATATATTCAAAAAAAGGAACGGAAAAGGTAGGATAGAAAGAAAAAATTTCTAAAATATAATCGTTAATTATGAATAGTGGAAAGAAGATTAAACGAAAAGAAAGGAACGGGGGAGTAAAAGAGGAGGAAGGAGATAGAAGGTAATATAATAAAGAAAATACAGCCCCGATTTTTTTAATTCTTATTTTGCGTACTGTTTAAGAAGGAGAAATTAATTAAAATGGATATTATTAGTCAGGAAACAAAAAAGGGATTCAACAAAGGATGAAGAAGGAGCAATATTGTTTGAAGAAAGTAACTCGATGATGGCCACAGAAATATCCTTAATTAGGGGGTAATAAGTTGCGGAAGAGGAATTAGGAGTAACCAAGGAGACAGGAGTATTACTAGCAGGATTTGAGGGAAGATAATTAGTTGAAGAGAAGGATTTGTTCAGAGTCTAACTATTAGAGGGTGATGGGAAACGACTGAACGGAAGAGGAGGAAGTTGAGGAGGGGAATTAAGGAAAGATTTTGAATTACAGATTTTGTAAAAGGTGGGAGATTTGGGTCGGAAGTGTGAGGGAGCAGTCAACGGAGGATTAGAAGTAATATTATTGGAAGAGATGGAAATTGGGGCATCTAAATTGCTCTTTTTGAATTGTGAAGCCTCTTGGAATGAGATATTTTCAAACGCCATAATACGTTTGATTTCTTTTTCTTGAGCCACTCTGGACAAGATCGATCATTGGCACAGTGTGCGCCTTTACAGTTGCGGCAAGTGGGAGGAAGCTGTAGGTTGCTACATTCCGAGACTGGGTGCCTGGAAGTACAGTGAGAACAGATGATAGAAGAACCACGACAGTGCTTCGCGATGTGTCCAAAAAAGAAACATTTAGAGCACTGCGTAGGTAGACGAAAGCTAGGAGAAACTATGAATCAAATTTAAAATATCGTAAGGTACTCTGGAAGAGAAGTGTTATAAAATCAGATTTCAACAGAACCAGTCGGAATTTTATTACCATCGGAAAAACGATGTATGCTGCAAATAGAGGCGACAGGAATTGAGGATTCGATCCCTTCCAAGATTTCATCTTCGGAAAAGGACGAATGAATACCGGAAATAATGTCCATTCTGAATAACGCGGAGTTTAGACTATACGCTTTGATATTATGTGACGCGAAAAAATTCGGATAAGATAGAAAGGAATTAGGGGAGGAAACGGAGGGAAACTTGACCGAGACACGACCCCTACTTTGACGGACAATGCTCGTGGGGGAAGAGGAAACAGAATTAATCAGCTTGGCAAGTGCTAAGGGACGGAGGTTACCTAAATTTTTATCCGTGGAGCAACTCTCGACGTGAACGGTAAAAGGTCCTGGATGATTAGCTGAGAACAATAAATTATCTTTACTCTTATTATAATTATTTATACTATTGTTGTTATTATTATTGTTATTGTCGTTGTTATTACTATTAATATTATTATTGGTAGTAGCAATAGTTAAAGAAGTATTAGTAAGAGAAGGAGTAGCAGTAGTATCAATGGAAGTAGAAACATTATTACTCCTCTCGATATAATTATCATTATTGTTGTAATTATCATTATTATTATTATTATTATTATTGTTTCCGGGAGCGCTTAAATCAGTTTGCGAAAATCGAAATTCCTTTGAGGGCAAGGATAATTTAGCAGAAGGACTTGGAAGTTTCCGACTGTTAGAGGAATTCACCTCCATCAAACTGAGAGACAAACCGTTCCGAGACGGTTTGTTGGAATTGGAGAACGCTCGGCGGCCCCCTCAGACGAGCTCATCTATCCGACTAAGCGACTAAAATGAAGTAAACTACTGAAATAATGCAAAAAGAAGAAAAGAGAAAAAAAAAGCAGAATAAGGAAAATTAAATAAATAAATAAAAGTAAGAGTGCTAACAGTAAACAAAAATACAGCTGGTAAAAATTAACGAATTTAAAAAACAAAGTTCCATCCGATAACTTCCTATCAATTTGTAAAAGCTTTCATATCCCATTTTGGTCGAACACCTATGTTTCCTCCTTTTCTAATAATTATTCATTTCATCTGTCTGTTCAGCCTACTCTTCCAACCCTATTTATAGTTTCTTTTGCATCTCTCTCTTCGACATTCTGATATTGTTTCCATTGTTCGTATGCGTTTTGGCCATTCTTTGCGGCCTTTCTCCAGATTTCGCTTTTCTCTGATTTCCTCCCTCCACTGTCCCCTTCATTCTGATGATCCGGTTATTTGCGCACCGATCATGTGTTCTTACAGTGTTCATCTCTTTCTGTGGAGCGCTTTGCTTTGTATTCCTGTTTGTTGAAGCTTGGGCTTCCTGCTCCTTATTGTGCTTTCTATATCCTGTCGTTCCCTTCTCCACTAGTTATTCCTGCCATTTGTTCCTTTTTAGCAAAGATTTTTGTTCGGATTAAAATATATCCGTTTGCTTTCTGTACTATTTGTTTTTGGGTAAAGGTCCTTGGCTGATAAGCCCAAAAAAAAGCAAAAAAAAAGCGATTGTTAATAATAATAGACTTTACGGGCTATTTAAAAAAAAAAATAAATAAAAAATTCATGTAAGCAGGACGACCACAATTGTTCTAAATAAAAAGACGAAAAGTATTTAATAAATCTACTATTATCATATTCTAAATACATAAAAAGATTTAAAAGTTGATCAATTAATTCTTTTTCACATTGCGTACGAAAAAATTCAGATATAAAAAAGCCTCTTTGATAATTTTCAAACAATCTTCTAAGTCCATTAATTTTGTAACTGCTTTTTCCAATTCCCCGTTTTTTTTTTCGAATGTACAAGTCATTAGAATAAAATAAATCATAAACAAGCAATAAATATATAAAAATATAAAAATAACATGAGATAAAAACTTAAATACAGGGTGCGGCACGGGAACCTGCCATATTTCAAATTGCTACTGTAGCTAAAAAAATGGAGTAGGGCAGTGAGATTTCAGCTGCTGATAGCCTGGTCCAGCCATTATGACCGCAGAACCTTTGTAAAATCAATTTTACTTAATGGAACCCTCAGTGCCGTATGAAAACTTAACAAATAATTGTTGCTATGTAAATAAAATTTGAGTGTTTCTTTTTAATTACAACTTTCACTACGATTCCACATTCTATTAACTTATGATAAAAAGGATCGAAATTTCAAATATGTAAATAAAAGTTGTTTAATAAAAATTTTTAAACAAATTAATGGAGAGAATGAAGTCGTTTCACTAGTGTTAAAATTTGGTTTAATGTCTGACAGTTGTATGCGTACATCCGGAGTAGCATGCAATTTACTCCTGAATTTATTTATTTATTTATTTTTTTTTTTGAATATAAAATAATAATAATATTATTTTTATATATTATCTTTTCGGTGCCTCTGCGGGTTTGACCCAACAGCTACAGAAATTATGGAAAGGGTTACATAAAGAGACGATTAGAAATAGAGTTTAGGAAAGATTGAAGTACAGAGATTATATCTAGAGATGGAAAGGAAAGGGCAAAGGAAGAATTTTAAGGAGCAGGATAACCCAGTGTTAAGATTTTGGAGTACAAAACGGAACGCTCAGAATCAAGGGCAGGGCATTCAAATAAGATGTGGTTGGAGAGATGGAGCTACGAAGGGGACAATCGGGAGAGGAGGACGGGGAAAAACGAAAATGTGAAGAGGGTAGAAAGGAGTGATTAAATCGCAGTCTGATTAAGGAAACGATCGCGGAGCGTTGATAAGAAGAAGAATGAAACCACGGTTGAGAACAGGGAACCGGCTGAATTTGAAGATAATGAGAGGTGGGATTAGAAAATAAAGAATTTGCTGTGCCTAACAATTCGATAATTTATCTGGCTTCAAATTCATCATTTTTGATAATGGTTTATGATCTGTGTCAATGATTACTTTTCGTCCTTCAACTACATCCTTAAATGCTTTGATGGAAGCGAAAACAACTAACAACTCCTGGTTGTAGGTGCTATATTTTTCTTCATGGGTGAGAGTTTTCGAGAAAAAAACGCTAGCGGCGACAGGACACCCTCGATAATTTGATTGAGACGCGCACCGATTATGGTAGCAGAAGCATCGGTCATCGATGTTAAAGGTGCATTTGGTACTTGGTCAATGCATCCTTGACTTTTTCAAACGTTTTTTCAGCGTCTGGATTTCAGTCTATTGGTGATCGGTCATTTTTCTTATTAATTTCTGGGATTTGGGTTAATGGTATTTCTGTCTACGCTGCATGGGGTATGAATCGTTGATAAAAATTGCACATATCTAAAAAATGCTTCATCTCCTCAATCGTCAATGGTTTTTTAAAGTTTCAAATTGCTTTGACCCGCTTTTCTTCCGGTTGAAACCCACGATCGTTTATCTGATAACCAACGAATTCAATCATGTTTTGTACAGAAATGCACTTTTTTTTGTTTAACTCAAAACCCTGGTCCCACAATTTTTTACATAAATGAATAAGATGCACATCAAAATTCTCTGATGCAATGAGCAAGTCGTTAACATATAGTATTACAAATGAGTAGTCTTGAAACATATCATCCATCGTATGTCAAAACGTCTCTCCCACATTCTTTAACCCAAAAAGCATTATATTGAATTCATACAAGCCAAATGGTACAATAACGGCATTTTTTTTTTTTTTGAATCGGCTGGGTTTGTTGGAATTTGGTTGTATGCATGTTTTAAATCTATCCTGGAAAATATTTTTTTTCCTGTGAGGGGGTTGTGAATATTGTGTATGTGTGGTAATGAATATAGATCTGGTACGGGGATAACATTTAGTTAGTGATAATCACCACACAATCCTCCACTCGCCATTTGGCTTTGCCACCATAAGTAACAGGCTCGCCCATGAAGATGCAGATTGTGTACAAACACCTTTTTCAACATATTCATTAAACACTTTCTATTTCTCAGGCGTGAGTCTCCTAGCTTTCACATACACTGGCGGTCCTGTCGTCCTATATAGTGTCTTTTCTCAATTTGTGCTGTGATTTTCCCGCTGTTTTTTTGAAACATCTCACTGTAATATGCCAGGAATTGTGAAATACTTTCTCTTGAACTCAAGCTACAAATATCTGCTTCATGCCACCATCCCTTATGTAACTTTTTTCTGGAGACTGCAGTAATCAATGGTTTCTTATGCCTATCAATAGTTGATGGTGTTTAAGGAAATCGGCAGCTATAATGGGGATAGACAACTCAGTGATTGTAAATGACCATTTGAGTTTTTTTGCAGTCTAAATCTAACGTTTCTTCTTTCTGTCCAAACGTTTTAATGAAAGTCCCATTTGTTGCAATAATTCAACCTGTTTATTCGGCGATCTCTATCTCTGAGTAAGGGGGTGATAGATACATCTGCACCAATATCAACTAAATATCGACGTTGTGAAAAACGATCTTGCACAAATGAGCGTTTGTTATTTACAGGGTTCAATATTTGTTGTTGTCGGGCGGTTTTATTACAATAGGTATTACGACCTGAAGAATTTCCTCATCTAGATTTTCTACTATGTGCTGGAACTTAACTTCATCATCAGTGAATTTGGCTGTGGCGAACATTGCTTTAATATGGGTAAACCATAAATCGCAATTGCAACGCCAGAATAGTGGAATTTTTAAGTGAAACATAGATATGCTTGAATAGATCGTTTCATGCATGGCTTTAGTTTTCAGCCAGCGAATCCTCTAAATCGTGCATGTTGCGTCGCGGGGGGCGTTATTTATGTGGTAATTGTAAAAAAAAAAAAAATGGTAAGGCTGCCATACAAAAATGGTACTCGGTAACCATACCTGTTTGTGTTTTGTTGTGCTGCGATTTACTCAATTTACTATAGCGAACTTATTTCCATGTATACTTCATGTAAGCGGTAGACGATTAGTGGTTTTGCAACATTTTGAACGTTGTATATTAATAGCACGATTATCAATTCCCTATTATTTACACATAAACGCATACCGAATTAATTTCACACATATTCCCTAACATGGCGGGACACTACGGCAAACGAAATCACGTCAGGGTCACCAATTGTTATGCCGTTTTAAATGTAATATATACGCATTTAAAGAATATTTTAACTGCAGTTTAAAGATGCATCTTTATTAGTAAGGAAACATTAAACATTGTGTCAGAGTATGTACTATATCAATCAACTAAAAAGTGAAAAAACTATTTTAAAACAATCAAAATTATCTGCATAATATAAAATTACATCCATACCAAAAAAATGGAAATTTTCTTGTTGATTAAAATTATAACCTAATCGTGAGCAAACCCCGACTGATTACAGTCAACCAATCACTGTACATTATCCGTATCAACTTTTTAATTATTTATTCTAGTGCAATTGTAATATTATAAAAAATAGAATATAAAATATAACACCAATTTGTGCAATATAATCGTACAATTTCAGTACAAAAAGAATATTATTTATTTTAACTAGTTATGTCGCTACAAGGATAAAAAATGCTAATTTAAAGTCTTGCATTTTTGCAGTATTAAGTATTTTAGGGAAAAAATCTAAATTTAGCTTGTGGAAAATCGATTTTTTTTTCAAGAGCATGGGGCTCCCTGGAGAATGGGGCCTAGAGCTATAGCCTCCCTTAGCCCTCCCTTAGATCCGGCCCTGATAGCAGTATGATTAAATCACATATTACAAATAATAAGGTTTAGTAGCTTTACATTAGTAAAAATGGTGTACCAACCCATGTCATTCATCTGGAGAATTTTTATTAATTTTTGTTCATATATGAGTAGTATTTCTGTTATTTGTTTAAAACTAAAAACTGAAACTAATTTATGATACTAAACTTATTATGTAAACATAAATAACTGCTTAAACGGGTTTTTACTTTTTTTATTCATATTAAAACACACCTAAAAATATAAGTCTTCTTCTTTATAGTGCCATACTCAGCTTCTGAGCGTCGGCGACTACCTATTCGTACATCTCAGCTGTACAGACATAGGTAGTGTACTAGGCAATTGTTATATACAACGCAGGTGTACACACGCAAGACTACATTCGGAACTGATAGTAGCTGCTTGTTATCGCGCTACCCGTGCAGTCCCGTGTGGGTCTGCTGTGTACTGACCTAGCGCGCATATGATGTTGAACGTGGTGGTTTGCCATTGCCTTCCACGTGACTATTAGCGATTATTTTATTTATTTATTTATTCTTGTAATAAGTTCGTCGTCGCTCGGGATCGAACCCGTGATCTCCATAACGGAAGTCAAGCGCTCTAGCAACTAGGCTATCGCGACGACAAAAAAAAAAAAAAAAAAAAAAAAAAAATATAAGTAATAAATTATAAATATGTTGATTAATTTTAGTTACAAAATAATCATAATTGTGACACTAAAACAAAATTAAGCAATTAACAGTTTTACATGTATAATTTATTAGTTGTGTTCATAGTCTTGTAATTTTATTAATTATACAAATAATACTAAAGATTGATACAATCTATTTGAATATAAATCAACATGTTAACATATTTTTATTTCGATGGTTTAAATTTATTATTTAATTAATTTAGTAATAAAAATAGACGTATCTCATATTAAATAATATGAATTGGAAAACGAAATATGTAATATAAAAAATAAAAAACTCAGCAAAATAAATTTTCAATCACTGGTCTGGTTTGAAAGTCTCAATCAAGGCTAGAAGGCCAGCCGAAAGCCAAAAGCTAAAAGCTGAAAGCCAATCATTTTTAAATGTCATAAGCTTAATCCAAAAGCTATATTTAAATTTCCATAAGCTAAAAGCCTAAAGCTTAAGCTATATTCAAAATTTAAACAATCGAAAGACGAAAGCTTAAGCTGTATTTTTAAAAAAGCTAAATTAAGCTTTATATTAGGTTTAAGCTTTTTTTTTTTAATTTCTTGATTTTGCATTTTAGACATAATTATTTGCATAAGAAATTGTTTTTAATAACTTTTATTTTTGTGTGCAAAGAAAAAAGCTGAAGTTTTAATAGTAATGCTTAATAGTTTGATGCATAGTAATTAGTAAATGAGTTTAATTAACTTATATTAAATTTCATTTCGTAAGCCGAAAGCTGAAAGCTTAAGCCGTATTTTAAAAATATAAACAGCGAAAAGCCGAAAGCCTAAGCTGTATTTTTCAAGGACATAAGCCATATTAAGTTTAAGCCGTATTATTATTCAGCTTTCAAGCTCTGTCCTACACAGTAGTAAATTCATAATTTATTCCAGTAATCAGTGTAATCACTAACGAATAAGGAATAATGAATAACTAAATAACGAATAATACATCATTAACGAAGAATTATTAATATCGAATAATGAATAAATAAACTATTATTGAAATGTGCATTTTTTAAATAATTTATTTGTGAATCATTATTTGATGAGTCAAATAAAAATTGTCATATTCTGGTATGTACATAACCGTTCAACTCTATAAGCTCTAAAAATATTACTTTATTAAATGTTCTTATCATCACTAGTTACTTTTTATATAAAAGAAGGTTAGTAATTAATACTAATATTAAAAAACCACGAAATTGATATGCGCATGTGAATAATATTTTTTACCGGCGTTTTCTATTTCAATTAACAAAACGTAAATTGCGCATGCGTATAAAATTTTAATCAAGTTGTGGTAGACGCTTATTTTTTATCGAAATAATAAATGTTTATTACCAAGATAATCGATTAGCCGCTATTGGTTCTGTGTTCGATTTTTATATTTTTTACTTTCTGTTGGTTATTTATCATCTTTTAAGCATATTAATGAGAGATGATTACACAGATTACTGGTGTTTCGGCTGGTTATTTATACAAGCTGTTTTCAAAAAATGGTAAATACTGTTTAAACTACTTATCGAAAAGATGTGTTGGAGCTTATGATTCCGATGGCAAAACGGTGGCCAAAATAATAAATAAAAAAAATCGGAGAGCGGATACATTTTTGGTACATTCATTTCATAATAATGGGTTCAGTTTAACAAATGGGGCAACAATTTTTGGTCCTTGTATTCTTTTTCCGAATTATATACTCGGTTGGAATGTGAACGGTGATCACGAGATAAATGAAAAGTCTTTAGGTCTTTTCTTCCACCTGAAGCCAAAACTGGATATGTTAGTTATTGGAGTTGGTGATAGAGAAATGGTTAGAAAAGTATCAAAGGAAACTCTGTCGTTATCCGTCAAGCATAAAATAAATATTGAAACTCAACTTGTAGATATTGCTTGTGGAACTTATAATTTTATGGTTGAAGATAGAATGAATGTAGCAGGCGCTTTTGTTCCACCGTTGAAACTTGCAATTGGTCCTGAAGATGTTATGTTCAGTAAAAACAAATACAGCATACCAGAAAAAGATCATATGCGGGATGGGGACCCGTGGTTTTAATTAATTTTCATGTTAATGTGTAATTTTAATTATGATTATAAATAAATGGATGAAATTTCATTATAATTAAGATTGTAGTTTGTATGGGTATGTCTTGTAAATATTTTTACCTTCACGCGTGCTATTATAAAATTTAAGATGAATAAATTATGTATAATCATATTCCTGATATTTTTTTTGCATACGAATCTAAACTGCATGATTGTGTGTAGGCATTTAAATTTGAAATAATTATTATACGTCAAACGGTTTGACCGTGATGATGAATAATATTATCTTGTATATTTATTAATGATAAAAAAAAATCTAAAAAATTGAATTTGGAAAAAAACTTGTTTGCTAGTTTAATTGAATATTTATACTAAGAAAATACATTTCAGTTATTTTGTTTTTATTTTACACTTTATTGAAGCTAGTTCCGTTGTATTCAGTGATGAATTTATAAAAGAGGGTTGAACGTACAAATTTTTCAACACTGCAAAGAAGCAGTTCTGTTTAATGTAACATTCAGAAGTTTTTTCCTTCAATACTTTGATTGTCATTGGTAATTTGGAAAAATTATATTTCCTAGTTCATGTGCAGATGATTATGTGCTCATTTTATTGCTAACTGAATTGAAGATGCACAGTCTGTTTTGGTATTATTAAACAACTGCTCTTAATTATATTGTTATTTATGAAATATAATAATAATTTCAAAAACTTCGATTACAATGGTTTTATATGCAGTTTTATTATATTTTTATATGTACGTTTGTAAAATTGTGGGAAGTATGAAACAATTTCTATCAGTTTTTAATAACTTATTTTAGGCGATCTTTTTTTTCTTACAATTGTTGGAGCATTATGGGGTTGCACTAATCCGCTAATAAAGTATGGATCCAAGGAAATAACTAACATAAAAGGGACAAATGTAATTTTCACGTTAGTACTTCAGTTAAAATTTATGCTGATTAATTGGAAGGTAATGATGACTTTTTCTTTTTTCTATTTTCTAATTTATTGCTCGTTCGCTGCATTCGGGTTATTATAAGAAATTAACAAATATTTATTTGTTTTCGTTTTAAAAATCTACTTATTTAATAATATAATAGGCACGTCAATTTGCAATAATTGCATTTAAGTCTTTTATTTTGGTAATTGGTAAATTAGACCACCTCTGGTGAATGTAATCGATTTTAAATATCTAGGAATATATATCGATAAATCATTGAACTGGAAAAATCACATACAAAACTTAAATTCGAAAAAGAGGCAGTCAATTCCAGCGTTATGTAACTTGAAGCCGGTTCATTCATATGGAACATTAAGGATATATTTTAATGCATTAATAATGTCTAAAATTTTATACGGGATCCAAATATGGGGGGAGGCTAAAAAAATGGAAATCAATAAAATAGGTAAAATTCAGAAAAGTTATTTGAAACTTATATTACCCCATTGGAAGCGGGGTGACACTACATCAACCTGGTGGAAGGAAAATAATGAAATGTCTCCTAAGATACACTATTATTATCACAGACAATTTGAATTTAAACTCATTAATGTAAAGTTACCTTCCAGACCAAAAATTCGACTAACAAGGAATCAAAATAATGCCTATTACATTCATCTTTGAGGGGTAAATCTACGAATCGACAATACGGATGATTCGGTTCTAATCAAATTAATGAGTACTATGCCCAGCCACATAATAAACGGGAAAAAATTGATATATGGAAGAGGGAAGTGAGGAGGTGGTTAAAAGAATAGTGCAAAGATTAAGGAATTTTGCTGCGTCTCGTTTTGCATTTGTTAGGGCTCTTTTAGACCATTTGTTTCCCTGTTTCCTTCTTTTCTCTTTCCTGTACATTAATGTATGCGAATCTAATATGTAAGTGAACCTTATGTATGGGTGGTGTATTATTGTACTATTTATACATATACTTGCGGGATAGATAATATTTTTCGAATTAATATGTTCGTTTTAGGTAGTAAGATTGATTACTTGTAAATTTGTTTACTAGAATAAACGATAATACGAGTGTTGGGCATTCACGCAACGGGCATACTTGTCCAGTAAGACCTACAACTTATTTAAAAAAAAAAAAAAAAAAAAAAATTGTATGTTATTAGTAACACTTTAGTTATAAATGAGTACTAAGAACAAAGAAATGTAATTTTCATTTCTTTTAGAGAATAAAAGATACGATGATGTTTAGTTATTTTTTTGTAGCTTTAGCAGTATGGCATGTAAAATTAGTGATAGGAAAAAATAACACGAAGTTCATACAGCTGTGATGTTTATTAAAAATAATAATTCGGTTATCGCTACTCGGCGGTTATTTCAACGGATACATAGGAATTGTTCGATGTTTCGTATTTGGCAGAGTTCAAAATCCAATGCAGATGCTGATGTGTCAAGCTTAGGTCAACCAAGGATAATGATAGTCGATGTTGTATGATAGTGCTGTGGAGGTAATGTGAAGAGGTTTTACTCTATAACTACAACAAAACGTAAAGGAAAATTGACGATCAGTCAGACGGTATTATTAGAATAGTTATTCGGAATAGGTAACGCGGTATAAACATCCAGATTCAGATTTCTGAATAACGTCTACAGTTCGCACTTGGAATTGACGTTTAATTTTGGTGCACACACCTGGTATTCTCTGAAATAAATCGAGTCGTATCTAAAAGTTTTTGCTCTTTTTGTACATCACTTTTTATTTTGCACAGAAAATTGGTAACAGTAAAAAGAAGCTATGGTCTTTATCAGTTATATTAAGTGTGTTTTACTTTTTTGAAATTTATTTCGCACTGCTCCGTTTGAAAATGACCTATTCATTAGGTGGTACATTAATTTTTCAATCAATTTAGCGCAAATTCAATTTAATTCGGTTTTGTTGGTATCTTATTTTTGTTTTTTACTTTTCATTAAGCAGTGAAAAGAGGGAATTTGAAGGAGGTACAGGTTTACTCAGCCTGAAATAATTCGATTCCAGAATAATCTGGGAAAGTAAAGGCGACCGAGAGAAAGGAACTGGTCCCAGTATTCTCATCAGATCCATTAGACTTAGTACATTGTGAACCTTAAATTCACAATCCATGATACCTTATCAAGGTTATTGTACTTGCTTTACTTTACTTTTTTACAGAAATATTGGCGTGATGTATAATGTATAGAATTTAAAAGTATTACAAATTATTGCAAAACTTTAGTATATGTAACTTAATCTATATAGATAATTGAAACATTTCCCTCCATTTTGTTAGTAATTGAAAAAATATGAGATTAGGGTCGTGACGAATTTTATTCATTGTTTAATGTGAAGTAATTTTAGATTTTATCGTTCGAATACTGTTTCGGGGTACGATAAAAAACATATTGCGAAATATTTGGAAATAAAGTAAGTTTTTTCTGTATGGCGGTTGTTTTTTAATTCGGAAGAAAAGGAAAAATCCAAACAATCGAGTAAAGTCAGGAAAATATATTTTGAACAAAAAGTGATCATTCTGTTTTTCGATTTTTACTGTGATATTTGACTTTTTGTGTTTTTTTATTTCAGAGCAAAATTATTCACTCCACTCTGAATCGTTATTAAATATTACGTCTTTTTTTACCTAAGAAGTTAATAACTCCTTTAACATTTGCTTTCTTTGTTATTCAAATCTAACCGCGTTCTCGTTAAAAATATAACATAAATTTAATTTCTGTAATTTTTAGTTGTATATTTGAAAAATAATTTTTCCATTTTAAGAACGCAAAGCATTTTGGATTTAACGTATACTGTAAAGAAATATGTAAATGAAAAGTGTACCAATGGTAGAACAATTTGTATTTCATTTTAAAGAATTACATACAAAAAATATTTTAATAAAATAAACTACTTTTTTTTTTAATTAAAATAAAATTAAACAACCGATAATAATAGATAGTGGAATGAATAATGCGAAATTAATCTTAAGCAAAGATTAAAATGCTGAAATAAGCGGAACTCAAATAAAACAGAAATTACGTACGAACAATTTAAGAATAAAAGAAAATTAACATGAAAAATTATAAAAAATACGAAGAAAGTTTTAACAACTAGAAGAATTGGAAAATAATTTTCAAAAAAATAAAACCAGAAATTGTTATAATGTCTTAAACAATTAGGTGGAAAATTAGATCTTAACAATGAAGATAATTGTGAAAGAAGCAGCTGGTGAATCAATGGTCTAGATAATATCTGGAGAATGGAAAAAATCTCTCGAGAATGGAAATATATATTATTACATTCGTTGTATAAAAACATGACAAAAAGATGTTAACAACTGCAGAGGAATATCGCTCTTAGCCGGGGTAACCTATAAAATATTTAGCATTGTTAAATCGGATAGAAAATAAAAATAGAAACAAGACTTGGGACGGTCCAAGCTGTCCTTAGAAGGAATTGATTTAAAGCTAATAATAAAAGATAGAATGAAAAGAGGTAAATCATGTGCAATCGTATTTGTAGACTTTTAACGAATATACACGACGATATTCAGTTGGTAGAGGATTTTCAGGCAATAAATCTGTACAGTGTACAGCAAACGTTAAAAACTAAAGCTAAAGTAAAATTTATGGTCAGATCTCTGAATCATTTGAAATTAAAACGAAGGTGTAAGACAATGGACTGTCTGCAATTTTATTCAGTCGTACCTTCGAAGAAGTTATAGAAGAGCGGGTAAATGTACAGGAAGTGGAAAACATAAATAATACTACTGAGAAATGGAAAAGAGAATTTAGGAATTAACTGTTTCGCCTTTTTAGATGACATAGCATTTTATATGCAGGAATTACTAGATTAATCTTTTACTGGAAATAGCAAGAAGTATTAACAACTTTCGAAAAACAGAATTTATGACAAATATTAAAGATCCACCTCAGCAGTTGCGTACAAAATACGGAAAGGTTAAAATTACTGGAAAAATGTAAATACTTGGGTGAAATAATTCAACAGAATAGCTTACGTAAGGATACACACATAAAATGAGATCAAGAAAAATTTAAATGGCATTTCAATTAAAATGGAATACGTACAATAAAAAATCAATATCAACAAATGCTAAGATTTATATATATATATATATTTATTTTTTTTAAGGCAATATTATTAATTTCTACCATTTCTGTATATTTTGTATAAAAATGTTAATAATATGCAAACGTAGAAATATAATTCAATTATTAAACATATAAATTCACAGATTAAACATGTTTCGGAGTAACAAATCCATAATCACTAAATTAACTGTGATTATGGAGTTTCTTACTAGGAAACATGTTTAATCGGTGAATTTATATATTTTATAATTGAATTTTATTTCTGTGTTTGTGTGTGTTATTAACATTTTAATAAATGTTAAGATTCTAGAATGCAGTTATGAAACGAAATGTTTAAGTGCAGCTGAGTGCCTGAATTTAAAGAACAGGACAGATTAAAATTTTAGAGAAGAAGGAAAGAATAATCATAAAAAAAATTCTCGGTTTGTGGAAAGAAGGAAAAAACTTTAGTAGATCATTTTTAGTTTCAGGAGCCACCTTTAAAATTCCAGAGTATGTCTTATTGCCTCCTTCTCTAATATAGTTCGTGTATTTCAACTTGATATTTATTCATTGGTCCCTGGAACATTTCCTTACCGAAATAGCCTGAATAATTAGTACAGCACTTTTCTTGATGACTTTCATACCGCAATTTGTATTCTGTAGTGTCAATTTTTCTTTCAAAATTTACATTCTTCGCCGTTTGCATTTTTCACGAAAATATTTAGAATTTTCCGAGTATAATATCCAATCAAAGATATGAAACAATGAATAAGAATGTATAACCACGCTTTTGCTACTATCATCAGATATGGTTAATTCTGAATATTTCGGATTTTGTGCTTCACAAGTCCCCAGATATTTCTTACTTAGCAGCCCGATGAAAAAATTTTTCACTAACAGTTTTTATGTATATGCGTATTTGTTCCTTAATGGTATCATATTAACTTTGAGTATGAAAAGCTGGCGTATATCCATTAATATACGAAACTCTTTTAAGCATCAAGTAGTTCTAATCTAGGCACTAATCATAAACAAGAAGCGAACACCGTTACATGTTTTACATCAAACGAACTTTGATGCAAAAACTGTTGTAACATTTAAAATTCTATACTCGATAGATGAATCTTGCGCAATGGTTAGCTCTTTTTGTTTCTTAAATTTTTTAGCAGAAATATAAAACTTTTTTCACTATTTTTAGCTGTTTTTAGATTAAACACGCTTTTTCCTTTTTTTGCTCTTAATTTATACACTCTCTGTTCTCTTTCATCTCCAACGATTTTAGAACATCCCATTACCAATGAAACTACCATGATTTTAAAACGAAAAAACGGATAACAGTTAAAGTTAGATAAGAAAAAAACTAATAAAGTCCATTTCGCAGATGTGCTGACTCTTGATCTCTACATGCGCAGCTGCCAGCATGCTCGTACAGTCATACGCATTGATATTTACTACTACTAGCTCGATAGAGGTTACAGAATCAGTGCTACGGAATCTCTTTGTTAAAATATTAAAAAGGCGCGACGAACTGTCCAAGTAGAAAAAAATCTGCAGCTCAAGGCCAAGACAAAACTTGTCACCAACAGATGGACACCTCGATCTAAAAAAACTCTGTCGAACAGCAGAAAAACACAGTTCAATTCGAAGCCAGTGGAATAACAGCAAAACGGTCAGGCTATAACTCCGCCAGCTCCCCGATCCCTTTTGAAGTAAAATTCAAATTAAGGACATTATCAAATTTTGATACTACTTAAACACAATAAAGTTCTCAGAAAGCCGATGTAACAGGTCGTGATTTGTAGAATATAGCTAGGGCAGTGAGTTAGTGTTCTCCTACTTCGAAGCACCTGACCCTTCTCTACAAAAGGCTCGTAAATGAAAGGTTGCCGTTTGGGTTGGCTTGAAATTTATACTGTACATATTGAAGATGTTATTCTTTAATGAAATGTAAGAAAAATTGATTTTTTGACAATTCGAAATGTGTACATAACTTCTTAATGTAATTTAGTAGAGAAGCGTTCTAAGAGGTTTATTTCTAGTGTGATGAAGGGATGCAAAATTCATAAATGCCAATTAAAAATATTGATTTTTTTAAAATGTGCCAACTTCGTATGATAATTTGTATCACTTAAATTCTTTACGAACACAATTTATTATATTTGTTTATTAAAAGGACAAAATTAAAAATTGAATTAAAGCTATTTGGGAATTTTGAGTTATCAGATTAGTAAGTCTTTTGGCTAAAACTGAAATTTTGACGCAAATCAGCTCTATCCAAAATTTTAAGTAAAAACTAAATAATTTGTATTTCAAAATTTTCTAAAAATGCTGCCTGAAAAATTTTTGACGGTGATCATCATCGGTATGCTCTTTAAGTGAGTGTGTTTTTTATTTGCTTTTAATTTATTAAATATTATCATAATTCTTATTTATCGCCGACTTCAAAAAAAAAAAAAAAAAAAAAGTAGTTTTGTTTGCCGCGTTTTTTGTTTTTTTTTTATGATTGTACGCGCATAACTTGTACCCATGTGGGTCGATTTTAATGATTTTTTTTGGTCAATTCGAATGTGTACCGATCAGTAATGGAACCATGTAAGTACCTATGAAAATTGGTGAACATAGACTGAATAGTCACCAAAAAACTTGAGAAAATATAGTCATTTTAAGTGATTTTTTTTATTAATGTAACAAACGCGATTAACTTAAACTGGCAGTATTAAACATGGAAACGTAATTTAAAAAAAATTAAAATATGTCAATGTTAATTACCATAGAAATGTAGCTTTGAATGAAGGAAATGAACTTTAATAAATTGCTATAGAGCCATTTACAGGTTCGTCACTTTTTAAAAAGTTAATTTTTCGAGACAAAAAATTTAAATATTACTCCAAAAATCATAAAATATAACATTTAGAAAAAAAATACTGACTTCAAGATTTACTTTAAAAATTCCATCAAAATGCACTTAAAAATAAAAAAGGATGTATTTTAAAGTGATATTCGTTAAAGTGATTTTATCATAATTCTTATACAACGTTAACCTTTTGGAGTCGGCACCGCAGTAATTAAAAATCGCATTAAATATTCATTAAATTGTTTCTCAATATTGTAATTTTAATTTGGTGCTTACTCTAATAAGAATTAATGTTGTATAAGAATTATCATAATATCACCTTAAGGTAATATCACTCTAAAATGTATCATTTTTTATTGAGTAATTATTTTTTACTTTTCAGTAGTTTTTATTAAATTTTTATAGTTAATCTTTAAATCGGTATTTTTTTTTTCTTTTAACATTTTTGATTAGTAATATTACTTGAAACATTGTAATTTTACAGTTCTAACTATTCATAATACATTTAATGCTAACTAAAAATTATATATTATCTGTTTTTGATACTTTAGACAGTAGGTACTAAATATATACCTTCGCAAAACAAAAAAAAAAGTCGCGACTTATCGGTAGGTGATATTAATTACCCCACGAAAGTTCAATAACGACAACATAATATGTTGATCAAAAGATATTTCTTGAATGTAAAAGCGATTAAATAATACAAATATCCTATTATATTTTGATAGAAACTTTGCTTTATAAAAATTTTTGTTTTCGTTTGTAAATTTCAAGGTTGATTTTTTATTCTTTTTAAACATAAATATGAATAATTGTTATTTTTATAAAGAATTATGAAAAAAAATTGTTAATACGTAAAACTATTCATATTTTAAACCAGCAAAATCAAATGTGTTTTATTGTTCTATAAAAAATAAAACGATTCTCTTTAGTTAATTTAAGGGAAAACAATACGACATACAACTTATTAAGAATAACTTAAATTTTTACAATTACTGGTAATAAAATATCTATTATTTGTATCCATTATTTTGCATAGATAGATTGCTGTTAAAGTCAGCAATTGCTGTAGAAATTTTCCCATAATTTTTTTTTCATTTGTGTTTAGGATATTAAAAATTACAGTTTAAGAAATAGGTAGAATGAAGAAACGAAAAGGCATTACGAAATTGTCTGCAGAAAACAGATGCTAAAGAAAAGAAAAGATGAAACAAGACACGGATAAAAATAACATAGAATACTGCGAATTGTGTAAAATAGGAAAAGGAGTAGAAGTGACATTCAAAGCTATCATGAAAAAATCATAGAAACAGCAATTGAAAATCATAATAGCTATAAGAAAATAAAAAAAATGGAAACAGAACAATTACGGACAAATAGTGCAATATGTCTAGCTGTGTATTACAAAAATCTGTACGATGTTGTGGTAGACCTACTAGATTATGCGACTACAAAAAACTCAGTCCCTGCGATTCTAAAGGAGGAAACAGTATATGCGTAAAGGGAATAAAGAAGTGAAAAGCAGCTAACAATCGAAATGGTGAAATTAAACAAAACCGTTAGCGTTAGCTTTTATAGATTACGAAAAAGCTTTCGATTCCGTACACACGAATGAGGTCATAAAGGCACTAAAAGAGCCGGGAGTAGATAAACCATACGTGTAGAACTACTAATGAGCATTTATACAAGTGTGCGAAGTCAGCAGTAAGATTGCATAAAATAATACCAGAATTTAGAGTAAAAAGAAGAATAAGACAAGACGATCGTGCAATTATTCGTGGCTACATTACGAAGAGTGTTCCAACAGTTGAATTGGCAAAATTTCGGAATTAACATCGATGGTGAATACTTAAATCGCGTCAGATTTACTTATGATATAATCATGATAGCAAAAAGTAAGGAAGAATTACAAAGACAAATAGAATAACTAAATGAAATTGGCAAAACAGCAAGCTTCAACATTAACCCATAAAAAACTAAAATAATGTTAAATGAATTTGTACGAAAAAATGGTATTACGTTAGAAGATAAAAATCTTGAAATAGTTCAAGAATGTATATATATATATATATATATATACGTAGGGCCAGGACCATATCTAGACCAAAATTTCGAGAGGGGTTACGAAAATATGCGATGCGCGCGTGGGTGTGTGTGTTATCATGAAATATATTTATTTATAAATAGTACACTAAAGCCTTGTAGTCAATTATTGTATATGCAATATTTGAACACTACAGTAAAAAAAAATAAAAAACAGTCGTTTCCATAGAATTCATAAAAATTTCAATTTTCTTTTCTTTTGTTAAACTTAAAAAGAAACAAGTTTATTCTGAATTTCGGCCCATTTAATTCAAGCAGTTATTATTTTTCAGACATTTCGGGGGTGAGGGGGTTGAACCCTGAAAAAAACCCCTCAGATACATTCCTGCGTAGGGCATTTCAAAAGTAATGTATACGACGTTTTTGCGCAGCCTGTACGCATTTAGGCGAGGGGGGGGGCAGAAAGGATGTATACTATGAAGTTCTGTCAACACGGTAATGTGCACTGTGATTGGTTTCGAGTGAGGTGTGTTTTTGTAATAATAGAAGACCGCTCCTCGGGTTGCGTTACAAATCTGAACTAGCGATCGTATGTGAAAATTGAGACTTTTCGTGGTCGTACGCCTACAGGAATTCATTCTGTATTTGAAGAAGTATGTAGCAGTGATACCATGGAGACTGTATCAGTATTTCTCGCTGGGCCAAAAAAATTAAGGAAGGCCGTTTATCAGTTAAGGATACGCCTCGTATTGGTCATCCAAGAACTTCGCGTGACAACACAAACATCGCTATAGTGGCAACACTGATCGATGAAGATCGCCGTAGGATGTGCAAAGAGATACCTCATTCATACAGCTGGTGTTGAAAATCTGTCGACCTCCAGCGTTTTTCGTATTCTGAGAGACGAGTTGGGGAAGAGGAAGATCATGATAACGCACGCCTTCATGACAATAATGAAATTCGAGCGATTTTTGTGGAATACGGCTGGGGATTGTTACCGCATCCACTCTATTCACCGGATATGGCTCCTTGGGATTATGATCTGTTCTGAAAATTCAAGGAGCCGATGCGAGGAAACCGTTTTCCGGATTTAGAGGCCTTAAATAGTGATGTAACCTGTGACGGATTCGTGAACTAAACTTCAAAGACCTCCAGGACGGCATCCAGAACCTTCCTCGACGCTGAAAACGTATCATTGTGGAGGAGGGTGATTATAGTGAAAGATTATAGTATTTATATGATTTTGTCAAATAGATTTTTTTTTGTATGGACATGCGTGCATTACTTTTGAAATACCCTACATACATCTAGGACAACAAATAAGCATTACGGAATTGCTAAGTCAAGAAATAAATAGAAGAATCACGCTTGGATAGACAGCGCTTGGACGGGATTCAATTATTTTCAAATCAAAAATGCCATTATACTTGAAAAAGAAAGTGTTCAATCAATGTATTCTTCCAGTGATGACATACGGGTGTAAAACGTGGATACTAATCACGAATTACAATCACAGATTGCAAATAGCCCAGAGTTCAATGGAGAATATATGTTATCGGCTACGAAAAAAGACCGGAAAATGACAAAATGGATTTATGATAAAGCAGGAGTAACAAATATATTAGAAAGGATTAATAAAATAAAGTGGCAGTAAGTTGGCCATATAGCGAAAAAAAACAGATCAAAAATGGACAAGAATTTTACATTGGTATCGGTAAGGTGTAAAAAGACTGTGGAAACAAACGTATTTGAGGTAGAACTACGAATTCAGACGAAAACTGGGAGTTATTTGGACCAGAATTACTCAAGACCGAGAAAGTGACGAAAAATAGTAAATGAACAACATGCCGTTTAATTTGAAATTCAAGAAGAGGCTGCAGCATGAGATACTAGTTGATCAGCTGATAAATAATAATAATAATAATAATATATATATATATATATATATATATATGCGTGTGTGTGTGTATGTGTGCGTTATCGTTTTGAAAAGGTTATTTTGGGTATGTTAAAATGTTATGCTATGACACTTTGAGATACACAATATACTTTATCCGTTTATGTTTATATAATTTAGTTATAAAATTTTTTAAGCATTTGCGAACAGCAAAAGCTTAATTAAAATCTAAATAATAAAAGCGGGCTGCCCAAAAAGATATATTTTATCTATTTATTTCTTTTTCCAATTTATATCGCCAAATTTCTGGATGTAGAGGTTGAATTTTGAACGGGTCTGCAAATAATTTACATTATCTGTACCGTCGGCTGATACGTATTTTCTGTTCCGGTTTTAGCAAAACAACAGCTGTAATGTATTTCCAAATACATTTTCAAGTATTTCGATGACTGGAGTTTCGACGTTAATGGAATTTACCTATTTATATATATATATATATATATATATATATATATATATATATATATATATATATATACATATTTATTTACTCCCTCTATAAGTAGAAAAGAGTGCAATTGTACATTTAATATAATTGAGTACATTTCACATAATCACGCGCGCTTGCTTGTAAAAATCAATATCAAGATTTCACGATCTTATATGTAGAATATAAAATGAAAACATTAATTAATATGATGAAGCAAATAAATGTTTACTAATATATACAAAATTTAAAAAAAAATAACCGATATGTTTCGGGAGCGTAGTCCCATAGTCATGGTGTACTATAATTTTTTGTAATTGTAATAACTACATTCTGAATCATGCCGGTGTTTTTTTTTTAAAGTTTCATATGTATTTCTGATAAATAAACATTTATTCGCTTTATTGTATTAACTAATGCAATCAAAAATGGATGATCTGAATGAAAAATGCAAACACTGTTGTTTATTTTAAAGTAAAACTTTTATGTACATATCTTTTATGGAAATCATTTTAAAAATTTGTTCCGTTTATTTCAGTGTATGCTGCCATTGGTTTTAAATCAGTTTGGATCGTTACTTTATTTTTATGCTCTACAAAGATGCAGTAAGTAATAAGTTACATGTTTTTTAACTATAATTCATATCGGTCTAGTAACTGGTCATATTTCGTTAATCGTATGTTTAAAAACGTATACTGTTATCTTTGCTTCTTCTTTTTAAAACTGTTACTCATTCCCATTTATTTGTTTCCTTTTCCTTTTTCACATCATCAATTAAGTTTTATTTATCTACCCACTCTTTTACCTGCAGCTATATCTAGGTGTATATAAATTTGAATGAATTGTCGTACAAAAAATAGACCAAGATTTTTGTAACGAAAAATTGATTTACTGGTTAGCAGTAATATTCTTCCATATCTCTTGCTCTTTTAGCTGCAATAATTTTGATCTTATCCTTTGCAAAACTGAACATAAATTGTCACGTTTGTTTGCTTTTTTAAATATCGCGAATATTTCCGATATTTTTTCCATTACTGGAATTTGTTAAAGTCTATTCGACGTTCAAAGCAAAGATTTATTGGCGGATAAAGCAAAATTCAGTTGTTTTTAAGTATTTAGTTCAATTGTGTAAACTAAAGTCAAGAAATAAATTCAGTTTGCAATGCGCGTTCACTGTAAATAATTTCTCGTACGATGTTATAATCTGTATGTAGTTGTGTGGTGGGAATACATACACAAATCAATTTTCGATAATTTTACTTATTTATTTATTTATTTACATAATCCGCCAGTGCAACAGTTTGCGCTAATTACTGCCCAGCACAATATAATAAAATATACAAGTACAGGTACAATCAACCAATAGAAAAGAAGAACTACAAAATTACACAATGTATAAATCATACCCGTATTATCTAACATTACTTATTTTACTTCTACCCCATTCACACATCCACACCAACGTAGATTACACCTGTAACATGCACGCATACATACACTCGCACACATGCCCGCCAAAGTGCCTGTTACTACGGAGTTAGAAATATTTTAATCTGATAAAAACATTCGTACGAAAAGAGGACTTTTTTTTTTGCCTAACCATCCATAAATTTGATAATAATTTCTACGATAAAACTAACCGTTTAGGAAATATATTTCCTAAAAACCGATTTTTTCCCCTTTCTTGATGCGACTTTTACCTCAAGGCCAGTCGACGGAAGCTTTTGATATTCCACTTAACGACGATCTACAATTAACGGCTCTGCAGGAATATTACTAGGTTCGATATCTATTTTAACTTGACCATAAATATATCCACAATATACACTCAACATCATCGTCCAGTTTGCCTGGCCAACACGGGAAATTAGGCCAACTTATCCCACCAGAAAATTGCTCACAACTAACATGGGCATATCGTGATACATCCAATATACTTATTTAATTCGAAATTTACTAAATAAGCGATGTATACCACTTATTAAATTCATTTAACAGAATGTTTCTGTAGGGTATGCAAGAGCAATTTGCTTCATTAAAAAAATTTTGCTGGAACCAATCTAATTTAGTTTTTACTTGCATTGTACAAGTATACTTGTTTTACGTCTGAAAAGTAATTTAAATTGATAGCTGTATTATATTTAATTGTGAAAATATCCGTGTTAGTTGAAACTGATGTGTAGACTTAGAAAAAAAAATTGGGTCGCGTTCTATATATTTTTTAATTTATATTTTAGGTTTATCATTGGTTGTTCCGGTGGCTAATTCGTTGACATTTGCATTTACAGCATTAGCCGGATACTACTTTGAAGAGGAGAAATTATCGAGAAGTAATAAAATTACGCATCTATTGTTAATAAAGAAAACTAATGTTTAAAAATGATTGTTTAAGCGTAATAACGGTATTAACTGTAGTGCGCGTATACTATTCGGAGTCGCATATTATTACGCACATATACTAGAAAGTCATGCATTAAACTCATGAGTACGGTTCACTTTTGAGTGCCTACTTATATAGAATATTGCCCATTAAATCTTTTCTGTATGGCACAAATAAGTAAGTGGTTAGGAGCGCACTGTTTAATGCAGTTCGGACTTCTACGCGCGAAAAATTTCATAATGGATAGCGTATATCAAAAGAAGTAAATCAAATTTGATGTTTCCCATTTCAGATTAATATTAACGTATAGGAAAAATTATATTAAAAGTGTGCATTAGATTATACATTTTAATTTTAAGATTATTACACTTAACAATAAGGGGAATTTTTTCAAATTTTCAACACAAAAGTTAAAGCAGATTTCAGTGTAGAAAACGACCTCTCCGCATTGCAAGCATCTAGTTTGAATCTTAAAGCGGCACCGATTAAACTAGGCCTTGTGTAGAATTGTAAATAATCCGCTAAATAATGAAGATAGTATTTTTGTCTCAAAGGGTCTAATAGGATAAGGAGGTGAAAAGTACCTCAAGCTAATCGTCGCATAAAAATATATCCCCTTGTTTAGTAAGATGAAAGAAGTCTTTCCTTAAATGTTTAGCCCCCTAAACCCATAGGGTAATGTATTTTGCTCATGTGATTTTTCGTTTTTTTTTTTTTTTAAATATTGTAGCTCTATTGTTATCATCGACCTTAATTATTTTTTCTTTTAAATTAAAAGGAATAAAAATTTCAACAAGCGTGAATCTTTTCAGCGTTAAATTCAAAAACCCGGTCCAAAAAAATAATAGAATGCATTTTTACCTAGAAAATATGCTTACATTTTGGCAATTAACATTGGAAATAAAAAATTTGCGGTCCATAGAACTTCCAGAAGGTTGGAAAATAAATACTCCTTTCGTTTATAAAGAATAGGAAAAAGAGAATTTTTCGAAAGCGAATAGATATTCTATCCGTAAAGTGATGCAACAATGGTGACTGCAAGTTTAATATATTCGTCAATATAGGGGATTTTTCAATGCACAGTTCGAAAGAAAAATATACTACCTTACAATTCACGATCAACATCTAAATGTATATATTCCAACAAAAGTAAATAGCTAAATTTTTTTCGCTGTCGTTTAATGAACACGCTGCCAAGGATTATACATGTTTGCACAAAAAATAAAAAATAAAAAACGATTTATTAGATACTGTATTTTCTATGGGATATTTTTAATGTAAAATTTACTCTGATTTTTCTGACAATTCCGAATGTGTACGTATATTCTCTTTACATAAAATTATTAAAAATGCGTAAAAACCCTTATAGTAATACATAAAATATGCACAAAACGTCCTAAATATGTTTGCATTTATATGCACTATTAAATTGGTATATCTAGCATCTACGGCCTTTATAAATCATTCCGATATAAAACGTTAGCTATAAGCAAAAAAAAAAGATGAAAAAATGCACCATACGCTAAATTTGAACCCTACGATTAGTATACAGCACCCAAACGAGGGTTACAGTAAATTGTCTATTAACTTTCCTAAGTATACACTCAGACTATCAAGTTCGTGATTGAAATAATATTTTCCTATTAGAAATTATTGAGCCTTCTTTTTATCAGTTATTTGTTAAATTTGCTCTGCTACTGGTTAGTTTAGCTTTTTTTTTTTTTTTTTTTTTTCGAGTTATTACTGAATTCGAACTGAAAACATAACAGGCGGAAACTGTAACTAAGTGTAAATTCGAGAAGGGAGAATGTTACTGAAAAATTTTATTTACAGTTATTAAACTTGTACAATAAAATGTATGCCATTTACCTATTTTCTATGCAACTAGTTACAGAACAAGTATACAATTATCCGTTTTTGTTTTGTTTTTTTTTTGTTTTTTTTTTTAGAATATCGTCCTATAAAGAGTAATATAGCGAGAATATGGAGCGCGACATGATGATGAAAAGGAAGGTTAATGAAGTTGAAAGATAAAATTGAATATTGAGATAAGTACATAGGTTGGTTTATAAATTTTGACCACACTCCTTGCACTGCGCGGAAAAATAAGTCAGCGAAAACTAAATGACATACGCTTATAGTATAGGATGTTTTACATTAACTCTGAAAGTTTCAGCTCAGTAGCTTCATATGGACGACCGTACGATTCGTGCAAAGTCGTATCGAATTCCGCCTACGGGATTCTTGTTAAAAAAAAACCCGGAATTTTGCTACAAAATATTAATATACATTTCAGTCGTCGTTTACATTTTTATCATACCCGAAATACCTCGTCGCCTATGTTTCATACATTTGTTTCGTACCCGTTTCACCTTTAAAGTTTTTTCAAACTTGGCCCGAGGAACGCGTTTAAAGAAATAAGCGCGGGCTGCTCAGTGCTCATGCGCCACGTAAGGCTTTTTGAGTATTGGAATGAGCCAAAAATCACAGGGCGCGACGTCTGGACTATACGGTGGATGTGTTAATACCTCAATATTACGTTTTTGTAATAATTCATGGAACGTTTCAACATACGCGGCTTGGAATTTTCGTGGCGCCCGTTCTCACGAAACACACCGGTATCAAAAATCTCACGCGAAAATTACTTTGTTAAAATAGGTTACGTGCACATACAGAAAACGTTTAAACGGTACTGTTCTTTTTCTTGCAACAGCTCAGAGTGTCTACTTTTCAACCTTGTTGTCCTTTTATCCACAACAGTGTTGCCGCGCAGGTCACCGCGGATTTTCCACCCGATTATGAATCCGTATGCGAATTTTGATACGACTTGGTGCGAATGGTCCGTATCGGTATCTTTTTGAAGCTGTCAAGTTGAAATTTTCAGAATTAATGTAAAACATCCTATACTATAAGCGCATGTAGTTTAGTTTTCGCTGACTTATTTTCCCGCGTAATGCGAGGAGTGTGGTCAAAATTTATAGACCAACCCATGTATTAAGACATAACATAGATCCTTTTCAAATTAATCAGTGGAAAATATACACTTTTTTATGAAATAATAATAATATATGTGCCCCGGTCTACTGAAAAAGACCTATCATCCGAAAATAAATTTTCGACAAAATGGCAGTTAAACAAAACAAATCGGTAGCGGTACGCTCGCGTGTTAGAGGTATTTTCAAAGTATCTTTTACGTTACGATTATGGATTAGAAAATAGCCGTTATTAAATCGGCTGATTTTTTTTTTTTTTTTATGCGGTAACTCATTAGCAATTTCCTAATTAAAAAATTGTCCCGATCAAGTACGAGAGCAGAAACTGAATACGTTTGTAGACGATCTCCACAAAGCCAGAAATCAAAGAGCGTATATAAAAACGATAACAAAGCTGTGAAAGTAGTATCGTTCGGTTTTGCGCAAACAATTCATTATCCAGCTGGTATACAACAACCAGAAAAGGCTTGCTTTAAATCAACAAAAAAATGCGTAGTATTATAAAAAAGAAAAAGTGCAATTCAATACTGCCTCGTTTTGAAGCTGATAGCTTCACGATTACATTACTGTGATCATGAAGCTGTCAGCTTTGAAACGAGGCGGTGTTTAAAATTAAATATGTGACCCGGTCTACCAAAAAAAAACAGCCTAACGTTCGAAAAATCGATTTTCACTTTTTTTGGCGATTCTCATAGGATAAGCTACGTTCTTTTCAATGAAACAACTCGTAAATTTCCAGATTTCATATTTACTTTTCAAATTTATTTTAAAAAAGAACATGAAAACTTAAAAGTACATAAGAAAGAAAAGGGAAAGAGTATAAAATGTTATTTTTTTACAATAACCATTATTTTTTAAAGACAATGGAGCTACACGTACATCGTCGGCTTTTGTGATCTCGAATGTTATTAAACAAATGCCGCTGTCTTTCAATAGAAAAAACTTCTGGCGTTATAATTTTTATCTACAAGCTGTAGAAAAACTGAAATTCAGTCGTTTCGTCGTTGTTTACGAAGTGCTTTTCTTCTACAGAATCCGAGTAAATTATTATGAAATGATGAAAACTCATTATTCCGATGAATGGTTTTGTAAAATTGTTCGATGTAGCTAGCCTCATCATCATTTGGTCGAAAACCCCAGAGGGGTGTCGTGATCATGGCGACGCCGATTTAATTATTTTTCGCCATTGCTCGCGATTCTCTGCTTTGAGACAGGACATCTGTAAGCTCAGACCCGTTACATCCTGTATCGCATTGGTCCATCGCGCTGGTGGTCCACCTCTGGATCTCTTGCCTTCCACTTTCGCCTGTATCAGCCAGCGCTCCATTCCATTTTCTCTGCGCATAAGGTGTCCAAAAAATTTCATCTTACGGCTGAGTACAATACTGGATAATCGTTGCGCAGTCCCGATTTCTTCTATTATAGATGTATTGGTTCGTTTTGCCGTCCAGGGTATTTTAAGAACCCTTCGCCAATACCACATCTGGAAACTATCTACTCGTCTTATAGTTGCCTTTTTCAGTGTCCAAGTTTCTGCTGCGTACAGTAAGATCGAGAAAATCAGTGTGTTGACCAACTTCACTTTTGTATTTTTCGTTACAGAACCATCTTTCCATATCTTATTCAGTCTGGACATAGCGCTACGGGCAATTTGTATACGACGTTTCACTTCCTCTTCTGAACTACCATTACTTTCTATCAGAGATCCGAGATATACGAAGCTGTCTACCGTTTCATACCCGGAAACCACTCTCCCATTTAATGGTATTGTGTTCCCTTTGTCTATTACCATAACTTTTGTTTTGGTTTGGTTTATGCTCAAGCCATATGAAATGCTAATATCCACTAACTTCTTCAGTAGTTCTTCCATTTCCTTCATGTCGGCAGCGACTAGCGTCGTGTCATCTGCATATCGCAGATTTGAGATTTTTCTTCCTCCCTCTAGTTGCACCGAATTACATTTTCAGCAGAAATCGATTTATTATGACCCGAAGGAAACGAGGCAGTAACACATTTCATTAAATCTTCGTGAGTGTCGATGTTACTTATAGTACGGCATACTTTATGTTAAAGGAGCCGCCAATTTTTCGCCTCATGTCTTTCCTTATTCCAAGCTTCCTTACTTTTCATGTGACTTTACCAGCATTTGGCAGACTATTAATTCTCTCTCCCTTTTCAGACCAGCTCTATCGTACATTCTACAATTCAAGTTGAATTCCTCCACTTGCTTGATACATCTTTTCCTTCTCATCTAACATTCTTCACTGACGGTTCTAAAAATGAGAATGGGGTGGACAGCGCGTTTGCCTTCCTCTCACTGCATCACTCTGAATCCTTCAAGCACCCTTCCTTCTGTTCTATCTTCACACCGCGGAGTCTATCTCCATTTTACGCGCAATCTCCTTCATTCCATCCATAAGAGGGATCAGTAAATGTCTCATTGTCTTCGATTCCGAAAGTGTTCTTCAAGCTATTTCTTCTCCTCCTTCTCATTCCTCCAATTATATTATTTTCTCAATTCGTTCTCTCATATCCAATTTACTTTCATCCTGCTCTATTACTCTTTTGTGGGTTTCCAGTCATTCTGGCATTGAGAGCAACGAGTTAGCGTATTTTTTTTTCTGCATCGGACATCCTCCCTCTTTCCTCAGCCAATCATTCTCGACTATGGTCGGACATTTATCCTTCTTTATTTTCTAATCCCGCCTCTCATTATCTTCAAATTATCTTCAAATTCAGCCGGTTCCCTGTTCTCAGCCGTGGTGTCAATTTCTTATCAACGCTTCGCGATCGTTTCCTTAATCAGACTGCGTTTTAATCACTCCCTTCTACCCTCTTCCGGTTTCGTTCCTCCCTGTTCTCCTCTCCCGATTGTCCCATTCACAGTTCCATCTATACTCCCATATGTGATGCAAACCACATCTTCTTTGAATGCACCGCCCATAATTCTGAACGCTCTGCTTTGTACTCCAAAATATTAGCACTGATTTTTCCTGCTCCTTATAATTCTTCCTTTGTCTTTTCCTTCCCATTTCCAGCGATAATTCCTGTACTTCAGTCTTTCCTAAGCTCTATTTCTAATCATCTCTCTATTTAACCCTTTCGCTAATTTCTGTAGTTGTTGGGTCGAAGCCGCTGGCGCACCAAAAGAAAATATATAAAATAATATTATTATTTTATATTTAAAAAAAAAAATTTAAACACCGCCTCGTTTCAAAGCTGATAGTTTCACGATCACAGTAATATAAACATGAAGCTATCAGCTGCAAAACGAGGCAGCGTTTAAAATTAAATGCATTATTATTATTTCATAAAAAAGGTGTACATTTCCATTGATTCATTTGATAAGTAATAGAAATACTGTTTTCAACTCCCTATTATTCGCCTACGCTTCAATCACACTCTATTGCCCGCTTCCCGTTATAATTTCTCTTTGGTTTCCTCTCCTTATTGTGTCCTCTACATCCTGATGAAGTATTTATCTGTGATGCTAATCGCATTTGGTTTTAATTGTTCTGCTCTTTCTGCGGAACGCTCTTCCCCCTTTATTTACTCCTTTTAAAGTCAAGGCTTCCTGCTCCCTACTGTGCTTCCTATATCCTGTCCATTCCGTCTCAGTCTGTTGTTCCCGCCATTGGTTCCTTTATTTCTGCCATTTCCGATCGAATTAACTCTTCTTCCTATTGTTTCTGGGTAAGGTACCTGGTTGACGAGCCCAAAAAAAAAACCAAACCAGATCCGTTTGTATTTCCTTCGCGACGCACTTTCAATTTCATGTTCGCATTTTAAATTGTTACAATTTATTCGTAACATTTATATTCATTTTTGTGTGCTTTATGTTGTAAATTCTATTTTTCCAGCCGAAGATGGGCTTCGCCTGATTAAAGATTTCTGAGTACTTGTATACACAGATTATTATGCTTTTAAGTTTGTTATTTTGGTATTTTCGTTCTAAATTACTATAATTAAGATTTAAAAAACATTACGGTGGTGAATAATTCTATATTAAACTGCTGAAAAGTACTGAAGGGAATTTAACAAAATCCTTTGCCTAGGAAAATGTATTTTTTATGATGGCGGCGTGTGCGATGACGCGTAATGCACTTCTTTGATCTGGCATTTTAGTCGATTGACGTTATTTTTTAGACGTTCCATATATTACCGAATTATCACGCTGACAAAAACGGAGTAGAAAAAGGCACCGGTGAGCCAGCTAAATATGATTTTGCACATTTCCGGAATTTCATTGAATGCTCACGGAACACGTTCTTTTTAGCGTCACGAGTCTTTGGCGTGGCTTTCATTGAAAATTGACGACCAGCATTAGCATGATAGACAAGACTTAAAACTGGGCAAGTTTGTAAGAAAATTACAAAAAAAGGACCACTCTTAGTATTTAATGCTATTTTTTTTCTTCCGTAAGCTTCTCCGCTACCAAAGGTGAGCGATCCACATTGCATAATCCTTGACACAGTTCCGCTTAAAAAACACCCACTGATGAACATCTCAACAAATGCCACAAGTTTTCTAATCAGCGAGTTCCGTCTTTCTTTCCCGACTACTTTGCTCTGTTCACGATCAGTCTTAGCAGCTCGTATCTATCTACACGTAAGATATGTATCCGCAATATGATGTTTCCTTTCCATTTACAGTTGTGATTCCGTTATTCATTTTGCGCAGTACTTTTTCACTTCTGACCTTTTCAATCGAATCTATCCTTAAAATTCTCCTATACAGATATATTTTGAGTGCTTCGGTTTTTTCCTTTCGGCGCTTGAGTCGATGGTCTTTCGCATTCATAAAGTTACACCGAGTATACATGATACTGTAACGTTCCCAATCTCGAGTCTTCGGGCTTTTAAATTTGATTAGATAACTTCATAAGACAGCCCCGCTTTTAACTTGTTCAAAACTCGCTGGAATTTCTTCTTTAATTCCAGACGGATAGTACAACTGCGTGTTATTCCTAGACGTCTGTGAGCAAGTTAACTAGTATGCACATTCCCTCGATTTTGAGATATATACTTTTCGGAATAGCCGCGGCTTTGATTTTCTTGATGTTTACTGTCATTTCGAATTGTTTGCTGTGTCCTACTATGCTGCCCATCATATTTTGTATAATTCAGCCGGACTGCCCGCTAACACTTTTATCGAATTTATGCAATAATAGTTGTTGTGTTTACATTTTTAAATGTATCATGCGAGTTTTCTTTTTCTTCCTTCTCGTTCTTTCCGCTTTTTTTTTTTTTTGCTTTTTACTATGTATTTTGCGAGCAAAATAATGCGTTTGTTTTTATTTTTTAGAATCTCTCTCCGGCATATTACTTATCGTACTTGGTGTGATGTGTTTCGTTGGAAATAAGTCGGGTGAAATTAAGTAACTTCCTAAAAAAAACAGGTAATATTTTTACACTTGTAATAATATACAGTAGAGTGGCGCAGACTCGTTCGAATACGCTCTCCTTTAGGGCTATTATGCTAGGTTGCCGAAAATGTCACGAGTTACACAGAACGATGCAAAACAGAAGTTTATTTCTGAGTGCAAACAAATATATAAATCTAGTAAAAATAAACTTATATAGAAAATTATTAAATTAAAAAAAAACAAAAAACATTAAAATCGATGAACACGGTCAGAAACGCGACTAATATATTCCTTTTTATGTTTTTTTTTTTTTTTTTTTTGTGTTATGAATAGCATGGACACTTAGGTTAGAATATAAGAAAATGTTACAGTTTAAAATTTTATATTGTAGTATATACATAAAGGAAGCTAGAAAAAGGATTTGGAATTAGAATGGTAGAGAAAAACAATAAACAGGAATTAGACGGAGTGAGAAATTTTAAGTGCAATTAATTGAAGTAAAAAATAGAACGCTCTGAATGATGAGTGGGGCGTCGTTTGAAGAAAATGCGATCCGTACTACAGAAGATAAAATGCAAGTCGGGATGTGAAGGATAAACAGGAGAGAAACCAAGGTTGAATTTGGAGCAAAAAGAAAAAAGCAAGCTAACAGTTCAGGTGTAAACGATTTATAGCACATATCACAAATCTCTATTAATAGAAGGGAATTATGAAAGAACCAAGAATTAGTCGGACTGTGATTGAGACTTGCGGAGTTTACTAAGTGGACGACCATTGGAAGCAGATCTGTTAAGCATCAGCTGCTATTTCTTAAATTTCCACATGGCCGGGTACTCCACGGAAAATCGATTTCAGTGTAAGCAGTAATGAGGGGGTAACGAATTCAGAAGTTTGCGAAAGGAGAAAGAAGATGCGAAAAATTGTAGAAGACCCTTCTTAAAATCGCGGAGACTAGAACTTATTCGGAAAAGAATGAGAGAGAAAATGGAAAGATTTGCTCGAAAATAGAACAGAGAGTCGGAATTTTCATTGATTCCGCTTTAAAGTATTTAATTAATATGCAGATATAAAAATAATAATACTCAGCCGGCTTTACGACGTCATTGTACCGAGATGTTTTGTATAAAAACACGCATTCTAAAGTTATCGACTTTATCTGTCTGATTTCCGGGCTACCTAAAATACCGAGGAGTTTGCCGAATTCTACTGTATTTGTAATTTTCGATGTTAAATAGCGCGTAATAGATTCGTCGCAAGTATAATTTTGTTTAGGCTAAGACTAAATGATCAGAATATTTCCTAAACACCAGTTGCAGGAAATTGTAGTCAGAAAAATTTCGTATAAAAGTTCCACTAAAAAAAAAAAAAAAAAAAGAAAAAAACGAAAATTAAACGAAAAAAGAAAATCGATTTAAGTACACCTAGTTTAGTCGACAGAGCTCTTGAGAAGTAAAAACAGCAGCTTTATTTAGAATAAACGATGTTATTTTAATTATTTGTAAAATACCCAAAATTTAATTAATAATTTCACGATCGACGAACTTTTTGTTCTTGGCAAGGCAATTTCCGTTAAACGTGTTCTATTTAGAAATCAGTTTCATTTTGTCGACTATTTCGGTTGTTTAATTAATAAGAAATACGGCTATATACTTCACTTTAACCTGAGACACATTTTTTTCGAATTCTAGATTCCTAATTTCTGAACAAAACTCTCGATAGCCATGCGGAATTTCTTATTTCTCTGTATGTCAGTCGTTTTTCGTACTACATTGTCGTATTTATTACAGACGGTATAAACGTATAAAATGCTGTAACAACATGCTATCATGAAACCTCGAATTGTAATTATTTCGGAGCATCAACTAATTCATTTTAACGGTTTACGAGGTGGAACGGTGAAATAGTAAAGACAATTTATTGGACATCTAATTGTAAGTGAAATTAAAATATATGTATTTTCGATGGAAATCATCAGTTTATCGTCTGTTACTAGTTACGTGGTGGCTGTGCGCCGAAACTCTAAACATTAACAGCTATTTCTAGAGTAGTTATATGCGTAATTTGAACTATAATTTAAATATAACGAGTAGTACGTAAATTAAATCTCGAATGTTCATTATTTGCAATAAACTTTTACAATGCGGTTACGCAGTTTAGACAGTTTTTATTTTTTATTATATTCGTTTAATTTATAACTGGGGAACAGGTTATAGTATTTCTCGATATTCAAAGAATTATTACGGTAACGTGATGTGTAAGGTATTTCAGAAATAGATTAACGGATTTTTCTGGCACACCTCGTCAAACCAATTTACGTTCTGATTGACGCTGGTTATTTTATTATTATATTTTCTCGAACTTGCCTCGCTTAACTGATATTTTCGATGTTCTTTTTATTTCTGAGCAAATTTTTAGGTTGGGAAATTAAATTTATTTGCAACAGAGCAACGCAATTTACAATAAACAAAAAAATGTATGGCTCGAGAATATTGTTAAATTAATCTGTATTCGTAGTCTCATCGGCGCGATACCAGTGAAAAATTTTTTAACGAAACACAACAGTAAGAGCTGGTTTAAAAACTAACGATAGTTTTGAAATATTTTAATATACAGTCTTTCAGTATTGTGCATTATACAAATATATGTTACGCATTCTAGAAAATTATCTAATTCTAGAACATAACGTATTCAAAATATAATCCTCGAACCATGTTTAATATATTTCTATGCGTACGGGCTAATTTAATTCTATACGCTTAAAGTTATTCGTCGTCAATTTTCAGTTATTTACTGCGATATGTGAATAGAGAAAAACTTGTAAATTTATTTATTTTTTGCAGCAACAAAATTACTTATTGTAGTGACTAATAATCGAACTTATTTCGGAATAGCAGAAAACAACTATGCTTTTTAAGGGTGCTCCCTGTTCATCTATAAAAAAAAGAAAATCGCACTATTATTTCACATAAAATTAAATTAAAATTAAATTAAAATTAAATTAAAATAAAATAAAATAAAAAAAAGGACTAAACTGATGAACGAGTTTAACTAGCTCTCCGAAACGGGAAATATCCAATGATCTTAAATATTTGCCGAACATCTTCCGAAAAGCTCTATATAATAATATTCCGAAATTGTTCCTGTCTCCCTTCGGCAAATCATCTTTTTCTTCTTTTACGTATTATAGTTACTAGAACATTGAGATGTTACGTCATAAATTAAAAATATAACGAAACTTCATGTCTAATTACTAAATTTACTAAAGTTCTATTTTATCCGCATGTTGTGATTTACGTGGAAACAACTTTAATCTCATCGTGTTCTTTTACATAACAATAACAGCTTTTACCAACAGCGCTCTGGTGTACACTATCGCCCGATCTAAAGCAGAGCAGCCGGTAAGTTACCAGAGAAGACGCAGTTTACATCGATCAGCTGGAACAGTGCACATAATTAAACGTTATTTAAATCATCAAAAGTACTTATATACAGGTTCAAAGTCAAAGGATTGCCTGTATGTTTTTATACATTGAAGAACATTATTCAACCGAAGCGACCGTTACATATTTAAATCAAGCTATCCCAGTTGGTTGTACCTATCGTGTAAAAATACATGTTATTGTAAATGGCCTCACATATGAACATCATTTGTAAATATAGTTTATGAAAAATTCATTTCTAAAAAGACCTATTGACTGATTTTAGAAAGCAACGAACGAGCAAAAGTCACTAATTGTAATACTAAAAAACCTCATTTTATCTATTTTTTGTGTTTTAGAAAATTTTTTATACAAATTTTAGGTTATCGAGAAAATATAGTTAAAATCTTGATTGCCGTTCCGTATGAGACACCTACGGCCTCAGCTACTTCGCACACTTTCGTTCGGTGATCAGCGAGAATCGTGTCATGGACTTTTTCAACGGTTTCCTCGGTAGTCACGTCTGACGGGCGTCTTGGCCGTTCTTCATCAAAAACAGCTGTACGACCACCCTTAAACTCGTTAAACCAATATCTCACGGTTGTCACAGATGGTGAAGGGTCCCCATAGGCAGAATCCAATTTCACTTTTACTTCTTCGCGCGTTTTTCCATCCAAAAATAAAAAACGAATTACGGATCGATATTGATCTTTTTCCATTTTGTCGAGAAATACAAAACACGTGCGATAAAACTGACTGTCACAAGAAAACTAACGTATGAATTAATCTGAAATTCAGCATGTTATCTTTTAATAGATAACAGTACACGATGGTAATGTCAGTTTCACTCAACAGTGTCATCTGTTATCAAACACGGGTACTTATTGATCAACCCTCATTAAAAAAAACAACGCACGCAAATTACAAAATATCAGCTTTGTTGATTTTTTTTTAAAAACAATTTAAAAAATTATATTTATATTGCAAACTCAAATAGCTTCTAACAAATTAATTAAATCGCCACTACTAGTTTGAATAATGATATATTTTTTTAAAACATAATTATTGACGAGTAATTATGCCGTCAAACTTCTAAATTTCTCATTGTACAATTGTGTTTTTTTTATTTTTAATCACTATTCCAAATGTTTCAAGTATCGATTTTAAAGTAGAAAAATTGAATAAGTCAGACAATTCGAAGAAAATTGATAATGAATTTTTATCGAATCTTTTGGGGGATGTATTTGGTATTGTATCGTGGTATTTATAGTTTGTTTTTAAAGATAGGACATGTGCACAGAAATGAGGCGTGAACTTTAATTGTCGTAAAAATCGATATATGTAGCTTCGCTAATAATAGAACGAATATGGAGTATTCTCGTTCGATCAACAATTAATGTAAGCTCATTTTTAATGCTAGAGAAGTCGCAAAAACAAAATAATCGTCTGTACGCTCATTTATTGTGCGATAGTTTTTAATGTTTTCAAAAGTAAGTGCTTTAAACGTGTCTGACTAGAACGTGACAGATGATTTTTATTCCTGCAAATCTGCAAGTCGTTTTTACGAATCATCAAACAAGTTGGCTTAATTTTACCGATGAGATTATTGTTTTAGGAAGAATATCGCAAAATGATATTTAGAATCTTATTCGTTGGTCACGTATTTCGGACTGTATAATAACTTTTCATAGAAATCCGTAATAGGTATTTTCTTTATTTAAAATGAATATCGCGGAGGGTTCTGTTCTACCGGGGTTGCTGAATCGATTTCAGAAGAAATGCGTTTGTTTTTTGTTTTTTCTAGTCGGATTGAAAAAAATCCATTTGATCAGTAAAAATGTTGGGAATTTATTCAATCGAGTTTTCCGAAATTTTTAACATTTTAATATTTCACTTTTTACATATATATATATATTTCTGAAAACATGTTAGAAGGCAACAACAAAATACTATGGCTATCAATTTGACCTTACTGCATAAACTACGAAAGTGAAATAGAGTTGCAGACCATACGATGTTTTGCGAACTGAACAATGTGTAAAACGATAAATAGAAAAATTATCGCCAAAGTGTCAACGAAAGGATAATTTACGCAATGACCTCGTTCGGAATAGTTTTATGTACGACATTTTTCGAGAACGGGAAATGTAGCATTTCTCTTTGTTCGATAATATTTCAGGGGGGGGGGGACAATACAATGATTTCATTTGAAATAACTGATTTGAGAACAGAAACGTTTTTCAATACAACGAATTTTGACATATTTTCTACCACAGCGTCGAGCGTATGCGAGTTATCAGCGCATTTTTAATAATAATGAAACTAATCGAGTTCGACTTAAATTACGTAATATTTAGAATCGCCTTTAGATGTTCTAACAAAAAAACAAATTTTAAACTATTTTACAATAAAAATATCAATAAACCTCTACGATAATTTCGAGTTCTTATCCTATTTACCGTTTATGTTTTTATTAATAATTTTATTATCCTTTTAAAATAAAAAAATTTCCTAGTTATTATTTTACGCTCATTTTTGTTCTACGTCTCCCAATCTTTACTTTGTTGCCGTTTGCCTCATTTCAGCCATGGAGTTGCGAGCTGAAATTAGATAACCTAACTGATATAAATTATTGCCACCCGGAGTATATGTATGTTTTTGCGTGATTCTGTTCATATAAGTTATTCTTGGCATGAATCATTTAGCTAGTATTATAATATTTCGATAATCTCTTTGCATGTTTTGCAAGTTAATTGACATCAGAATTAATTAGCATAGCTTCTCCAGAGATTAGAACTTAGTACCTTGGAGCAGTATTCTATTCATTTTTCTGTATAATATTCATATAAAACAGCTGCACTCTCACTGACCGGGTCGGAGACTGCAATATATTCACTGGTACTATACATCATATATACAATTTCTTACGTAACTTAATAGTCAGCAGCCTGTTCCGGACTAAGTGTTTTTTCTTCTTCTTCTTATAAGTGTGTCGACTCTCTCGCAAATCTAACTGCACACAATACACGTCTTTTCAGTATTTTTAGCGTTAGGCAATTACTGTTTCTAAAACCGAGGTCCGTGCGTACTGATAATTACCACGCATCCGGTTTTATCGTGCCTATATTTAACTTAATGGTACCGTATCATAAAGTACGTCAGTAGCGGCGCCAGATTCGAGAGATTACCACCACCTTAAAAATTGTCTTCTTCCTCTTAAGTTTGAAGCGGATTAAGCCGAGATAATTCATTTTCAATTTATTCGGTTATATATCGATAATTCCATGTTAAAAATAGTTTACGAAATTTCGGAAGGCGATATACTCCCAATATCCCCTCCTCATCCCTCTTCTCCCTGGATACTGAAGTGTGTGCAATATTGAAATACTGCGTAATTTTCTTTTGAGTTACCGTTTTCTTAATGGTCTTCGGTTAGCCGAACGATCCTCATCAAGAGAGGAAATGACACATAACCCCATGTTTAATAAGTACAAGTCGCCGGAACTGTAAATTTATTTGAATCGCTAAAATATAAAACCGCTTTAAGTACTAACGGAAGTACTCTGCTTCGATCAATTCAGATTAATGACTTTTGCACTTGTATAACGGTACTCCGACTATTTCATCATTTAATATACTGATGCGTTCGACTCGGGCGCTGTTAAATAAATCTATTTCGCACTATACCGCTCATACGTTCTTCTTACAGCTATTAATACAATGAACAATCGAAGAACTAAAAACAATGCGAATTCATTAACACTACTACAGTGCCCAGTCAGCAGTGAAGCCAGAATTTTTTTTCGACGAGGAACCTATCTATATATACATTGCAGATAAGGTTAGTTGTGAAATTATGAATATAATATATAGGGTAATCTTAAACGAGTGTCTCCGGATCACTTACTTTATTTTTATTTTATTTTTTTGAGGGGGGGGGGGCATTATATGTAAAATTACTAAAAACAGAATTGTACATTGTTCCGTATTTTGCTATAATATTAATATGTGAACAAAGAAATCACTAGTTTTTTCGAAGTTATTTATTTATTTTCACAAAAAAAGCATCGTTCTTTTAATAGTAGTCAGCGTTTTTTTTTATGTCTAATTACAGTAACTCGTGCTGCTGCTCGGTTATTGTTCTGTTTTTTTTGGGTATATGAGTGTGATCTGTGTTGTTTGTTTCAGATGTTTCAATATAAATAAATTCTTGAACGATTGAAAAGGTTAATAGAGGCGAAAAGTTAATATTCACTATCGACAGAAAAAAAGTTTTCAAATGCTTTTTAAATTTTTGCAGACAAATTACTTAGTTTCTGATTAATAATACAGTATTTTTCGCTTGAAGTGTATGTTTAAGCGTTTACTTACATAAAAATCAGAAAAATTAAATTTTAATTGCGTATAAAAAGAAACGACAAAAATTAAAAAGCAAATTATGAAAATCAAAGTTAAGTTTGGAAAGTGATCCCGAGACAGTCATAATTTTAAAGGTAAGTTTGCTCTATTTCGTTAAACATTGTTGGACGTTCATCAGATCATGCGCGGTCTCTCACTGAATCGCATTAATAATGAAATCAAGGACATTGATCGCACACAGTTTCGCGTCTTTGCCAGGAGACTTCTTATAAGGAAGGCAGAGAATGTTTCGAAAAAGAGAAATGGTTTTTACTAAAGCTGAATCCCATATAACAAATGCGAAACGATCTTAAATCTTTTACAAAGTCTGGCAGGATGTAGCTGGGGGGGGGGGCAGATCCCCCAGTTCTTTAATTAAAATCTATAAGGCAATCATTAAATCGCGCATAGAGATTTCCCTGCTACATTACTTATCCTAAATAAATCAAACATTTCTTTTAAATGGAATTCGGTTCCAGCCCCGATACGAAAATTTTAACATTTTCGATATTTTAAAAAATATTTTTCGATAATCAGTGGTGCCTTTACGTCTTGGATTAGCCCCTACAGAATGCACAGGGGGAAATGATCATCGTAAAAGAGTTTGTAACAGGCCGGTGTGTATTTTAATTACGACTAATTAACAAGCAACACGTCAAAAATTATATGTATTTGTTTATTGCTAATTCGTTAATAATATATAATATGTTTATAACATTGTCGAGGCGGTATTTTATTTATTATATTAACTTCTATCTCCTTTCTCCTCTTTTACTCCTTCGTTTCTTCCTTTTCGTTTAATCTCCTTTCCACTATTCTATGCGGAGCATACTAACCAGTTGATCAACGATTTTATTATAGTAATTTTTTCCTTCTATCCTACCATTTCCGTTCTTATTTTGGAATATACTGATGCTGAAGTTACTTTAACCACTAATAGAATGGCCTCACGTTGAGATGATTCACTCAATCTGCGAACTGAGTTGCATTCTTATTACTTTCCGTCCTTACCTTTGCTGTGTTAATTATACAGTGGTGAAATTGTCGGGGTTGTATAGCGTTGGCTATGAATCACGCTTACATACGAATTATAACTTAAATTCAACTGGCCCATTCGGTTCTGTGCAAATGTTGCTTACTCTTTTTCCCTTTATCAAAAAATTATTCTATATCTCCTTCTATATTATATACAAGCGTGCTCTATCGTGCCCACTCCCCTTGCTCTTTGTTTTCCCTTTTGACTTAACAGCCCGACTTATTTCCTCCCGATGTTTAATTACTACTATTTACTTTTTCTTTTCTTCGTTACCCACTCATCTTAGTCCTCTCAATGCAAAAGTTTTCCATTTTGTGCCAACCGTTAGCTCTTCTTATGGTCTTTTTCCCTCCTTCTCTCCACTTCGTTCATTCCTTATTCTTCTTCAGTTTTTTTAAGATGGCCACGCTAAGTATTCTACAGTGGAATTGCCGCAGTCTAAGAGAGCCAATAAAAATTCATTCGAAGGGTTGTTATTGGGTCTTCATAATGTAGCGTTGCTCTTCTCTCCGAAACGTGGCTCCGGTCGAGCATAACGATCTTTCGACCACATATTTCAGGAATGCCTTTACTTCTAGTTCCCTCGATCTGACCTTCTCCTCTCCGTCTGCTGGTCTTAATTATAATTGGACGACCCTTATGCACTCTTACGGTAGTGACCATATTCCTATCCTAATAACTCCTGTCAATTTTCCTGCTCCATCTGATTCCAAGCATACTGATTCTCCTGGTTAGAATCTTCCCAGAACTAGCTGGCTTCTATTCCGATTCCTGGTCAGCTCGTCCCTTCCTCTCATTCATCCGGACTATGACCCGATACCTCTCTATAATTCCGTTTTACATTCCTTAACTTCTGCTCTTTCTTTATCTTCTTCTTCCCGCCATCTATCATCATCTATTCACCGCAGTAAGACCATACCAATTTGGCGGAATGAGGAATGTGACACCGCTTTTAATCACACAATCGCGCCACCTTTAGAACTTTCCGTTCTAATCTTACGACTAAAAATTTTCTGGCTTACAAACAGGCTAACGCGAGAACTAGGTTTACACTAAAATCCGCAAAGAAGACCTCTTGGAAAAATTTCTGTGCTAACTTCTCGAGAACTACTCTCCTCTGGCGCAAGTGGAAAATGGCTAGAGCCTTCAAATTTCTATCCCCTTCTCGCCGTTCCAACTTCAGTATTCCCGACGATAGCTGGAAAATTCTCTTTCCTTGGTTAATCTTTCAATTTCTCCCTCCAAATCTTCTTATACTATTTTTACCATTCGACCCTATAGCCCTGCTTTGGTTAGTCTATCCTTAAACAATATATCTCTTTCTCGCGTTAATTGCTTCTGTTATCTTGGTATCTTTCTTGATAGTCGTTTGTTCTTCTCTGAATATATCAGATATCTTTCTGCTTCTACTATTAAAAGGATAAACTTGCTGAAAGCTCTGTCGCCAACTAAATAGGGTGGCGGATCCCTATATTTTTATTTATCTTTACAAATCTATTATCCGTTCCAAATTTGATTATTGTTCTCTTATTTATGGTTGTACGTCCAAGACCCATCTCTTTAAAACTCTTGCCCTCGTCTATGTCTTGACGCACTCAAATCCTATCCAATCTCTGCTATTCTTGCTGAATCTAATTCGTCACCCCTGTCCATTCGTAGGTCCCATTTAAGCTATTGTTTCCTCGTTAAACGTCTTCTATTCGCGCCCTCTACTCTTGTTGAGTCCTTCCTTTCGATTTATTATAGCTGACGCTTTACTCCTAGTAAAACCCCTATTCTAGCATTTATTTCGCACCATCTTAGTTCATTTTGACCGTACACTATCTCCTTTAATAATCTACCCTATTTTTCCTTTAACTTTACTGATCTCTGATATCCTCCTAAGGTATTTATTCTTCCCTCATTTTTTAAAAACCTCCGCCAAGCCGTAATTAAACAGATATTCTACAGCACTATCAATTACCTATTTCCCTCTCATGTTACCATTTACATGGATGGTTCGAGGGATCCTGGTGGTGTTGGCGCTTCCTTCATTCTTCTTGATTTTAACCTATCAGAATTTTTTCGTCTTCCTTATTTCTACTCCATATTCACAACCGAGTTATTGACTATCCTTCGCTCTGTTGTTTTCATTTCCTCAAAACACCTTTTCCCCAACTTTTTAATTATCTCTGATTCCTTGAGCACCCTTCAGGCCATATCCTCTCATCTTCCTGATCATTCGTATGACTCTTTGTTATCCTCCGTATACGTTCACTCATTCACAATCTTTCCTATCTCCAGTCAATATTGATTTGCTGCGGGTACCTAGCCATTCGGGCATATTTGGTAATGAAGCGGTTTCAGTTCTTTCTGCGAAGCGTTCTGCTTTGTATTCCTTTTTGTTGAAGTTTGAGCTTCCTGCTCCTTATTGCGCTTCCTATATCCTATCCTTTCCTTCCCCACTAGTTATTCCGACTATTTGTTCCTTTTTAACAAAGATTTCTGATCGGATTAAAATATAACCGACTTCATTCCTTACTATTTGTTTCTGGGTGAAGGTCCTTGGTTTACAAGCCCAAAATTAAGAAAAAAAAAAGAATCAAACCAGAAGTCAGCGGTGTATGTTTTCCCCATCCGGCAACATTTAAGGGCGGGAAGAGAATTTTTTTAGACGATGCAGGTAATGATGGTTTATTTAATTAATTTCTATATAATAATACAACATTTGACCTATATTTTCCTAAATTTTTATTGTAAAATATTGATAAAGAAGCCGTTGGCGGGAAACTACCGCAGGCGCCTAGAAAAAAAAATTGTTTTGCAGTGTACACTATAACTCGTCACTGGATCATCTGGATCAAAAAAATCAAGATGAGTTTATTAGGTAAAATGTTTCTCGAGGTATTTTTTTTTTTTTTTTAATCTTGGGCGCGTCAACTCAGGACATTTACCCAGCACAATGGACTAACAAATAACGAAACATAGGGACTTGAAAGTTAAATCAGGAAGCGATTAGAAACAGAAGAAATAAAGATAGCCAATATAGGAACAACAGAAAGAGAAGGAAGAGCAAGAATGTAGTGGGCACAGTAAGGGGTCGGGAGGCCAAGGCCAAGCAAATTAGATTAAAGGACTGCACGTTCTGAGGAGATAGATGAGCATTCGAATAGGTGATTTACATCACAGGTCAAATTTAAGACAGGAGGATGGGAGGGACACAAGGGAGACTGAACAATATTAAAACGAAAGAGGGAAGCAGGAAGCAGACTGTGATTAAAGCGGATGCAAATTATGGAAGAAATAACAGAACGGCTGATGCAGGGAAAATTATTAAACCAGGAAGAAGTAGGTGGAGAGGGTTGTATAGCAAGGTAAAAAGAGTTAGGATTGGAGAAAAGAGACGGATAAAGATCAGTCCAAAAGTCATGGTGAAAACGATAAGAGAGTGGACAAAGACATTGGGAGGAGAATCTGTCTATGAAACGGCCATTTACTGCAGCTAGACATGCCAATGAATCGGCAAGATCGTTACCAACGATGCCGCAGTGGCCCGGAATCCAAAACATGTCAATTAGGATAGAACGGGATGTTAATAAATTATAAATTAAGGAACGAATGTAAAGAATAATAGGATCTGACGATGGTTTAGGGAATGGAGATGATATGGCTGATAAAACGCTTTTCGAATCAGAGCATATGACGAATTTTGATAAATTGGATGATGAGGATATAAAAAGGATAGCACGTAAAATAGCCATGGATTCGGCTAAGAAGATAGAAGAAAAGGGAGGGAGTTGAAAAGACTCAGAATAGTTGATATCAGGAAGGATAAAAGCAGCTCCGACACCTGAAGCAGATTTTGAGCCATCCGTAAAAACCATGCTGTGAACTGGAAAAAGTGAATGTAGAGTTTGGTTAAATTCGTTGTGTATTACAGGAAACGGAAGAGATTTAATGCTCGAGGGAAGAGAAAATAGCTTGGGAGAAAACGACAGTTCTACGAAGTTGTAAGTGAAGTACGGGGATTTATTATAGGAGAGAAACGCCAGTTGTCCACAATATATTGATAGGAATTCACGAGTTTCGAGTGAGGAATATGAAGACGTTTAATCATAAATCTTTCACCGAGATAAAGTCTTCGAATAAATAAAGGAAGGAAGCCAGTTTCGGCCAGGAGAGCAGGAGTTGGAGAAGAATTCAGAGCACCAATACAGAGGCGAAGACAAGAGTTTTGGATGCGATCAAGTTTGTTAAGGAGGGATTTGGGAGCACTGGCATAAAGAAAAGAACAATAGTCTAATTTAGAAAGAATAATGGATCTAAAAAGTATGAGGAGAATATACGGATCGCCACCCCATTTCCGGGGGGACAACGCTTTTAGGAAATTTAATCTCTTGAAAGCCGATGTACATAAATAGTTGATATAATCGGAAAAAGATAAATTACTATTAAGAATGACACCAAGGTAGGAGAAAGAGTTAACTAGAGGAATAGGGAGTTGACACAGGAAAAGGTTAATTAAGGAACGGTTAAAAGGACGAAATGTAAAAACTACAGAGGCAGACTTCTCAGGTTCTCGAGGTAACGCTGTCGAGTTTTTTTTTTTTTATCAATTTTTTCATTTTTGGTAGCACTTTCCAGTCAAAAACGCTATTTTCGCTTTATAAAAATCGTCAAATTTGTTGTTTTAAAATAAAATTATTTAAAAAAAAAAAAAAAAACTCGAAAGCGTTACCTGGTGATTTATGTGTAGAATAAGTGTACGAAATTTTAAAAGAATCGGTGCATTAGATTTTGATTTATAACGTACGCCGACTTCAAAATTGACAAGTTTCAGAAAAACGCTTTAAAGTTTTGCACACTAAAAAATCCAAAATAAAACTCGATAATTCTTTTATACTTGCATCGAGTCATCGATGTCAGGTCCATAAAATATAGAACTTTCATTTAAAATGTCTAAAGCATCTTTTTGTTCTTCTTTTTTCTTTACTGTTATGTGCAACTTGTTCCTCGGCTCTGATAATTCGTAAATCGTCAGCTGTGCGTGCCCATTCATGAGAACTCGGCTCTGTACCGATCTGCACATCTTGCATAAAGGCCAACAAAGCAAAACAGCCTTCATTGAATGTGCATGCTGCTACATGAGATGCAATTTCCACGATGATTGATGTACCAATCATTGATTTTGGAGAAATTTTCCAAATAAACTGGTCGAGCTCTCAGTGTTGTTTTGAGTAAATCCCCCAAGACATCGCTGCAAAAGTTCGTCTTTGCTTAAGTCCTCATAAATCGATTTTATGGCTTTCAAAACATCAGTGGGAAGTGCAGTGTAGCTGTTTGAATTACTGCAGGGCATCTTTTTGCCGTACACACCATCAATCTTCGCCGTTCGGGCATTTCTCGTGCTGTAGATTCTCTTCAGTTGAGTTGTAGTGATAAGGTGCCCAAATGGCATTTTCCATTTTCTCTACAGAATCGCGATTGCACCGAATAGCCAAACCACAGTATACAGCTAGTTTGTCAATTATTTTAGCAGTAAGCTTGCCTTTGCCAGAAAGGCTTTTCCTTTTTAATGTTTTTCCGATCTTGGTTTCTGTATCGACTACACTAGTTTTTACTATTCCACGCAGACGAGTTCTCATTCGCTTTTGCACATGGCCTATACATGCTTTTTTGTTTATCACAAAATCCTCACCTAGGGTTTATTATTTACAACACCAATGTAAGTTTTCCAGTCACCGTCTCCAATGTAATTACGAAATTTCACTCCAAGATTTTTTAACGAACGTTGAAACATCTCTCTATAATTGACGATACTTGCATGTTTCCGGATGGTCCAGTGTGGTTGGCTTTGCATTTTCCGCTATTCACATGCTCTTTATACCACGTTTCATGCTCAACAGTACCTAATTTGCTTTCCCAAGTTTTGCAATTGTGGAAGTAAGAACTTTTTACCAGAATATCAATTACTTTTCCAATATGATATCCAGTCAGAGAAGCAACGCAAAATAACGAAGAGAATCCTCTTTTTTTCCACGTTCCGTCGCCTGTTACGGTCAATTATTTTGCTTTACATGTTGCCTGCCGGGCAGGTGCAGAAAAGCGGTCTGGAACAATAGATGTTCAAATGCTCATAACTCGGTTTATTTTGATCTTGAAAATTTGGTACAATATTCTTGAAATGTCATACTTACATTAATTTTAAAATAAATTTTAAAAAAAAGTTTAAAAACCTTACCCTTCCCTTAGGTACACCAGACGCTACGTTACCGATCGTTCAATGTAGCTGACGGAGGTTTTCACATGTTTTACGAGACAAGCTAATTAGGCACTTCAAGGTTAACAATGTATTACCTCATCTTCGCTTCCAGTCTGTTCATTGTTTCCGTTTATTGCATCGCATAGTAATATTGTTGTTTTTAAAATCGTTACGATGTAAAAATTTTATATAGAATTAGTTTACCATCTATGGTTTGTTAATCATCTATTACTTAGGTTATTATCCAAAGCATCCTTCTAAATCGATAAAATTGTGTTTAATCGTATAAATATTAATGAATACACCTCTTTATAATTTACATAGAATACATTAAAATCTCGGAATGTGATTAGGTGGGAAGGAAAGACAACGTACAAACACGAAACGTATCTTTTAAAATGAAACATAACAATCGCGCAAAGAGAAATCAATTTAAAAGTAAAATTTAGGTAATTTTTTACATTTCGTACCCGTTTGTATAATTAATTGTTCGCCTTTTTAACGTCAATGAAAAGAAATTGTCCATACGTAATAATGTAAAATATATTCCGTTTATTGTATGAAGATGTAATGTAATAAAAAATTGTTTTCATCACTTCTATTTGTTAACAGTAATCATTTAACTTAAACAAAATGAGAATAACACTTCTTGTCGGAAATTATATTTCTGTAATAGGTAGAAGGCATGTAACATTCGTTTACAAATTACAAATTCTAGTGGGATATTTACGAAAGTTCGCTATCTTGTTGCGAATAATTTTCACTTCGTAATTTACATTAAAAAACAATATTTACCATGATTCATACTAATTTCGCAAAGTTCACGTTGTAAATAGTTCGCTCGCCCTCCATTATCCACAGTATCACACCAAACACATTATTATTTCAAAAAGTACAGAAATAATATATAAAAAAAAAAAAAAAAAAAAAAAAAAAACGTCAATAATAAAAATGCGTAACAATCAAGTGTGCTTAAAATTAAACATCGAAAATCTACATTCAGCAGGGATATTTGAGCCTACTGACTGGGTCACATACTTCAGTAAATCTATACCCTAACCGTTGTTATCTTAGAATCGCCCAGACGAACCCTCTGTGAGTACATTAGTTTACGTTATGAAAAATGTATCAGCATTGAAACCTGTAAAAGCTGCGGAATGTACGGACATTCGGAAGATAGATGCAATGAAAATGAAGAAATGAAGAATTTGACCAAAAAATCGAAGGAGGAGCGAAGATGCTCACATTGTGTTATAGAGAACTACCGAAAAAGGGTGGAACAAACTTCTGACTCAAATATGAAGAGGGAAGCTGTTGGACAAGCATTGATGATGGTAAATCATAAAAGGTATGATAATAACTTATGTAGTATCTATAAAAGTCATGTCAAACTTGTGGAAAAAAGATACGATAATTTAAAAAAAAATAATAAATAAAAAATCGTTAATATATTTAAAATGCACCCTCTTAAACGTAGGTCAAAGTAAACATCAACAAATATAAATCTTGAAAGACAACAAACAAGATTTTATAATAATAACAGAACCCGATTTTGGATAAAGATAATCTACTGGGACTAAACGATAGCTATACAGCTATAAAAAGAAAAGATGTGTCAATTGCCATAAAAAATAAACATAAAGTCGAATTAAAAATTATCTCTGATTATATTATAATCGTTAAAGTACAAACAATAACCATAATTGCGACATATCTTTCTCCTAATGAAGAAACAGAAACAAAAATTAACATGATTCAAATGTACTTAAATAAAAATAACAGAAAAAAAATCTTAATTATAGAAGATTTCAATACTCGATCAACGTTATATGAAAAATTAAAACGAAATTATAAAACACAAAGAACAGAAAAAGTTGAGGAATTCCTTTTCAGCAATAACCTAACAGTTAAAAATAAATATAATAACAAAACCTTTGAAAACAAAAATGGTTCTAGTGTAATCGACCTTGTCATAGCAAACAACAAAATAAAACAGAAAGTACAAGAGATCAAAATAAAAGACAGCACTCTTTTTCAACACAAAACAATAAAATTAACCATAAAAAACGTGGAGAACCAACACGACAACTTACAGAAGATTAAAACAATTAATTAGAGCATCTTTGAAGAAGAATTCAAAAACACTGATCTAATAACAACAGAACAGAAATGTGGAAAAAACTTGTACACAATTCAGCGGTATGGGATAAGCCCTACAAAATAATAATGAACAAATTAACAAAATTTAATTTCCCCCCGTTGAAAAATGACCAGAATCAAACGGTAACAGACGAAAAGGAAAAGTATGAATTGATATGCGAAAAACTATTCTCACAAATAAATGATACAATACCAGATTATCCTAAAAACTGGAATAGTGAAGATCCTAAATTATCCATCGAACTATATGAAATCAATTACATAATCAAGAATTTAAACCACAGAAAAGCAAACGGACCGGATGGGACATCAAATAACATGATAAAAATAATTCATGAAAATAACCCAGACATTTTACTTACAATTTTTACAATAAATATCTTGAACTTAATTATTTCCCCTATTTTTCGAAAACGTGTAAAATAAAACTACTAAATAAACCAGGGAAAGATCCGGCCATGCCAAACTCATACAGACCTATTGCACTCTTGCCTAATTTGGAGAAAGTTTACGAGAAAATAATACGGTTTCTTTTTTGTTTTGGCTCGGACCAAATTGCAACGTCCTTCTGACCAATAATTCTCCACAATCAACAACACCCTAACAACATAAAATGAAAACCTAAACAAAAAATTTTAATAACCAGAAAATGGATAAAGAATAGAATAAAATAAAACTAGCTCCTTACATTAACAAAATAAACTCTAATGAATAAGGGGAAGAAAAAAATAATAACAATCGTGTTTCCTTCAATAAACCTAAAAAGAAAAAAGAAAATCTCATCACTAGAACAAAGAATATAAAAAATACACAATGGAGTATAAATACCGTAGGACATGAGGTCTTTAGAAAAAAACACAAGTCTCTTGTTGTCAAACTGGACGCAATTAAATAACAGGTGGTTAATGTCTTCTCTAAAATTTTGTTGACATGGGTATTACAACCTGTGCAGTGGCCGGTGTTTGAAAAGTTTAAACCCACTTAAATTAGAAGAACAGGTCACAAGAAAAATGATACACAGAAATAAAATAAAAAAAAAAAATCCACGGAAAATTCAATAGACACCCATATTAAAAAAAAAAATAGAAACCAACAAAATACACAATACAATGAAAACGACATTACAAGTGGAGCCTTTGATGCAATTAAATGGTCCTTCATATTAAACTGCCTTAAAGAAAACAATATTCAAGATGACTTGTTAAACACACTTAAAAGTTTTCTACTAAACAGAGAAATAAAATTCTATCATAACGAAACAATAATATATCGAAAAACACTACAAGCAGCAGTACCGCAAGGGTCAGCACTACTATCCCCAACTATTTTCAACATTACGATGGCTAAGGTATATAATATATGTGACCTTAACGAGAATAATATGGAACTTATAAGCTATGCAGATAATCTTCTATTAAAAGTAGGGATTCAGGATGTCAAAGATATCAAACCAATTAACACCGTCATCGAGGCAATAAATAACACTTTGAAACAATCAGGGCTAAAAATAAATCCTGAATTCACGTGTTACATTTAAACATATCAGTCGTGTGTTATTGCGTTCTAATTCAGTTTTCTCTTCGACTTTGTGTTTGTGCGATTGTGTATGTATATTATCGTGTTTTTATTAGTGTATTATATTATCTTATCGTATCTTTTTTATAGCCTTAGTTGGGCTTTCATTTAACGTATATAAAAAAAAACAGCGCAGGGTCGGCGAGCTGCTCGCCGATCATCATGCATAATATCACCCAGCTTATCAGTTCTCCCTCTGCTCTTCCATCGAACAATATGAATCCAGTGAAAAATGTGTCTTACGCTGAAAAAACCAAAAATAAAATTGCTCCCATGCAATTATTTGACGATCAAGGCATGGTGTTCAACTGCATTAAGGAATTCCGCGTCAGGGATTACTTGGTTGCTCTCACTAAAGTCATCATAGATCCCAAAATTATAGTAGCAGCTTCTAAGGTTAGCAAAAATCGGATGATTGTTCACCTCAAATCGAAGGATCTGATAGACGATTTCTTCATCAATCATGGTGGATTCGAGATAGAATCAAACTTCATAAAATGTCGTAGATTGGTCACTCCTATGAAAAAAGTCATCATGTCCCATGTTAACCCCCTCATACCAAATGACGTCCTTGAAGAATGTATCAAGACGGAACTAAAGCTTGAATTGGGCTCCAAAGTAACATACTTGAGATGAAACCCCCACGACCAGATTTACGGCCATATAGTTAGTTGGCGTCGCCAATTCTTTACTACCACAGAAATCAGTAAGGATAAACTCGAAGGGTCCTTTTTAATTCAGTATAATGAAAAAAACCATCGCATCTTCTTTTCATGTGACGAATTCTCATGCTTTAAGTGTCGCAAAAGAGGTCAATGATTGCACTAACGAGGAAGCTGAAGAAGGAGATTACTTTGAAGCTTACCAATTGGAAACCGACTCACCAGACACAGTGGAATCTGCATCTCCCTCTCCATCAACTCTATCCAAGGCATCTGAAGCCCATAATTCACAGCTTTTACAGTATCGATGCTGACTCTTTCCCTCCTCTCCGAATCGATGCAGCAAAGCGGCCCCTATCGGAAAGCTCGTTTTCCTCGTCCAACTCTCATCCTAGGAAGGTAATCCCGATAGATCTTTCCGATGGGTACAGGAAATCCGCAAAAAAGAAACACAAAACTGACGTTTCAGGAAATAATCAATCAGACAATGAAACCGACAGGACAGGAAAGACGAATAATTCAGATTCAGAATCAGATGATGCCTCCCTTGGGGAAGAAGCAACGTCACTCAAGATAATTTTCGCTCCACTCAAAAATCACATCTGCTTAAATTCGCACAGATATGAGTTTCACAAATTTTAGGTCATTCATTGAATTGGTAGGAGGACCAAACGCTCAAAATGCCATACAAGTAATGGAATATTTCAAGGTCACAAACACGCGGGCCCTCATCGAGATGCTTCAGGAAAATTACCCCCTTTTAGATCATACAAGAACGAAAATAAAGTTTACGAAAATCATAAACAAGCTGCAAGCCAGCCTGGACCAAAACGACCTGTAATAGATACAACTGAAAACAAATCTAATTAGATTATGAAAGTTGTAAATTGGAACCTCAATAGTATTCGCAGCAAACTGCCGGAACTGCAATCGATCGTTGCTCAAAACAACCCCGATGTAATTCTCCTCCAGGAAACTAAGCTCAAACCACTAGAAAAATTTAGTCTGAAACACTATACGCTATATAGAAAGGATCAAGACTCGGATTCTATAGCAAAAGGTGGAGTACTTTTTGCTACCAAAAGCAGTCTCCTTGTCGAGCCAATCAACCTTCTAACCAATCTTCAAGCTATAGCCGTCAAGATACGAACCCCAATTAATATCACCATCTGTTCAGTCTATTTGTATCAATCGGACGACGTTTTCAACGGTTGCTTGGAGCAATTAATAAAACAACCCCCCGCTCCCTGACTTCAATGCCCATAACACGATCTGGGGTTCAAAGTTTTCCAACCAAAGATGAAAATATATTGAGAATATTCTGGATTGTTTTGACCTAACGCTGTTAAACACCGGTGGTAACACTCACTTCAATGTGTTCAATGGTTCGCTCTCAGCTATCGATTTATCATTTTGTAGCCATTCTATTGCCCACGTAACACAGTGGCAACCCTTTGCATCTCTTTTTGGAAGCGACCATTTTCCATTGCTCATGGCGATAGAATCCTCAGAGAATAACAAGAATACCAAAAAATTCCCCAGCTGGAGGCTTAAAGACGCTAACTGGGAATTATTCTCCCAGTCGATAAATCTAAAATTTCCAGAAAACACTAGCTATGTCAACAAGATTAATGATTATATAATAAAGGAATTAACGGCAGCCGCTTCCGATAGTATTCCAAAAAACAGTCCCCGAACGACATGTAGACAAACGATATGGTGGAACCATGATTGTAGTAGAGCGGTCACGGAAAAGAATAGACTCCTGTCTAGAGCAAAGCGTCACCCGACGCAAAAAAACCTCAAAAACTTCAAAATCGCTCGGGCAAAGTGCAAAAGGCTCCTTAGAGAATCAAAAAGAGTCTTGGATACGATATACATCTACATTCAATTCCAGGACTTCAGTCAAGAAGGTTTAGGACAAGGTCAAAGTGTTATCGAACAAAAAAACATTTACAACCATCTCGTCGATAATATCTGATTCCGGCCCAACTTGCAGCAAGTTGGATATTGCGGAAAGCCTGGCCGATCATTTCCATAAATCATCCGCCACTGAATCGTACGCAGAATCGTTCAAAATTATTAAAAGGACCTGCGAAGGCCAATAAGCTCGCCCCTCCACCTCATGTACGCAAGAGTTCAATCTTCCGTTTACCAATGATGAATAAATAGATGCCTTAAATCATATGAGATCTTCAGCTCCCGGGCCGGATGGCATACATATCAATATGATCAAAAAGCTCCCTGCGGAATCCCTTAGCACAATTCTCCAATTCTACAATTTAATTTGGACATCGGGGAAAATTTCAAATGCTTGGAAAATGGCTCACATAATTCCAGTTTTAAAGCCCGGAAAAAACGCCCACCTCCTTGGCAGCTACCGCCCCATTTCCCTGACCAATTCTTTATGCAAATGTCTGGAGAAAATGACAAACGCTTGTCTAAAATGGATACTGGAACAAAAGCAACTGCTTGATCCAATGCAGTTCGGGTTCAGATCGCAGAGATGCACGATGGACCTTCTAGTAAAACTCCACCAGCAAATATGTGACGACTTTGTTTCGAATCAATACACAATGCTCATAAGCTTTGACCTGGAGAAGGCTTTTGATCGTACATGGCGACATAAAATCATTCAAACCCTAGTAAACTGGAATATCACTGGGAGCTTAATTTCGTCGAGGCATTCTTGACAGACCGCGCGTTTCAGGTTCGGATAGAAGATATCTTATCGTCCCCTAGAAATCAAGAAAACGGCACGCCTCAAGGCTCGATAGTTAGTCCGACCTTATTCATAATAGGCATATCCGATTTGTCCAAAATCATTGAAGCACCCGTAAAATATAATCTTTTCGCTGACGATCTCACAATATACATGACATCTGCAAATATGGAAAGTCTAAGAGTTCGTCTTCAAAACACGATTGATAAATTACAAGAGTGGTCTACAAACCAGGGCTTAGCCTTCTCAGCTGAAAAAACAGCTAGCATTATTTTCGACAATAAACGGAAAGCCATTTCGGCCTGTAAAATAACTCTGGGCAATAGCTCCATTAGATCAGCCCCAATGGTCAAAATCCTTGGATTAGTAGTCGACAGGAAGCTGTCTTGGTCGAGCCACATCGATGAATTTAAAACGAAATGTCAAAAGTCACTCAACGTCCTCAAAATGACAGCTCATACAAAATGGGGCGGAGATAGGAAATGCCTGCAGAACCTCTACTCCGCTCTTACGCTGTCTAAAATGGATTACGGTTCAGTCATATACAGATCTGCTAAACCTAATGTGCTGAACAGGTTAAACACTGTTCAGAATTCCGCATTAAGATTAATTTCAGGCGCATTACACTGCAGTCCAATTGACAGCCTTCATGCAGAAACTAATGTCCTGCCACTCAAACACAGAAGGATATTTCTTGCGCTGAAATATTTCTTTAATCTAGCCTCAAATTCATCTAACCCCTCGCATCAAAAAACGTTTTCCCCGAATTATGTACAGCTGTATGAAAAAAATCCAAAAAGCTCAAAACCCCTGGGGATCCAGTGCCGGAATGCTGTTAGCAGTATTCAGTGGACGACGATGGCTCATCAGCATATGACTGAAGCCCCTCCGTGGAACGCCAGCATACAGCAATTAACAAAATTTAGAGGCCAGAATAAGAAAAACAGCCAACATCTGAAGTCCAAATTAAAAAAACATGTATATTCTGTCTGGCAGAACGAATAGGAACAAAACTGTCGCTCTCAGAAACTGTTCAAATTCAAGGGAAACCTTACCTTCGGCGATGGAGCACCTCATACAGACAGGACCGACATGAGGAAACAACACTAGCTCGTCTGGGCATAGGCCACTGCCTCCACACACATAGCTACCTGTTTCAAAAACTACTGCAACCGACATGTGAAATTTGTGGAGTGCCGGTTACGGTGGAACATCTCCTCACCTCGAGCCGCAAATTTCGGCAAGAGAGAGCCGCCTGCTTCAAGGAGGATGCTGGTCTTGCCGAAATTCTAGCGGGCAATGAAAAGGCCTGCGGAAACATCTTCAAATTTTTAAAGCTCACCCGACTTTTTCCTTTTATATAGTTTATTATTCAGCAGCGCTTACCTCCTTTCTTTCCTTTTCTCTCTCTTTTGTTATTTAGATATCCTTTTTGTTCTTTTTATTTTATTAATCTATACTTATAAGAAATAAATTCTCGTTTATGTTCTTTACATTTATTAAACTATACGCATAAGATGTAACCTTCTCAGCGTCGCAAATGGCCTTAGCTGCCGAGCGACTTTAAATAAATAAATTATATATAAGATTCTATCATAATGAAACAATAATATATCGAAAAACACTACAAGCCGGAGTACCGCAGGGGTCAGCATTACTATCCCCAACTATTTTCAACATTACGATGGCTAAGGTATGTAATATATGTGACCTAAACGAGAATAATATGGAACTTATAAGCTATGCAGATGATCTTCTATTAATAGCAGGGATTCAGGATGTCAAAGATATCAAACCAATTAACACCATCATCGAGGCAATAAATAACACTTTGAAACAATTAGGGCTAAAAATAAATCCTGAGAAAACAAACAGCATTTTAGTAATAAGGAAACATAAAAAAAAAAGAAAATATAAAAGAAGATGTAGGAAGGGAACTCAAACTGGAAGATTCAAACATATCTTTAAATAAGGAAATGAAGTATCTGGGGCATCATATTAGATGAAAACCTCAATTTCACTGGTTACATCAATTACATAGTAGGAAAAATCCAAAAAGTTTACAGCAAAATAACTGCTCTATACAACAATATCTTTGGCATCAAATCTACAGACAGAAAAACTATATACTCGGCGCTACTGAAGTCCATAATAGAATATGGCAGCACAGTCTACCACCCCAAAATGAAAAAAGAAGATAAAAAGAAAGATTAGAATAAAGCAACGGAAAATATTTGTGAGAATTGTATCTGCATATAGAGCACCATCGTACACTGCAACCAATGTAATTGCAGGAATACTAACACAGATACAGAAAAGTAATAAAACTAAAGCAACAAAATCATCAAGCATTACCGAAAACAAAAAAAAGAAAATATAAAAGAAATAAAAATTAAATACAACAACCTCTGGCAAGAGGAGTGATAATGTTGAAAAATCAGGAAGAACCTTTAAACTAATTCCAAATACAGAAAAGAAAGTCGAATAAGCTTCGTTCCATCAAAGAGGACATTAACTTGTGGCAATCGATGTTCCGGCCAAGCAGAAAGGAGAAAGTAGCACTGTGTCGACTGCGCATTGGCCATACACGGATTACTCACCAATTCCTCTTGAACAAATCCCCACCACCTCTATGTGAAATTTGTTCCTCAGTTCTCTCCGTCCAACACATTCTACTAGACTGCAACAAATATAATCACACTCGCATCACGTTTTTCCTTCCGTCTACCTCGAAAGAACTCCTACGTAACAATGAAGTAAGTATAAAAAAATTATTTGCTTATCTCAACTCCACTAACCTTCTATCGCAACTATAGAATCCTAACTTTCCGTGCCTCTGGCCTTTGTTGCAGTTCATGGTACGTAAATGAAGAAGAAGAAGAAGAAGGATTTAAAAATAAGACACTAAAACCTAATTTCTACCTCACTCGATTTTTAACAGGATATGGGAATTTTGGAGAATACCTCAAAAAATATAAAATAAAAGAAAAAGACACATGCATAAACTGTAAAAAAGACATAATTGATACTTTGGATCATACTTTTTTAAGCTGTCCAAACTTCAGTCAAACCAGCATAAAACATAAAATAGAAGAAATCAATCAGAAATGGTTTATCAACCGGAAAAACACACAGATAACTGCGGAATATGTAAATGAAATAATGAAAAACAAAGAAAAGTACATTTAAATAATTAGGTATTAACGTTAAGTCGCGTACTCAATTAATATAATTGTGATGACCTGCCGAACACTGATAAACGAATACAGCAAAAAGTGATCTCCAGGCCATAATACTACTATCGTAAAATTGTACTTTATAATAAATGAATTAAAAAAAAAAAATCAACTATGGCGACCTTTTCTTTTTAAACGCATATACGTATATATTTATAAAATATTACACGCATTCCTATATGAATATTTACACACACACACACACACATATATATATATATATATATATATATATGTGTGTGTGTGTGTGTGTGTGTGTGTGTGTGTGTGTGTGTGCCCGCGCGCCATAGGATACTTTAAACAATTTTCACTAGGCAGCATTGTAATTTATGATAAATTTGGATTTTTAATATAAATATCAAATTTAAAAAAAACAAAAAAAAAAAACATAGTTACCTTGCATTTATAGTTTTGCAATGGATTGTTTAATATATTTTACATATACACTCACACACATACGTAAATAGGCAAAAAAAAAAAAAAAAAATGTCAGATCTTCAACATTTCAAATTGAGAAATTTCTCCGCATCTTCTATATTCACAAAAAAAAATTATAGATTTACACGGCAGCGCTGCACGAAATTTCCACAGCCTTTGAAGTAACTAATTTCCCGAATACTTACCATAGTTTTTTACAAAATAAAATTTACATGTAAAAATATCACAGATTACGCCTGCACCCACGCTAGAGCCCAGACGGATAGTTTTCTGTAATTCTCGTATGAAGAGCCGGTTTTAATTGACTATGTTATTAGCGTGATAAAAAGAGGTTACCCCTTTTGTTGTAAATACAGTCATTAACGCGTATTTTTTTTTCTTTTTTTTTCGAGTCACCAATATTGAATATTAAACGGTCTTTAATAGTTTATTTTGACATTTTTAATCAAAACTCCTCTCCGGAGGCTGCTAGCTGTGTTAATTTTATGAAAATATTTGAATAATAATATAAGATTCGAGAATGGAAAGAATGAGAGGAAAAAAGGCAACTGAAATCTTTGAAATACCTAAATAATTACTTTTTGAATATAGCCCGCACAAAGAAGTAAACCGGATGTTTTCTTTTTAATAAATCAATAATGACAAGCTGTGTAAATAAGTTTACTCGGTTAATTATTAATAAATATACTTTTTTATTAAAAAACGATTCTAAAAGAACGTAATTTACTTACTTCGCTCAGCTTGCACGATACAGACCAAAAACAAATTAAGTGCTAATTTCAAAGAAAAAAATTTATTTTTAGGAAACAAGTAGGTTAAAGTAAATGTCATTTACGAGATGATCTCTGCATGTGTGTATGTGTGTATACATGTATATATAGAATACATTTAATGTTAATTTTAAGGTACATATATATATATATATATACACACAAAAAACGTATACACACGCGCATACATTTATTCGCATAAGTACAAATAAATAAAAGTATGTATGTGTATAATTTGAGAGGCGCAACGTTATTTTAATGATCTTGAACCAAATAGAAAAGAACGTCCAAACAATGTTTCATTTGAAAAGTAGAAACTGCACATAGAGAGAGAAAGAGAGAGAGACACAATAAATAATGTTGCGTAGCAGTAATATTTGCGAAATGTTTGTAGTTCCACTTTGGAAAAACACGTATAATTAAATATTAATCTGTTAAAAATGAAAATAAATAAATAAATAAATAAATAGGAAATAAAGTTCATATCGTGAATTTAATGACTAAAACGGATACATCTATAATATTACACACATCCTACGTATCACGATTAACTCTCATATACTCGCATTTACTTATTTTATTATTTCTATTCGTTACTAGAAAGTAAATCATCATCAACATTCTAAAATTAATTGACTAGACTAAAATAATTTTTAAATAATAGTATATATAATCTCATTGGTGGGTACAAAATTAAAGTATTTTTCCCTTTATAACTTTAAACTCCTATATGGGGTTTTTCTTTTCATCAGTTTATTAATAATAACAATAACAATAACAATAACAATAACAATAACAATAATAATAATAATGATAATAGTAATAATATAAAGGCGACGGTATCGAATAATTATTCAAATTTAAGCTCATTAAAGTCTCTGAAACTTTACATAGAATGTGAAAAATGAATTACAATTTTACCAGCGCGATAACACAAAAATTCGAATAATATTATTCGTGAAACAGTTCTTTGTTTTTATTAATTATACAACGATTAATAGTTCTCATCAATACTTACAACACTGTTCAGGTTCACAGAGCATATTAGACACTTACAAAATATGAAACGATATGTAATTAATAGCTTTACAGCATCAAAACTGATTGTATACAAATGAGCACGGCGATTCATGTCGTTTATTAAATAAACGTTGATGAACCAAAATTTGACCGCAAAAAGAGAGTTTAATTCGTTGCATAAGTATAGTTTTTTTTTTCTTTTTTTTTTTTTTTTTTTTTTTTTTAACAACTGCTTGTTTCGAAAGTAGTTAAATACACGAATAGCTTGGCGCGGACAGAAAACGACGTTGGCGGTTCTAGTTCTTTCGTGTCCTTATCATATACATCGATGTCTTTAATTTGCATTTTAAATTCCGATTCATTCAGTCTCTATCGTTTTTAAATATACGAGCATTTTCTACTTTTTTAATATTACGTTAATTTAAAACTTTTTTTTCTTCCTATTTTGAAAACAATATTTATATTATATTGCACAAGTTTCGTCAGTTGCACTTAGAGGGTCTCCTATCGTTTTCGAGTGTAAATATAAATGTCTACACGTACTTATAGCGATCAATTTTAATAGTAGCATTATGACCGATTAACATTACAACTACACATAGCAGAGACCGAAATCAACCTTTGTTATAACAGGTGCTTTGGCAGCAAATATATAATGTAAAGAAACCCTGACTAACGCATATCGTAATTAATAATGTTCTAACAATTTTATTACATTATTCTTTTTTTCCAACTTTTATTAAAAAGAAGAAGGAAAAAAAAACCAATTCAAATTACTGAAAAAAATTAAAATTCTTGTCGATCAAAAATCACACTAAAAATTAAAACGCCCATGATTTCCTTTCGCGCCTCAAGCTACTTATTCGTAAACGCGCAACTATATAAAAACGCAATTTGTAACCGCTAGATTTTTTTTTTTTTTTTCTGTTTTAATCGGTGAAATATCTGAACGATTTTATATAACAAACTGTTATCGCGTAACAGTAAAAAAAAAAAATTCTTGAAAAAGAATTTTTACGAAAAAAAAATTAAATTTGGTAACTTTTCCAATTAGAACAATAATAAATGTAAAAATTATATAGATTCGTAAAATTGTCTGTTCTTTCCGAACATTTCTTTTCACTTCGAACAACGACGAAAACGTCTGTTTTTTACGTAAGAAAATCGATAATTGTACAGGGATATATATATACATATACATGTAATGAATTACCGATTGACTGTAATTTTAGAACAGTAACCATCGACAATAAACAGTTGCGCTTATTTCGAAGGGAAATTCTGAAGTGAAATTGTTACGTATTTTCATAGTTCATATAAAAGCGAAAGAAAAAGAAAAAGAATAATAATAATAAGAAGAAGAAGTAGAGAAGAAATTAAATTAAATTAAAAACGCTTACTATCAATTTTTTGATATTAACTTGGCGTTTCTATACTCGATTTTATGAACTAGTTCATATACAGACTTTACGATTGACTCTGCGGGAGCTCTGCTGCAACTAGCGCGAACTAGAAATTGGAAAAAAAGAAATTTAACATTACACAATTACTAACAAATTTCAAATCGCCCTTGGAACAATGCAGTAACTGCATTAATTATCGTTCTTATTACAGTACTAAATGGAAGGGGGGAAAAAAAAGAAAAAAAGTCGACCATTTCGAGAAGAATTTTACACGAATTGGACTTAAATATAAAACAAAAAAAATTTCTCTATTTGAAATATAACGATAGAAAAACGACTGTTGGAAAATCGGAGAAACGTGATGGTGTGCATAGAAAACTTGTTCAATGTATTTTCGTTGGTAAAAAATAATTTTTTCTCCTACCACCGGTTGGTTACCTCTTATGTTTTTTTGCAATTCAACATAATTTCAGCTTGCTGTGTTTTGTAATATTTTTATTATGAGGTAATAGGGCATACGGAAATGCGATATTTCGAAAGTACACAATTTCATATCGATTACTTATATTAAATGTAAGAAATCAGAGACAATATTAATGCTCTCTCTTTCGTAAGAACTAACGGAATACTGTTTTTAAAGCTCTGAGAGCGTTAGCCCTAGGTGCCAAGAAGAAAGTAGAAGTGTAATGTGAAAGAAAACCCTTATTATTTCAGAATACAATCCTATCTCCAGAATCAAATATCCGCATGAGTTGCATGAAACATGTAAGTAATAAACAAGCACATTTCTTTCATTTGTGTCGTCATTCAATATTACATCAACAAATTAAATAAAACAATGAGCGAAGCATTGCAATGGACAAGTTGTAAGTAAAAGAGTCATTCTCCATTTACTCGGCAAAAGAACAAGCTATTTAACTGTCGAACATTTATTTTTCATCGATGCAGCATTATTAAGAACATGTGATCTTAATAGAAAAAATGTTGGCTTTTGATGCATTACAGATTGGACTAGCTTACTGTATTTAAGATAAAAGATGTCAACAGCTTCCGGATTTCCAAAGCATGTTCCAGATTCGAATCACCGTCTAGTATCGGTCTACTTCGAACCCGAATTTGGTAGTAGAGAATTCCGATTTCCAAAAAAAAAAACAAACAACCGGAAATGGCCTTTTTAGTATTTTTAGCGCCTTTTAGTTGCACTGCAAGTACCGTAATTGTCTAGTTTTTCGCCAAATTTGTAACTCGGTACATTCGTCAAAATGTCGATGTTTTCATGCAGCTAGATCCGTTACTGTAATTGGTCCATTTTTAATCTCGAAGCATTTTCATTGTGAACTACTTACTACCAAAAATCGGAACTTAAAATGCACCACATAAACGTATCCGGATTAACCCCGACTGAAGTCATATTTCGTCAGCCAGAGAACAATTTTTTCAAGTTACACTATCATGACGATTTAAAGTTCGACTCTTCTTCAAAACTAGCATCCGCTACACCTAGAGTCAGCCCGCAGAGGTTGAGAAATGCTTAAACGACGTACGAAAGACTAAACTGTAAACAGCTTATTATTACTTTTTTTTTTTTTTTTACTGATATTTTTAAAAATAATTTAAAAAGAATATGTAATTAATAATAATATCGTGAGATCAATGATCGTATCACTTTCGTATTAAAAACTAATGTGAGCGAAAACACGATATTAGTGTTTCTTCCTTTTAAATTTTTGTTTTAATCTCCATCCGAAAAGAACCGCGGGTTATCTACGCGTCATATTTTACGCGGGTTTCTATTAAAAATAAAAAAATATCACACACGAGTTACATACGTTATACCGGCAAAGTATATAATCCAAAGGTTTAATCGCAATTCTTTTTCGCTTTTTTCTTCTAATTAAATTAAATTAAATTAACGAAACGTCTATGTGTTTTTCTGGTTTTTCACTTGTTATTTTTAAGTGACGTAACATATACAATGGAAATACAGAAAAACAGAAATTATTACAAAAAGCTGTAATTATTGTGAGCTAAAAGAGCGACAGTTAAACGTGTCTTCTCCGGAAATAGCGAAATTTTACGATTCGTATATCGATTAAAAATGTCGACAATTAATTATTTATTCAGTTTCACACATTAACGTAATAGTATGTTTATTTGTTCGTTCGTCTGCGGATGGTCATAGTCAGTTCCAAAAGTCTACAGTGCTACACAGTACCCTCACTGAAGCCAACTTACTGCAAAAAGAAGATAGCGGTCATGGACGATTTAAAAAAAAAATGTCAGTCGGAATAGTCATTCCGCCTGACATTTTTTAAATCGCGTTTAAAATTTCAACAGGGATGCTTCGGCCGATTTTAATCCGGAATACCTCCTATTTTAACGGGGTATTTCACGTACAACCTCTTCGGAAATTTTTTAATTTACACGAACTATATTTATTCGAGATATTTACACTACTTAACCCCCCCCCCCCGGTTAACATTACTTTTCGAGTAGTTTATTTTCGTTTTTTTTTTTTTTTTTATAACTTACAAAGCTTTTCCATAAACTTGCTCGTGTGGACTAGTTAAGAACATTACTTTTTGAAACTAATAATTGTTTTCCGAAAGTTGTAACGTAGCCTACGTTCTAAAAAGTGAGATTATTCAATCTGCCATAGGTATAATATTTTCCATAAAATCTACCTAATTACGTTAATTGAATTCATTATTATAGCATGCGAGTTTTCTCCCGTTTTTTTTTTTTTTTTTAAGTAATAATATTACTGTTTTCAGTTAAAACAATACAATAAAATACGCCAATTACAGAATACAAGTGAAAGGTGAATAAAAATATATAAGTCACCGAGACTATTACTTCCGGTTTCAGGAATAAAATATACTTCCTTACATTCATGGCGAACATTTACATGTTATATTTGTAAATCCGTATTTTCACCATGAACATGTACATTTTAAAATCCGAAATTCTATTCGTCAATTTACACGGTTTTATCTATGTTTTAAGCGCGTTTTATTTTCTTCGTTAGTTTTATATTTTTACAAGTAAATCGCTCGCGTCGCTATACCGATCTCGTTCAATTTAAACCGCGATTTTTGCTTAATGCGCACGTGCAACAGTAGATCGTTATTCGCATAAAGAGAGAAGAGTTGTCGTAGAAACTTTCAACGAATATTACCAAAAATATGTTGATATTATTGAAGAAAAACGAAGTTCAACAATAGTAAAAAGATTAAAAACAAACGGCAGAAAACCAATTCGCACGATAAATTTCGATGTCCGTTCATCGCACTATTATTGCGAGAACGGGAAATTTTATATTCAACTAAAATGAGTAACACGCTTATTTATTCGGTTTTTTTTTTCCTTTCCTTTTTTCCTTCTCCCATTAATGTGTGATTTATAAAATGCCGAAATTAAATAAATACCGAACAACCCACATATTGGTTTCGGATTTTTTTTTTTTTTTTTTTCACCCACCACCTAAACGAATACTTTTAAATATAAGAAATTTAATATTTTTTATCGAATAACAAATTTAACTTTTAATTTTTAGATTCCCTAATTCTTGTCATTTGTAAATAAAATTAAAACGAGACCGAACTCAAAATGAAAAAATATCGATATACTAAAAATGAAATTCTCACCGAATCAAGAAACATATAGCCGAGTCTAAAATTAAAAGTCTAGACTATCGTGATTTCTTCCTACACTAAGCTCTCTTCCATGCACATACCAACTTCTCCTTACAAACACACACACACACATATATATATATATATATATATATATATATAGATATAGAAAACATCAATTACAAAGTCCGACTTGCGCATCCCAAAATCGCTCGCATTGTTACCGAAAGACACAACACAATATTGTCATTAACGAGATTTCCGATGAATAACAATATTTATTTAAAAAGATACATATATCCGTGACAGTCTCACACAACAACTACAATTGTCATCGCACGACCTACATATTCTTAATATTTCATCACCAATATTTTTACTCACTATTAATAAGCGGCATCACTATATCGACCGCAGACAGACGGGTGAGCTGTTAACCTGTGGTTTCATGCAGAGTGAATTTCAGTGGATCTGTCGAGTAAAAAATTATTGTTATTTTGTACGATGGTGCAGCGTATTTTATATATCCCGAATTTAAATCCTTTTTTTATTGCGGTCGAAATAAGAAATTTTAAAAAACAAAAATGAAATTTTCCATTACTTTTAAAACCGCCTCTCAACTAGGCTAAAATTATTTTCATACGTTTGGCGTATTTATTTTTATTTAATTTTGAAAAAGAACATAAGTGAAATAGTGAAATCAAATTTTTCTCGGGTACCTTAAAAGAATTATGTGGATTATACCTTTTGCCGGTAACATATGTGTAGTATTAATACGTTTCTCTATATAACTAATACATTAGCGATAGACTTATAAGAAAGACTACTAAGTGAGCTTAGAATCTTCAGCGGTATTCGTACATACGTTCTGTATATATATATATATATATATATATATATATATATATATATATATATATATATATATATTTAATAGTATTATTAAAAATAGTAATAATATATACTGGCCATAGGACGCAGGATAAGTGTCTAGGAGAATTCAGTCGGTATGCATTGACTACGATGTTTGTTCAAAGTGTGATCGTCTACGAACACTTTAGAACAGACATTGCACAGAAATATCTCAGTTTGGCCGTGTTTCCGATACAAGTGCTTCTTCAACTTCAGCTCCCACTGGAATTTCATGTTACAGAATTGGCAGGTAAATCGGAATCGTTTACAGCATACTATTGTATGTTTAGCCAGCGTATTGAAAGCGGTATCGTGGCTGTAACTTTTCCTACATTTGACGCATCGGCGACAAGTCAATCCTTTGTTTACTGAAAAATATTCGAACATGTCCTCCACTTTTACAAAAGCAAACGGGCTGTTGTTACCGGTATTATTATTATTATTATTATTATTATTACTCGCAGATTCTGGCACTTTTTTCCCGTTATCCGGTCCTTCTTCTTCATCTTCGCTAACATTTTCCGAACACTTTTCTAAGTACGAATTTGTCGATAATGCAGTATTGTCAGTTGTTCGGCCCCCATCCGTCTTGTTCCCTTCTAACTCGGTACCACTAGCGTGACCGTTAACTTCCGTGTTCGACGATGCGACGTTCGCGCGCCCGCTTTTATTAAATCCGTTTTGTTTCGACGTTAATATCCTTCTCTTCGATGATGTTTCATCCGAATTTCCATTGATACTCGACGGCGATTTCGGTTTTTTCATTTGATTATTGACACGATCGCCGGCTAATCCGAGAACCGAAGGAACACCATTTGCAGCGTTAATTTGACGACCTTTTCCTTTGCTCTTTTCACTTTCAACGGTTTGCCTTTCCTCGGCCACTATTACAGGTTTACGTTCAAACAGGTCGCTAGAAGCGTTTGAAGATACTAACCAATCCGGTATAGAATTAGAATTGGCGCCTTTCTTCATGGTAGTTGTCTTTTTCGGCACTCGTCCTTTTCTAGTAGCCATTTTACCTCTCCTACTGGAAGTATTTCTCGTCGCTTTTCGTTCGGTTTTCTCGATAGTCTCTCGTAAATCAGAATTCGCGTCATTCTTACAACTGTCCGAGTGATTCTGTCCTATTTTATCGTCGGTCGAAGTGCTATTGTAATTGAATTGGAACTTGTGATCCGTGTTTAGATGAAACATTAGTGCTACATAATAGCGGAATGTTTCTGCGCACAAATTACAACTGTAACCGTTATTGTCTTTTTTGAACAGTTTCATCTCCAACCCGTTAAGTTGCCTAACTTCGTTCGGTACGGTACCGTCGACGCCGCTGTTGCTGTCAGTTTGTAGCTGTTCCATATTCGAACGATAACTGTTGAACACGTTAGACGGCAGTTTGGTCCGTTTGGCGCGATTCGATGTTTCGGCACTGTCGGTTGAACCGTTCGGCTTAGCGGCATTTGACGACCTTCGTTCTTGTCGCGCCGTATTCTCCGCGGTGTTATCTTTCAGTTTGACACGATTCACACGCAAGTCAATCGGTGCGTCTGAGTTGTAGTCGTCCGTCCATAACGATAAACGTTCATTTTCGGATTGCGTTTCAATTTCCGTGCGATGAAACGGTTCCGACGAATCGTTATGAGCCAATAAGGGGTACTTACTAGCGTCGGTGGTTTTGCTACTCTGGACATCTTCAGGATTGAAACCGTCCTCGTCTATTATTAAATTCCAATTATCCGTATCCGAATCCGAGTCTGAAAGGTCCGCTTCGCCATGTTTAGTACGCGAACCGGCCATATTAAATTAAATAAATTCCACCTGTAACACGAAGAAATAGTACATAAAAGTGCAAATAGGAACCTAGATATGGGACTCGGCACTCGATTGCACAGTTTGTATTCCGGTGACAGTTGCCGTTGTGTCGTATAATTAGAAAAAATTTCCCGATACAAGCTGATTAAAAATTGTAAAAGGAATCGCAAAACGTAGTCAATTCGGTGGCTAATACGGGTTTCGTTAAGAATGTTAAGCGAACTTGTGATAGAATTCTTGAAAAGATCAACTACAACGTCTTATTTTGAATGAATTAAATCAGTGAGATTTTCAACTGAAGCAAAATTTCTATTTTTCCAAATATTTTACAGTAAACACCATTTTTTCCCCTTCTTTTGCTACTGATTGATTTGAGCTAATGAGTATCTTCAAAATTAAAATTAATAAATACCCGTTTTTCAGTTTTTGTAAGTAGTCGACTTTTACAAAAAAAAAAAAAAATATCTATAAACATCTTCTGTGGGAAAAAAAACAAAAACAGAACAAAACTTTTATTTATTTTTAAGAAAGATGCGAACACTTTAATTTAAAAGTAAAAATTATTTCAATTTTAGCCGAAGTTTAGACCTCTGTAACCGATCTCTTTTAAAAGCAGATTTTTTTAGTTATTATATTTCCGTTTTACAATGAAAACTATCTTTATTTTCTTTCGTTTATTATTAATATTCTTATTATTAACTTATTTATTCGTATCGTCAAAAAAAAAAAACGTGCCCCTTATTATATATTTAATTTCGTTTTGATTTACTATTCCTTAAGACAATAATATTTCATTTACGATGTATATAGCTTAAGTATTCATACTTTTAAATTTAAATAATAATCACTCTCTTTTTTAGAAATGTATTAATAATTATTATATGTAACATAATAATTATTAATATATTTCTGAAAAACTGTGTGTTTATTATTTACAGTTACTGTGTATTGTTTGCAGAAATGGTAATTATAAATAATGCCAATATTCATATTTTTAATGATCGACATTCTCTCACAAAATCAATCTAATTTATTCTTTCGTCTCTCTTTCAACATTTTCTATATCTCTTTTTTACGATTCTCGTCAAAATAGTGTGTTTATTATTTACGGTTATTGTATTATTTGCAGAAATGGGAATTATAAATAATGCCAACATTCATATTTTTAATGATCGACATTCTTTCACAAAATCAATCTAATTTATAACCCCATTTTTTTGTCTCTCTTTCGTTATTTTCTATATCTCTTTTTTACGATTACCGTCATATACGCAATAAATACTTTCAAGTCGTTACTTTTGATGTATAGAATCGGTTACAATTCAAAACAATGTGCACCAAATCATTTTCAATTTAGGGGAATATTATCTCAGAAATTTATCATCGAAAACTGAAACGTGTTAATTCGATGATAGGTACAAAAAGAAACTTTATCATTTTTGCACTCAAAAAAAAAAATATGATATAAATGAAATTTAAAAATCAACTTTTTTTCTTCTATCAATAATAGAATTAAATCATTACCGATGTTTTTTTTATTATATGTGATTTCTTCCTGTAACCGCTTATTAAAAGTTTACATACCGATGTTTTGATTCGTCGCTAAATTATTCTGACGGGGTATCCTCTTACGGCCCGATTTTTATCGCACTGAAAAAAGTATTTCGCAAAGACTTTGCAATCACTTCTAACTACAACGGGGATTGTTAATGGGTTCGTAAAACTCATCGAATAAAATCGTGACTAAAAGAATATTATTATCTATTTTATTGTTGGACAATCCGAAATAGTTTACTTTTCAAACCGATAATTTTAAGATTTCCATATGTTTCACTTCGTTCGTTTATTTTCTATAAAAATAAATTACAAATTTTCTATCTTATTTTCTTCTACAGCAAACACGAAGAAGATACACCCTCAAATTTTTCGTAATATTTTCATAATAATTATATATTTTTTTTTTCCTTTTTTTCTTCTTTTTACTTTTTCGAAAAAGTTTCGCAGACAGTCTGAACTATCAGCCTTTAGATGTTAAGCCAGGTCGCTAATCCTAGAAATTTTGAAAGCGTAATTTTAACGGCTTTGAGACAGTCGGGTTTTTATTTTATTTAATTTTTTTGAGGTAATTGACTGAAATTCACGTATCTAAATAAACGAATAAGAATAGAAAATGGGGTATTCTTCCAAGTTGTACACCGTTCGACTCCGAGCATTCTGACTACCTACTAGCACATTCTTGTTGTAAAGAGTGTAATATTTAGTAATTCTATGTACAACGCGAGCATATGTAAAAGTACTGTTGAAACTGATTGCGATCGCTTATTATCGCGATACAAATACAGTCTCCAAAGTGTGTATACGTCTATATACTGATCCGCACGCATGCGATGGTATAAGTAGGAAACCATTTTGATGCCGATGGGTTTTGTTGTCGGAGCCCCGAAAAAAAAGTCATTGTTAATGGAGCTTTTTAAAGATGCGACTAAATAGTAAATAACTTTCGACCATTCAAGTCCAAAAATAAATAGTTTGCATTTGTAAAAACCCAATATAAATTATTAATAACATATTTGAAAAGTACATTTGTAACTCTCGGATATTCCACAAGGGCGTAATTTCTTTACGATCGTAAAGTTGGTAACTCTAAGAACGTTTCAGAAACAGCGTCGGATTTATTTCCAGTACACGTTTGATCAGTCACAAAAAATATGAAATTCGACTCGAAGTTCAATTTTAATATCACACATTCTTCTTACAACTTCCGGGACGATAAAAATATTACTAACATAATAAACTGAATTCGCAGATTTATGTAAAGAATAATCGAGAGATAAAAAACCAACATGGTAGACTATCAGCGAGAGGCAGAAAAATACTAGTTTTTCCATGTACTATGCCGAGAGTTTGTTTTTTGATCCTTCAAAATAAATATTAAAAGAAGAAAAAAAATATATAAAAAAGTTTTTTAAATTTATCGATTAATCTACTTCTACCATTGGGCAAAACAAACGTGTTTCCCTTTTCTTTTTTTTTTTTTGAATTCGTCTACAAGGACATTGGCCCAAGAACAAAGGAAAAAGGACGCAAGAGGCTCAGATGACGTGTTTATCCTATTTACATCAAAATGATGGAAGAGATAAAATACTATGTTGTTTTCTTTTTTTCTTTCTTTCTTGCAACTAAGTAAATACATATTGAAAAAAACTTCGTCATTAAGGTTTGGTCATGCAGTGATAAATAATAAATTGTCTAAAATTTTCTAACCTTTACCATTTTTTTTTTTTTTTTTTAATATAAATAATTCAAAAAAAAATAGTCAATAATCATTGAAATAATATTTAATAGATTGAGATTTGTTGTGTAACATACAGTGCTAGTTAATAAATAAGTTAGTAATACGTATTATTATTTAACGTAAACGTTATATAATTATTAATGTATAACGCCATCCCATCATATAACTCGAAGACAACACAACGTTCAACTAAGAGCCGATCTGCTCATCTGTATTATTTAATTTATTTGATTACCGTAACAGAGTTAATTTTATTCAAATTAAGTAGAAAACCAAATAATCAAGCTGATTCTACATTAATTCCATCATAATCAACCTGAGCATTGATATTATTTACCGATATTTATATAATGGTATTAATGGGTTTTTTTAAATGTTTTACAATTTGCATCATTCCACAGTCATATCTTTATTTAAGGTAAAGTTTTAAAGCTTTTTCATTTTATATTTATTAATAGCGGTATCTGTTCGAGAAACGTTACACGAATATATCATTTCAATAGTTGTAGCTTGCATAGTTTTTAACTGTAATTAGTTTTATTACAAACATTTTTTTACCTTTTCCTAATTTCGTATCTTGTAACATTCTCTGGTGTATAGAATTATGTTTTTATCAAAAGTTTCACTATAGGAATTGCTTTGAAACAAACAACTGTCTGCAGAAAGAACTCTTAAGCTGGCAATAAACCAATTTTATGTAAAGAGTTGTCTTTATCGAGAGTTGATCATTTTCACCTATTAACTTTACTACACTGTTTAAATTTGTCCGTAAACATGGAAATAACAAAGTCTATTTATATACGTCTTATTTATAAACCGTTTGATTACGGTAATCATAAATTTGCCGAATTATTTATACACTACCGCTTGAACTGGTTTCTTCTGTTATCGAAATAAACCCAAAGTATACATTTTCTTTTGGATTTACCGAGAAATCTCTATGCTGCAGAGAACACAGGATTTTCAAATTCAATCGTAGAAAATTAATTAAATTTATCTGCCGATGGAATTTAAAATAAAATTTTCTTTTTGCAAAAACGGAAGAATATAAAATTATATTTAAGAATCTTCCATCTTTTCCCAGACTCTAGATGAATGAAATAGTATTGGTAAAAATGAATTTACTACGAACATTAAGATGGGAGGAACATTTATTACGACTATACTCAAAAATATAAATAATAAATATAACACTAAATAATAATTTTGAAATTCTAACTTCTAAGTTACGCAGGTGATTTTATTTCAGTACAGTCTCGAGTATCAGAAAGCCGTTTATATTGTACGCGAATTAACGCGAATACTAGTATTTAAAAATTAAATATTGCATTATTTATGTAATAACTGACAACAATAAAAAAGTAAAAAGAAGCATATATTATCCAAAATACAACGACCAATAAACCTTTGGTAATAAGAATAACACAAATGACTAGTAAAAGTGCAGTACTTGGAATTTATTTTCATTGGGTTCAAAATAAATAGAAATTAATTCGCTCGATTGTAAAATCATCTCATTTGAAATTAATATTATCATTAATTTTGCATTGCGATATATGTATCCAGACATTACTTTAATTACTTGGACTGTCGCAGTGATATTAATTAGAATTTAAACAACGACTGATATGTTCTCGAAAGGGTATTGATGTAGCGTAATAAACAGTATTGATATGAACGTTAATAACAGAACTGACAAAATGGGTTTATGTATCATATTTCAAAGAAATTTTTTTTTATCTGATTAATAATGCAAACACTTCTACTTCGCTTGTTGTAGTAACGCCTCCTCCATTTGTAATCTCTTTGGTTATTTATTTACGTAAATTTCTTTTCTAAGATTTTCAACGAATAATAATATTTTAATTAATAAATAAAAGCATTTATTTTTACTGAATAAACGAAGAAATTATAAAAAATTTACTGTGTTAATTAAACGAACTTCTGTCTTTCGCCAATATCACTTTCTTAAGTGTGTATTAAGTACACTCAACGAAAAATTAAATTGTTAATAAATTCGTGAAAGCATAAACACACCACCAAGAATAGATAGTATTACTATTTCAAAGTTTTGAAAAACTGATGTGAATTCGAGTGAAATTAAATAACTCATGTTTACCCCAAACAAAATAGATATATAAATAAATTTATTCCGAATAAATTATTAAATATTTTAAGAATACCACTTTTACCACTTTTATAGGTTCTTTACATAGAGATATTTTTATTTTTTCCTCTGCTACTTTAAGACTAACATTTAAATATTGATATTAAAGTAAATTCTAATTTTTTCAACTTCTTAAACAATTTTAAGCACAATTTTAAAATGTGTGTATATTGTCCACTGTTTAAACCTCAACTTAAGTAACTTGACTGTGACGTAAAGTATCTGTTGAAATTGTAATAAATGATTACAATAATACATGAAGTTATAAACGACTACCAGTATCATAATTAATAGTTTAAATTGTGTTTGAAAGAATTATTTCCAATAAAAACTTTTCACATTATGAAATGTAAAAAAACAATAATTTTTTTACATGATGCAATTCATATATAAAGTACCGATTTATTTATTTACGAATGTGTGTAACACTAATTAATGATAACAGAATTAGTTGTTATAATTTTAGTGAACTATTACCTTACGTGACACTCTAATTATTTTCAGTTCAATCAACACTGGACAATCATTGAAAATGTTATTACAAGCCGAATGATGTTCCATAGTTAGTTCGTAAGGAAAGATAACCGAAGAAATTGAATAAATCTAAAAATACACAGAACTATAGGAAAAAAAGACTAAAAACAAATAATTGTTACTTTATAAAAAAAATTATTAAACAATGTTATTTTTTTTTTTTTTGTGTAAAATCTATGCAAAATACGTCCATTTTTAAATAAATTACTTTACTAAAAACTTACAACTGAAAACCGTACTTACCTCTGTTCGCAACTAGAAGACATCCAAAAACGTAAAATACACTTGAACTGAAATGTGAAGAATGAATTAATCACCGAAATAACGACCACAGCGAAAAACGAGCAGAACATCTGCTTATAAGTGTAAATATTAAACTCGAACCACTGTATTTGAAACGTACTGTGATAAAAATGTTGTCCAACGTAAGTAACAAATTATAAATATCAATGAATAACCGTGTGCGTTGTAAGCTGGTCGGTTGGTTAACATTGAACGCACGGTCAGGTCAAAACTCAATCAACATTCAGGATTGAACATTTTGGTTATCTTTTAAATTTATAAATATTATTATTTTTCGAATTTAAAAATATATAATAAAGTGACACCTGTATCGGAATATTTTCAGCTTTTTTGATCCCTGAAATTTTCCTTACTATAAAATTATGCATTAGTGTATACAAATTGAAAATATTTTGAATTTGCAAAGGTAGATATCAAAAAAATAAGGTGTTTCATTTATTGCTTTTTCAATATACATCAGTTAAGAAATAAAAATTAAACTACAATTTCTTAATCTGACCTAAATAGTAGTTTGTATTTTGTGCATTCTTTTTCAATGTCTATTGGGTAATTTGGTGGTTTTTGTTTTTTTCATGAAAAAACAACACTGAATATTTGGAATTTTAAATAAAATAAAATATAAAATTCATAACATTAAGAAATTTATCTTCTCGAGATACCAAACATTACAGGAAGTATAATTATAATGGGCAGAAAGATTTATGTTTAGGAGGGTGTAAAATTGATAAATTTTGATTATAAATATTGATTTAAACTTTGTGTTTTTAATATTTTGGCTAAATCCAAAATTTCAATAAAAGACAAAAGAACCAAAATTTGAATTGATTCAAAAAACTTTAATCAAAAACTAAATTTGTATTTTCAAATTTTCTAAAATTTCTGACTGAAAATATCTGTTTGCCGTGTGGAAGAGGAAAGCTAATGATTAGACAAGTTTAATAAAAGAATATTTTGCATATTTGTAACACATATTTTTGTAGTCTGAAAATGGCTTACGAAACTGATACCCACATAATGTGTCAGTAAAGCTAAAGGTTATTTTTAGCATGTGCGTGAGTTAAAGGGGTGAGGGGGATTATTTGTAATTTTTATTTTTAAAGCTAGATTCGTCTTATTTTTTCTCTTAATAAGTTATTATTATAAATTATGCATATGTTCATTAAACCATAACTTTCAAAAAAATGGAAATGCTAAAAAATTCAAGAAAGAAGATCATCTTTCTTTTGAATACTTTTTTAACTTTGGTAGCAGATACCCTTTCATATTATTTACATAACAATAATGTGATACATTAAAAAGCGTCAAACAAATTACTTTAGTTGCTGTAGTTTACAGAGACTTACATTTTGCGTTAACATTCTGCACTAAGTTATATTTCATATATTCTTATATTTATTTATTTATTTACAAAACAGTACAATACAATTCAAAAGACAACCACAAACATGCAATGTTGCATGAACAGTGGTTTTATAAAACAGCATAAAATAGTACACTACAGAACAGTATATCAAAAAAATAAATTAAAACAAATTAATGCCTTCCAGATAAGAATAAAATAAAAATAAAACAACATCTAGCTCATCTTACGAGACTACTGTAACTATTATCTGTAGATATAGCTGCATTAATAATAATATTTAATTATTTAAGAACGATATTTAAAAGAAATATACATTTGGATATTTATGTGTACCATCCTGGTAATTCATTCAAATTTATTCCTCATGCTTCTAGTCTTACATTCTCTTTTTCTTTTCCTCTCTCTTTAAACCATTTTTGAATTATGTACTTTGCTGTTGGCATACGCTTACATACTTCATTTATGTAATTATTGTTAAGATTAGGTGTACTCTAATTACGCATTCATACTATTTATGTTCACAAGAAGTAACAACCTGGTTGTAATAATAATAGTAACAATAATAATATCAGTAAGAATAAATGCATTAATACCAATAATAGCTACAGAAATGTTTTAACAATAACAATCAATATGCAAGATCAATAAAACTTAGATAGCACGAAGACATCTTTAAGGCGTCTTTTAAAGACCGGATGTTACAAAGTGAAACATCTTTAAGACGTCTTAAAAATACATTTAGAAGACGTTTCCAGTAAGTTTGCATATTTCATTTTTAAACTGCTTTTACATAATGCCTTCAGGATATTCTAATAACATACAAATTAAACATTATAAAACTTTTATATACTAGTTTATTGCTTCTGCAAAATACAATAAATATATCCAAAATTATTTTGCAAGTTACATATATATAATACAATTTTCTGAATGCATAATTTTTAACCCTTCAGCCATAATATCCCACCTATGGGGCATTTACATTCAGTAGCAGAATGTATTATTTTTATCGTTTATGTCATAAAATCATTCTGTCCCAATATTTTCTGATGTCTTTAGGAACAACTGCCAATTATAGATGATATTCTGTGTGAAGTTAAAAAGTAAACAAATCGCTTTTAATACACAGTGATTTTATATTTTTGTTGTTTAATTTTTGTGTTTTTTTATTGAAACTCAATTGCGCTTTTTAAAAAAAAACGAAGTAAAAATTATATGAAACGGTAAGTTAAAGATTTAATAGTTAATTATACCTAAGTTTGATTTTAATTATTTTATTAATTAATAATCATATGCAAGGGCGTCGCCAGCCGACGAGCGGAGGGGGGGGGGGAGGTAAGATGATAGAAAGAGGATATGAGTTATAGGAAAAATAAAATTTGTAAGTTGTAAAGTTTTAATATTTTATTAAACAAGAATAAAATCTTAATTAAAACATAATTTTCTCGAAATTGCCCATGATTATGCATCTATGAATGCTCATCATGGCCAGTCGATTAAAAAGTTTCAAAGGAAGGGGGACAGCTGTCCCCCTGCCCCCTGCTAACGACGCCCATGATCATATGTGATTTTCCTAAAAAGTGGGTTCCCATATATGGGACATATGTAACTCATGGACGTATTTGTACATTACAGATTATATTCAAAAAAATTTAATAAGGAATGTATGTGTAACATATATGTGCATATTATAATGATTTTCTTGTGTTGCAGATATAGGAAATATTTATAATTTAGTTGAATATATTATAGAAGCAGAAATTGATATTCCAGATTGCATGATTTAGCAAAAAAAGATTTCATGGAAAGTAATGCTTTAGAATAAAAAAAGATTGTCATTTGTAAAAGAATATAACATGTATTTCATATGAAATAAATTGGGCACAATCATCACATACACTGATATTTAGCTCACTAGAACCATTTGACAGATAACATAATATCTTTAATGGCTAATATGACAAATTTGTACGCTGCACAAAACAATTTTGCATGATTTCCCGCCATAAGTTTATTATAAATTACAAAGTTTTTAAGACTACATACTCTGATGGGAAATTTTAATTTCCCTTACAGCTGCATATACTGGGATGCACATGTGATAATTACTTCATGATATGGTAATAAAATTGTGAACATGGCTACTAATTTTATTGGGACAAGGAATATTGACTACTGTGTTTTTTGGTAAATTTGTGACTGAAATACAGGGAACCAACTGAAATGTTAAGTATTTCAGAAAAACAAATATCAGACCCAATTAATTTTAGGCAACGAGTTGTAAAGAAATCAAAACAAGGTTGTCCATCAGACGAGTTTAAAGAATCTCCTGGACCTTCTCATTTTTATGAGAAAGTCCAATTATTAATTTAAGACGTGACAGACAAGACCGTGTCCACGGGGTGGGTTTTGGGGATTACCCCCCCCATGAGAACTAAAATAGCTTAGGTACTTCATTAATATTTTATGCAACATTTTTTGTTACAAGTATAATCAATAACAATGTTTATACAGTAATTCGTTTATTTTAATTATTAATATATAAATCAAGATGATGGAAATTATTAATAGCATGAATATTAGTGAAAAATGTATTTTTATTTATAAAATAAATATGTGGATAAAATCCCCCCCCCCCCTTCCAAAATTCTGGGCACGGGCCTGGTAACAGATATGAATATTTTCCAAAGTATGATGATATAAGTGAATGGATGAGATATAATTGTTATTTAAAAAATGTCAAAATTTGATGTAACGAAATGTGTAACGAAAAATGTAACGAAAAAATGTCTTAATTTTATATAATGAAAGTTAAATGTTAGGATAGGATTTTTGTGATTCTGTTTTTTTTTTTTTTGCGTTGATGCCAGTACGAATTACGTTTTAAATTTTGATCATTTTATACAAAGTATAGAAGGGAAAGAGATAGAAATGAAAGGGCCAATTTACATAGCGGAACCAGTGTATCATTTGGTTGGCGCTCACACGCAACGCAGCGAGATACTGTCGAACACTACTATACACGCTCTTTAACCAGCTAGATTTATCCTGCCGTTTACAACACCGTGCAATGTAGCAGTGTGGTCGACACATATGCTCTTTTCGCAGCCACTACTCGTCTACTCGCCAGCTGAAGATATGCAGTATTCTCAGCCAAACAATATTTGTACTGAAAATCAAAGCAGCAATTATAGGCAGCACTTCCTAGCCTCGTCGCAACGAAATGTGCAGCAAACAAACGAATATGATAGCGAAGAGGAGGTATAAATGTGTCAGAATAAAAGTAATACAAATAATTGGCAAAAAATTAAATTTGAAAGAGGAAGAAAACGACAGTTCATCGCTACCAATAATGGTATAGGCGAACACGTTAAAATGACTGGTAATAGGTATGAGGCTCTTTCAACAGATGAGGAAAGTAGCACTAACGAAAAAAATAATAATGTAGGTAAAACAGCAAAAAGAACCTCTCAAGCTATCCCTAAGCATCTGTCTATATTTGTGCACGGGGTCCAAGATTTTTAAAAAATGCAAGAAAACGTAGGGCGTATTAATAAAACGGACTATTACGCAAAAGCATTGGCTGATAGAGTAGTTAAGATAAATGTACTTACTCCGGAAAAATACCACAAACTAACACGAGAATTTAGAGAACAAAAAGTTATATTCCACACCTACCAAATGAGACACAGGAGGAACGTGCTTATAAAGTAGTTATAAGGCATTTGGATCATTCCATCGACGCAACTGATATTCAATAAGAACTACAGTCTCATCGTTTCCAGGTTCGTAACATTCGTAATGTAAAACAGCATCAAACCAAAAAACCGCTGCCGTTATTCTTTATAGATCTCGAACCAACTGAAAATTGCAGGGAAATTTTTAATTTAAAATCACTCTGTAATATAATAATCAAAGTCGAGTCATGTCAAAACTGCCAACAATGAGGTCATACTAAAGCCTATTGTATCAGGACAGCACTTTGTGTTAAATGCGGTGAAGGACACAAGACTTATGAATGCAAAAGGGACCCAAAATAGCCAGCTACGTGCAGTTTGTGTAGGGGATCCCATCCTGCGAATTATAGAGGCTGCGAAATATTTCAGCGATTAGTACAGAACAAAAGTGATGTTAAGAATAAAATTATTCAATATAATAAGCACAGTTATCTGCGGCCAACTGTAAGTTATTCAGAAGTATTAAAACCGACCGCTATAAGTCAACAGAACAATGTCACGACGAACACAAATTAATCTGGAAGTTCCAGTCAAACCTTTAATACAAGTCGAACATCAAAGCAATTTGAGAAAAAGAAGCAACAGGCTTCTTCAGTAAATTTAGCATAATTCCTTATGAAGTTTAAGGCAATGTTTCGCCAATTAACTGAACAAGACAGCATGGTTCTATCCAGGCCAACCATGTTAGTGCAAAAAATGATTAAATAATGCCCGGCTACATAAGAATAACTCAGTGGAATGCAAATGGCTTAAAAAATCATAAGGCTAAACTCGATTTATTCCTGAATTGAAACTTAATAGACGTATTCTTAGTCGCCGAAACTCATCTCACGGATAAAGACTATTTCAAAATAAATAACTATTTAACATATTCCTGTTTTCACCCTTCGGGGAAATCACAGGGTGGTTCAGCAATATTAATAAAATCTAATATTATACATTATGAAATAAATAATTTTAGGGAGGAGTAGCTGCAGAGGACTAGTATTAGCATACAGACGAAGGGTGGGCAGCTTGTGTTGTCAGCTGCATACTGTCCCCCGCGACATAAAATAACAGCAGACCAGTTCAGTAAATACATGCAGAGTCTAGGAAATAAATTCCTGGCAGGTACGGATTGGAATGTCAAGCATACAGCCTGGGGCTCCGGGGTAACTACTACCAGGGTACATGTGTTCAAACAAGCGCTGGAAAGTCGCAATGCTAATTACCTATCAACAAGAGAACCGAGGTATTGGCCAACTGATAATCGTAAAATATCAGACCTTTTAGATCTTTTAATTACAAAAGGCATTGCCTGTTATTATGCAGAAGCAAATTCTTCTTTCGATCTTTTCTCAGACCACTCTTCAATTATTTTAACCTTTGGTGATTCAGTAATATGCAGAGAAAAAACAATATATTTGTATAATCATAAAACAGACTAGGATTCCTTCGAGGAATATTTAGACTCAAAATTAGATCTAAAAATCCCATTAAAAAGCCAAACTGACATCGAGAATGCCGTGCGGTATTTAACTAGGGAGATTCAAACAGCAGCAACTTTGAACACTCTTTTTATTGATATAAAAAAAGAAAAAAAGAAAAAATTATCCTATTTTAGTTCGTCAGCTTGTTTTAGAAAAGAGAAGGCTTAGGCAAAAATGGTTTCAGACAGGGAATCCATCAGACAAAAAACAACTTAATAATAAAACCGAAGAACTCAAAAAGTTATTAGCAGAAATTAAAAATAGAACTTTTAATAATTACTTACTTAAACTCTCTCTATTAGCGGCGGATGATTATTCTTTGTGAAGTGTACAAAAAACATTAAACAACCAAAAAATTGCATTCCTCCGATAAAGCATGACAACGGATTTTGGGCGAAAAATCCAAAGCAAAAGACGAATTTATTTGCCACCTACTTGGCAACAGTTTTTAAGTCGAACTTAATGGCTGCTGCGGACATAGAAGTCGATGACTTTTTAAAAAGTCCTGGCCAGTTATATTCTTCTATCAAGCCAGCGTCACCTCAAGAGGTGAAAAGCATACTTAAAACGCTGAAAAGGAGAAAGAGTCCCGGTTTTGATTTAATAAGCGCGGAACTATTGAACAGACTCCCGCGGAAGGCTGTAATGTTGCTGACATTTATATGTAACGTAATACTTCGCCTACATTATTTTCCGGTGCAATGGAAGTTCGCGCTAATTATTATGATTGCGAAACCGGGTAAAATTTCGCTTGCTGTTATATCTTGTTGCCTGTTATGTCGAAGGTAATGGAGAAATTTATATTAAACAGATTGCAGAACATCAGTTCGGTTTTTTAAAACAGTATTCCACGGTGGATCAGCTGTACAGAGTGGTAAGAGTAATAGAAAAAAATTTGGAAACAAAAAATATGTGTACAGCGGCATTTCTCGATGTCCAACAGGCTTTTGATAAAGTTTGGAATAATGGTCTATTATATAAATTAAAAATTCTGTTACCAACTAGGTTATATCTCTTGTTGAGTTTGATATTTCCACGTGCGCTATGAACACACGATTTCAGAACTATATCCAGTTCAAACAGGAGTGCACCAGGGATCAATTTTGGGACCCACGCTATCTTTGACACATACAGCAGACTTTCCTGTAACGGAAAATGTACAGGTAGCTACATTTGCTGATAACACGGCATTACTTGCGTCACATTCAGATCCGAAGATAGCAAGCGACAATCTTCAGAAGGCCCCTATCGAGGCAAAGCTGATTTAAAAAGTGGAAAGTTCAGATCAACGAAAGTAAATCGGTAAACGTTCATTTCACAAATAGAAAAGTCATAATCCCAACTGTCAGTATAAATGAGCTGGAGTTGCCTGTGAGAACAACAGTCAAGTACTTGGGATTACACCTAGATAGTTGCTTAACATGGACACAGCACGTTCAGACAAAGAAAAAAAAAATCCTAAGGCTCGTAACCAAGGCGCCATGGTATGTATCAAATCTAACCTTGCACCAAAATTTAGGAATAGAGTATGTGACAGATGTTATTAAAACTCATGCCCGAAGACACGCAGAAAGACTTGAAAGTCATCCGTACAAACTTGCTGCTAGACTGTTACATACTGTTAGTGATAGGAGACGGCTGAAGCGTAAGAAACCTCATGACCTTGTTTAAGGTAAAGAATATCGAGTAGAGTACCATTGGGTACTTCTTCCTTCATGCTCAATATTTCCCTAGTTAAGAATATTGCTAAATGGACTAAATGGCTAGTTTATAGTACAATAAATCGTGGAGTGGGGGTGGGTATTTATTTTCAACCAAGTAATTTTGTCCCATGTATGGGACAAATTTTTTCTAGAGATTGGTAAAGGGTAGAGAATTATTAAAAAGGGCAAAATAATCAGAGAATTCATATTAGTAAGTGTGCAACATTTTAGATTAAAAAAAAAAAACAAAATGCTTTTTTACAAAAAATAAATACCGACTTCAAGGTTTATTATACAAATTTAAAAATGCACTAAAAAATAAAAAATAATTACTCCTGATAAAATATATATATCAGAGTGATATGACTTAAGGTGATATCGTAATTCTTATACAACATTAACTTTTTGGAGTTGGCATCAAATTCATATTAAAAGAATAATTAAAAACTGCATTAAATGTTCATTAAATTGTTCCTAGATATAGTAACATGAATTTAATTCCAACTCTAAAAAGTTAATGTTGTATAAGAATTACGATATCACCTTAAGTTATATCACTCTGATATATATATTTTATCAGGAGTAATTATTTTTTACTTATTAGTGCATTTTTAAATTTGTATAATAAACCTTGAAGTCGGTATTTATTTTTTGTAAAAAAGCATTTTATTTTTTACTTTTTAGTGTATGTTTATTCAATTAAATTAAAACATTTTAATAAGAACAGATATTTCCACGGTGTGAAAACATCAAAAGCTACATTTCCATGGTAATTTGACAAATTTATAATATTTTAAGTCAATAAATCTGTTACGATATTTTCGTTAATATTCCGGAGGACCAAATTATATTTTTCGAATGATTTTTTAAACCGGTCAATTTGTAATTGTATTTTAATTGAATACGATTGAACGAATAGAAGTCTTAAAAAAGACTGTTTCTAAAATAATTTCAAAAAGGGTAAAACGAAATAATTACAACGAAATAACGGCATACGAAAAGACGAGAAGCTAAAAGCGTATAACGAAGCGACATAATAAAGAACTAGACGAACGAAAGGCGACTAGCGAAGACGAACAACACGCCAACGAGCGCTGGCCAGCGATTTATTTTATATTGTTTACATAACGAACATCTGGCTGCGTAAAATGAAAAGTCTAACGAACGAATAATGGCAAAATTAATAAATATCGACTTAATATTTATTAACATACTCCCCCCCCCCCATGAGCTTGGGCTCATCATTAAACAAACGAACCAATTTGGAGATGGATCTACGCTTGATTCCGGTTTGAGATTTCACATCCACAACACGAACGTCACCATTTGGATCAGGATAAGTCGTGACTACTACGCCCATGTTCCAGTCACCGGGACGTAATTGATCATCTTTAATTAATACTACATCTCCGACTTGTAGATTATTTTTCCGAGTAAACCATTTGTTACGAACTTGTAAGTCATTTAAATAATCCTTTCTCCAACTGTGCCAGAATGAGTTTAACACAGCCCTATGGGATTTCCATAATTCCATTAAATCTATTGATTCAGTTGGAACAATTGGATTAGAATCCATAGTTTCGGAAATTAAAGGTTTACCGATCAAAAAATGCGAAGGGGTTAAAATCGCTGGACCGTCATCCGTATGAACTTTGTATGAAATAGGGCGACTATTCAAAATCGATTCTATTGCGGCAAAGATCGTAGAATAATCTTCATAGGACATAGTTGAATTTTTATTTGCTCGATTCAGATGATACTTTCCTATCCGGACAGCAGCTTCCCAAATGCCTCCATGATGTGGGCTACGAGGTGGTATAAATACCCATTCTATTCCACGGAAACTAGAAAAATTCAGCGAATCTTCAGTATTCAGACACAATTGATTTTTCGCGCCGACAAAATTTGTAGCGTTGTCAGAATGCACACGAGTAGGTGTGCCTCTTCGTGCAATAAAATGACTAAAACTATCGAGAAATTTTGCACTCGATAAATCCGAAACGATTTCGACATGAACGGCTCGTGTTACTAAGCAAATGAAAAAAGCGGCATAGCATTTTCCCAATTTATAAGAACGATGAGCGATACACTTGGTTGTGAACGGACCACAAAAATCGATGCCTACGAAATCGAACGGCCTCGAATACGAAATGCGCTCCTTTGGCAGCTGACCCATTATCTGCTCCATAGTGACTCCTTTAAAGCGGGTGCATATCACACACTGAAATAGGATTTTCTTTACAGTTTTGTTTAATCCATCAGTTACCCAGAAACGCGACTTTATGAAATTAACGACGAATGTACGAGTAGCATGAAAATAAGTTTCATGTATAAATCGAATGTATAATTTAAAAATGTGACTTTTTGACGAAAGAATAATCGGATGTTTTACGTTGACGGAAAAATCGGAACGCATTAACCGACCGCCTACACGTAGAATATTATTTTCGTCCAAAAAGGGACATAACCGTTTCAACGAGCTGTTTTTGACTAGATTGCCAAATACTTTTAATGAATGAATTTCCGTTGCGAAGGATACTAATTGAGAATTACGAACGAGTGAGACGAACGCCTGCTTTCTTTCAGCAACTGACAATATACTCGTACTTGATTTAATTCGTTGGTCAGGCGCTACTTTGCAATTCGAATAATATCTTAATAAATAACCGATAACGTTCAAAACTTTCGAGTAGGAAGAAAAATTTTCGAAACATAAAGTTGGCTTATTAACGTTAACTGTATTAGTGCACACTTGGTTAATTCGATATAATCGATCGACTTCTGTTTTAGCATTTAATTTAAGTGCATCAAAATCACTATGATTTTTAATAAAACTAGGTCCTTGTAGCCACAAGACGTTATTTAAAAATTTAGACGGAGAAATTCCTCTTGTACCTAAATCAGCAGGGTTTTCGCGTGTATTCACATAAAACCAACGGTCTACTGAAACTAATTTCGAAATGCTGGAAACACGATTTGCTACGAATTGGTTCCATCTTTCGAACGGGTGGTTCAACCAGTTCAATACGACAGTAGAATCAGAGAATAAAAAAATATTACTCGAATTAATTTTTAAACTACGCGAAACTCGAACTATTAATTTTGATAATAATAATGCGCTTTGCAGTTCGAGACAAGGTATAGTTATTTGCTTAATCGGAGCAACACGAGTTTTAGCGCAAATTAGCCTGGAAGATGATTCGTGCGAATCGCCAAATCTAACGAGGAAAATTGCAGCACAGTATGCCTTTTCGCTGGCGTCACAGAACCCAATTAAACGATCTTCACATTTACTAAGAGATGAAAAGGTGCGTGCAATTTTAAAATCTCTCAAATGAGCTAATTCATTATAATACGAACGAAACCTTTGACTAAACTGTTCTGGAATTGGTTCGTCCCAATTTAGTCCGAGTCTCCACAAATCTTGAAGGAAAATTTTCGAACTCACGGTAACTGGTGACGCTAAACCTAACGGATCAAAAATGCGACTTATTTCACTTAATGAAATTCTTTTGGTAATAACCTCAGGTAATGTGTTTAAGTTCACCCTTATCTGAAATACGTCATCCAGAGGGTTCCAAGTCAATCCTAAAACGTGTATGCTATTTTCAGAAAATTCGAAGTTCTGTGTGGTTTCAACGAGCGAAGGTTTCAACGAATTTAAAAATATTGCAGAATTGCTCATGTATTTACGAAGAAAAAAATGAGCACTCTCGAGAGTAGCATATATTGATTTTTGTAAATGCATTACCGGATCCAAATTATCTCCTCCCGTTAGAAGATCGTCCATATAAAAATCTTCTTTTAAGGCTTGTGAAGCTTCAGGATCTGATTCTCGAATATCCTCGCTTAATATGCTTAAACACTGTTGCGCTAAGAACGAGGCAGACGCGGTTCCGTATGTCACTGTAGTTAATCGAAACTTTTATATGGGCTCTTTAGTCGATTCCCGCCAAACGATTCTTTGCAAGTCGCGATCTTCTGGATGTATGAGAACCTAACGATACATTTTCTCTATATCGGCTACGAAGGCGAATTTATGAAAACGAAATTTAATAAGTAGATCGAATAAATCGGATTGAATTTTCGGACCTGTAGCAAGCAAGTCATTTAATGAAAGTCCTGAGTCTGATTTTCTGGACGCATTAAACACAACACGAAGTTTTGTGGTCGTACTGGATGGACGAAGAACCTCACGATGTGGAATATAATATGTCACTTTACAATCATCGAGTATAGGTTTAACAGGTTCCATATGACCTAATTCTAAGTATTCTCGCATAAATTTTATATACTCAATTTTAATTTCTGGTTTCAACGATTTTTCAATACGGATTAACGAACGAATAGCGTGATTACGAGAATTAGATAATTCTTTACGATCATTTTTTAAAGGTAACCGAACGATAAAACGACCATCGGTTGATCGCGAAAACGTTGTTTTAAAATGTTCTATACACATATCGTGCTCGGGGTTTATTTCCTTTTGTGGATTAACTTCTTCGATTTCCCAAAACTTAGTAATTTGTAAATCGATTAATTTTGTAGATAAGTGACAAAATAACGGAAAGCTCGATTTAAATTTTTCACAACCGGAAATTATCCATCCAAAATGAGTATTGCGAATAAAAAGATCGTCGAATAACTCTCGTCGAGAATACATTTTTCGAAATATTCTGCTCCTATCAAGATATCGATATTATTATGGCTGAGCGATTCGTCCGCCATACGTAGGTCTTTAAATTTATTAGCCGTTTCACGAATAACGTTAGTGGGTGATTTATACGATATAAATGGAACGATATCTGGTTCTATTCGACAAATTTCGAAAATCGAGAGCGAATATTAAGGAAACTAGATTTGCTGCAATCGATAATGTCTGAAGTTATACCTACTATAGACGTTTCACTCGAGTTGTAAAAACACGGTAAATTGTTTTTTCGAACGAAATTTTCGGTAACTAGCGTAACCTGCGAAGCAGAGTCAAGAATTGCTCTTGCTAATACGTAGCGATTATTTCGGACCTTAACTTTTAAAACTGCCGTTGGTAATATTATCAGATTATTTGTTGAAACTTGTTGGCAAGTTTTATTAGAGGAACTGACTAACTCAACTGATTTCTGTGAATTTGGATTACTCTCGACTGTTGACGGATTTTCGATTTTAAAACATTCCGCCGAATTGTTTTTGAGATGCGATTTAAAATTGTTGCGGTGTAACATTGTATTATGATTTTGATTACAATTTGTGCATTTTCGATTTCTCCACTCGGAAACGCGATGATCTTTCGCAAAACATAAAATGCATAGACGATTAGTTTTTACGATATCGTAACGTTCAATCGGAGTTCGTTTAATAAATTCTGAACATCTCCAAAGTGGATGTAAGTTTTTACAAATTACGCACGTGGCTGTGGAAGACGCTACGAACGTCGGTTTATTTTTTGAATAACTACTAAACGACTGCGTTTTCTCGGTTTTTTTAGAGACATCATTGCAACGAAAGTGCTGACTTTCAATCGCTTGAACTCGAGTTTCAAGGAACTTTTTGATTTCCTCATACGTGGGATACTTAGTATTATCCGTTAAAGACTTTACCCAGTCGCGACGTGTTTCGTCGTCCAATTTCATCGATATCAAAAACGAAATCCAAGATTGCCAATTGTCGCGACCTTCATTCGCGACTTTCAAGCCTCGAAGTGTTATATTTATACAGTCTAATAATTCCTGAATGTCAGAGTCGTTTTTGACGCGGCGCAAATGAAAAAGATCGAGAAAATGCGATTCGATTATCGCTCGTTTATTTTCGTAACGATTTAAAACGGTCGACCAAGCTTCGCCGAAAGAATGATCGTTAATTTCGAAATCTCGAACTATTGGAGCTGCTTTATCTTTTAGAGCTTGTTTTAAAAAATATAATTTTTTGACATTAGGTATGTCAAGATTATCAACGACAAGATTCGAAAATAAATTTTTCCAATTTAAAAAATCGCGAGGGTTTCCGTTAAATTCGGGTATATCAATTTTAGGAAGCCTCGGCTGAGCCGAAACATTACGATGAACAATCGATGTGGAATTTAATATCGAATCTCTATCGTTTTGCGTTGAGAACTTATCTTTAGCGACTGCGATCGCGGTTTTAATCGAATTCAGTGTAGATACTAATTCTTTACATTCTTTAAAAAGAGCGTTTTCAAGCTGTTCTTCATTTTCTGGATTTGATTCGACACCTAATTCGAGAATTTGTTTAGAAATCTCTTCAAATTGCGCATGATAAGTTTTAAATGATTCGAATTCGTTCTCAGCTTTTACTACGACCGTGCTATTTGAAGTTTCTTTTAAGAAATCTAAAATACGAGCTCGAATTTATGCTAGTTGCCTTTTTTATATAGCGACGGTTTCTTTCTAACTTATCCATTTCAATCGAACGATAATATGCAAAAAATCTTAATGACCGGAATGGACAACGAATACGAAACGACTTTAGTTTAAACAAATTTTTTAATCGTATATAAATTGGAACGGACTTACCTAATTTTACGATAAAAAGTCTTTGTTCGACGGTATCCGGCTCGGGAAGGACCAAAATGTTACGATATTTTCGTTAATATTCCGGAGGACCAAATTATATTTTTCGAATGATTTTTTAAACCGGTCAATTTGTAATTGTATTTTAATTGAATACGATTGAACGAATAGAAGTCTTAAAAAAGACTGTTTCTAAAATAATTTCAAAAAGGGTAAAACGAAATAATTACAACGAAATAACGACATACGAAAAGACGAGACGCTAAAAGCGTATAACGAAGCGACATAATAGAGAACTAGACGAACGAAAGGCGACTAGCGAAGACGAACAACACGCCAACGAGCGCTGGCCAGCGATTTATTTTATATTGTTTACATAACGAACATCTGGCTGCGTAAAATGAAAAGTCTAACGAACGAATAATGACAAAATTAATAAATATCGACTTAATATTTATTAACAAAATCTAATCCGACGGTGAAAACAATCATGAATGAATGAAAAGCATCCAAAAAGCTTCATTCTCCCGCATTATTAAGGATAACTCAAAAACTATCGGTCAGATCTTGATCAAATTTAAATGGGACCACATGAGAAACATCACCTTTCAAATAAAAGAAGAATCATCAAAATCGGTTCACCTAGAAGAAAGTTCTGTGTGGTAACACACATAAAAAAAAACAAAAAAAAAAAAACAGTCGAATTGAATACCTCCTCCTTTTTTGAATAAAGTGCGACTGAAAGGGTTAAATTTAAATAAACAACTATTTGAAGATACTGTGCTCTATATAATTATTTGTACATTAATAAAACCTAAAATAAATATTAAATTATAAGTATACAAGACAATAAGCTCTTTTATAGAAATATAGTAATTTACAGGGCCGTTTCTGAGGGGGGGTTTCTAGATTCAAATCCTCCTCCCGAAATGTCTGCGAAATAATAACTGCTTGAATTAAATGGACCAAAATTCAGAATAAATTTATTTCTTTCCAACTTTTTGACAAAAGACAAGAGAATTGAAATTTTTATGAATTCTATGGAAACGATTATTTTTATTTGTTTTTATTGTAGTGTTTAAATATGGCACATACAATAATTGACTACAAGGCTTTAGTGCACTAGTTATAAATAAATGTATTTCATAATAATACACACACGCATATATATATATATTATAAAAATATTTTCGTAACCACTCCCGAAATTTTGGTCTAGATACAGCCCTGGTTAGGTATAATATAATAATTAGGTATAAAATGTGAAATCACCGGCATGTTTTGAAACATAATTTTTACTAGTATTATAAATGATTTTTTTTTTTTTTTTTTTTTTTTGGGGCTCGTCAGCTAAGGCCTTTACCTAGAAACAAATAGTAAGGAAAGAAGTCGGTTATATTTTAATTCGATGAAAAATATTTTCTAAAAAGGAACAAATAGAAGGAATAACTAGGGGAGAAGGAAAGGACAGGATATAGGAAGCATAATAAGTTACAGAAAACCCAGGCTTCAACAAATAGGAATACAAAGCAGAATGCTCCATAGAAAGAGATGAACACGATCGACGTCGCAAATAACCGCATCATCAGGACGAAGGGGACAGTGTGGGGAGGAAATCAGGGAAAGCGAAATCTGGAGAAAGGCAGCAAAGAATGGCCAAAACGCAAAAGAAACAACGGAAACAACATCAGAACGTCGAAGAAAGGGATGCAAAAGAAATCATGAATATTGGGAGGAAGAGTAGGATGAACAGACAGATGAAATAAATAATTATTAGAAAAGGAGGAAGCGTAGGTGTCCGACCAATACTTGATATGATAGCATTTACATATCGATAAAAGGTTAGCAGACGGAATTTTTTTAAAAAAAAGACGAGAAGAAGCAGCAGCCCGAGCCAAGGAATCAGATGCTTTATTGCCAGATATGCCAGGATGGCTAGGTACCCACAGAAAATCAACATTAATTGAATGGAAAACGGAAAGATTATAAATGAGTGAACGTATACGGTGGATAACAAAGTCACATGAATGGTCAGGAAGGGGAGAGGATATGGCCTGAAGCGCGCTCAAATGAAAATAACAGAGCCAAAGATAGCCAATAACTCGGTTGTGAATATGGAGCAGAAATAAGGAAGGCGAAAAGATTCTGATAGGTTAGGAAGCGCCAACACCACCAGGATCCCTCGAACCATCAGTGTAAATGGTAACATGAGGGGGAAATAGGGAAGATTATTGAAGGAGATAGTGTACGGCCAAAATTAACTAAGACGATGCGAAATAAAGGCTAGAATAGAGGTTTTGCTGGAAGTAAAGTACCAGCTATTATAAATCGAAAGAAAGGACTGAACAAGACTATAGCATGCGAGTGGAAGACGTTTAACAAGCAAACGATAGCCTACATAGGATCTACGAATGGACGGGGGTGACAGATTAGATTCAGCAAGAATAGCACGGATTGGAGAGGATTTGAACGCGCCAAGACAAAGACGAAGTCAACAGTTTTGAATTACATATAATTTAGAGAGACGGGTCTTGGACGCACAACCATAAATAAAAGAACATTAGTCAAATTTTGAACGGATAATAGATTTGTAAAAAGAAATAAGAATATAAGGATCGCCACTCCATTTAGTTGGCGACAGAGCTTTCAGCAAGTTTAACCTTTTAATAGTAAAAGCAGAAAGATATCTGATATGTTCAGAGAAGGACAGACGACTATCAAGAAAGATACCGAGATAACAGAAGCAATTAACACGAGAAAGTGATACATTGTTTAAGGATAGATTAACCAAAGCAGGGTTATAGGGTCGAAGGGTAAAAATAGTGTATGAAGACTTAGCGGGAGAAATCGAAAGATATTAATGGGTGAATCTAGGAGCGACTTAGATCCAGAACGAGACAAGTCTCGAACCCGTGACCTCGATTTGGCAGCCAAGAACCTTAACCACTAAGCTACTACACTGCCAAACCATATAACTTGTGATTAAAAATTGGTTCACCAATCATTTTGCTACGGAATTTAAATGCACCACAGCTATGCAATAGCACACGATTGGTCATAAAAAAAATTATGGGCAATGTTCTTGAAGCTGCCATTATGAACGGCATGTTTCATGTTGAAGTGGTTCTCCCCCACAGATCCCAATGATCCCTTCAGATTCACCCATTCCATTTAGACGCCTGCAATTTACAATTCACTTGGCATTCACAATGATTATTAATAAGTCACAAGAACAAATAATGTCCATTTGTGGGTGGGACCTAAAAAATCCGTATTTCCCACATGGCCAATTATATGTTGCATGTTCACGTGTTGGCAAACCATTAACTTGATTTATTTATGCACCTCAGCGACTGACAAAAAAACATTGTTCATCAACTCGAGTTAAGATAAAAAAAAACAAACCCGATTTTTTCTAGTATTAAAATTCAACATTATTTCAATATATTTGTTGTTCTTACTCATTGTTAACATTTTTAATTATGATAAAAATAAACTTTAACACTTTTACACTTTTGTAACAATTGTATAATTTTTAAAACCCCGACGCGTTTCGAAGCAAACACTTCATGTTCACGGGAGTAATTATAATATAAATAAATAATGAAGATCGATAATTACATTTTAAAAATAACAGAAAAAAGGTCGATTTTAAAGTCGATATACGTCCATTAGTAAATTATAAAAACGCCCCAGCATATAAAATAGCTAAATACATACAAAAAACTTTAACAAATAAAATCAAACTTAATAATACATTTTCCATTTCTAATAGATACCAACTTATTGATAGATTAAATAAAGTTAATATTAATAATAATTGCACATTTATTTCTTATGACATCACAAATTTATACACTAATATTCCAATTTTCTATAGCCATGGAAATTATAAAAGATAACATTTTTCACGAAACCAAAAACACACAATATACTATAGAAATAATGAACACTTTAAAATCAATCATTGAACAAAACTATTTCCATTTTAATAATAATTATTATATCCAAAAAACAGGTTTACCTATGGGTTTGCCTATATCAGCTGTAATTAGTGAAATAATACTACAACACTATGAAGACAAAATAATCGCCAAAAATTAAAAAAAATATAATATTATTTCATATTCTAGATATGTTGATGACATTATTTGTATATTTGTAAATAACAATAACAATCCCCAACATATAGAATTTCTAAATTTCCTAAATAACATCAACAAAGATATCCAGTACACAATAGAAATTGGAAATAGTAAAATTAATTTTTTAGATTTAACTTTATCAATAAATAATAACAAATTAGAATATAATATTTTTAGGAAAGAAACTGCTACAGATACTACCATCAACTACTATTCAAATCACCCTTTAAAACAGAAATATTCACCATTCTTAGCATACCTGTACAGATTACATAATACTCCATTATCAAACAAAAAGAAAGAAAACGAACTAAATATTATTAAACAAATAGCTAAAAATAATAATTTCCTTACCCATACTATTGATAATTTATATAATAAATACTTTAAGAAAAAGAAACGCATAAAAAAACAATTTAACGAAAATAAAAAAAACATGGATAAAATTTACTTACAACACCCCTAACACATATAAAATAACCAATACCTTTAACTCATTACTCAAAATTTCATATACTACTAAAAATAACTTGTATAATAAAATAATTAACATTAATAATATTAACAATAACAATAATAATAAATTTAACCAAGCCGGAATTTATAAAATAACTTGCAATACTTGTCAGAAAATATATATAGGACAAACTAGAAGAAACTTCAAAATAAGATATAATGAACATTTATATGCCATAAAATACGGACATATTAACAAATCAACAATAGCTGAACATATTATCATAAATAAACACAAATTAACGCATAATATTGAAATAGATTTAGAAATCTTAAAATACATAAATAACCACAATATGCTAAATTTTGCAGAAAATTATTATATTAATAAATTCAAAAATAATTGCATAAATCACAATTTTCCCAATACTGATAACCCTTTATATAACCTTTAAATAAATTATAACTGTTCACTTCCTTATGTACACATTATTACTATACAACGACCATTATATATAACATTTTTCAAATATACAAGTCATTAATATTTATTTTTGAAAATTTGAAAATCTTTAAATTTCCATTTTTTATATATGTATTGTTACCATTTTCAAAAAAAAATTTTTAGTCATTTTTATTTTTATATATTTACATTTTTCACTTTTAAATTACTAATTCAATATCGACTTTAAAATCGACCTTTTTTCTGTTATTTTTAAAATGTAATTATCGATCTTCATTATTTATTTATATTATAATTACTCCCGTGAACATGAAGTGTTTGCTTCGAAACGCGTCGGGGTTTTAAAAATTATACAATTGTTACAAAAGTGTAAAAGTGTTAAAGTTTATTTTTATCATAATTATTTCAATACTTTTATTTTTTACATTAATAAAAATACGACCGTTATAGAAATGATTTAAGTTTTCCTTTGTTTGCTATTATTTAATCAAAATAAAAATCGTCAAAATTTTTGAAATCACATAATTATACTAATCACCAATCTAACCTCTTTCTCCAAATGTGCCAATAACAAATACAAAATATCATCTGGCCATGACAAGAGAATTGAACAGTGCAGGATAATGTGAAATTGCGCTTATTTGTTGGATTTTGCTTTGGGCAACGGTGGAAAATTAGAATATCGAAAAAAGGTTTTTCTCAATCCGCTAATAGCAGACAAGTCAACGTTCAGGCAGGACAACGTTTGTCGGGTCCGCTAGTATGTATATATCAACGAATGTCCACATAAAACAAGATAAATAATCGACCGAAAAACACTAAAAGGTCATAATTGTGAAAAATCAAGTCTAGTAAAAAACTGTATATCTGAAAAAATTGCATTCCTACCCTGGAGAAACTCCAATAGTACTTTTGCTTTATTATCAATAGGAACGCCTTAAGCAGAAAGCTATTTGAAATACACATAAAATATTATGACTATTCTTAGACTAAAATTAATTAAGCGAAAAGCTATTAGTGAATGTTTGCTACATTAACATAAATGAAATTGGCTGAACATTGAAGTAAGAAAAACAATAAAAATATTCCTAAATTTAAAAATTTGAGCTAAACATAAAGAGGAAATAAATATTAATCAAAAATTTGAACATGGGTAAAGTGGAAAATATATTGTAGTCTTAAGGTCGACTTCCGAGCACCGCGACAGAGACAAGCGACAGCGACCGAGTAAGGAGACAGAGACATCTGTCGCTTAGCGACACTGACGAGTTATTGTCGAGGTCAGCGACACTGTCTCGGTCGCAGTGTACAATCAGAATTAATAAGACAATTTAGAGTTATTACTAGTTTTGTTTTTTATTAAAATTCGATTTATAAATAATGCCAAATTCTCAAATTCTTCATTTACTCATGGAAGAGGAAGAAGATGATGATGATTTACTTTTTTTTCATCATTATAAAAAAAACAAAACCCATGGAATATAGATTCAAAGAGCAATGAAATCATTTAAAAAGTGATGAGGACAATTTTAGAAGTTATTGCTGATTAAATAACGAACAATTTAATTTTGTTTCAAGTTTAATTAACGAAGAATTGAGAGCAAACACCTCAAAAAGAGGGGTACAATAAGCGCCGAAGAAAAATTATTTTTAACATTAAAAGGTATTACATTTTTTTATAGATCGCAATTATGTTAATCTGGAATGGAGGTAGCTTATAATTTTAAATCAGTAATTTGTTGGCTGAAGCCTCTAACTTCAGAAATATTACTTTCTATCTTTAAAATATATTACCATATTATATATAATATAAACATAAAAACACAATTTCACAAAGTTTCATAACATAATCAGATGTTACATGAGAATTTTTTCACTTTTAAAACTTCAATTTTCTAGGATACGTGGCTATGGGAGAAAGTTTCAAGTCGTTATTGTATGTTTATCGTATATCAGACTCTTACATTTCACGAATTGTAAAGCAAGTGCTGAAATTATTAAAGAGAACATTTATGCTAATAGCTATTCCCCCTGCGACAGAAGATATTTTTAAATACAGTAGAGCGTCGATTATCCGAACTAATGTTGTTAGAGATGGTTTGGATAATCAAAAGTTCGGATAATCGAAGTTTTATTTATTTTGTTTATTTTTTTTTTTTTTTTTTTTTTTGTACATATGTATTTAATAACTAAAAGGAAGATCAAAAACAACACCTGTGTAAACAAAAAACAACTTTGTTTATTTATATTAACATAGTATGTACATATGTGCAAAGTGAAGAAATGAGTGTTATGAAGTACGTACATAGTACATAAATTGTTTAATTCAGCTACATTGTACTTAATGAAAATAGCAACAAAAAAATATGTATTTACATGTATGCAAAAAAATAATCAAAGTGTATCTAATCGAAGTTTTATCAAAATTAATGCTGTGGCTTAAAGAATGTTTTAATACTTGTCTGCTTCAATGTCGACTTTCTCTTCATAGCAGCTAGGTCTCTGATTCTCTTCAGTTGTAATAACTGCGTGTGGTCTGACTCTTCTTGACGTTCGAGCCACCGGAACGCCAAATCCAGTGCTTGGAATGCCTCACCATGAGATGGTCCCGAGTCATCTTCTTCTGGTTCCTCATTTGCATCATCGTCATCTGTGAGGTCTTCACCACGTAGTAGTTTTTCAACAATTTCATCGTCTGTCAGCAGCTGAAAGCCTGGATGATCACTGTCCATACGTAGCCACTCGTTCACGTTATTTTTATCACAATCCGCGAAAACACTAATATTACTCATTTCATCCACAATTCCCGATGAAATTTCATTATCATGCTCGTGGATTTCGATTTCATCTTTGGATGGTTTCAGTAATTTATTCCACGACTTTTGCAAGGTGCAGCTTTTAACTCCATTCCATGCTTCGACCAACATATAACTGCAGTCTTTTAAATTGATTTTTTTGTACGTAGAAAAAATTGTTTCATCGTCATTTGAATCACCTAAGAGCAGACGACGCATGAGCTGTTTTCGGTACAGTTTCTTTAATGTTTCGATAACGCTCTGGTCCATAGGTTGAACTAGAGAAGTTACATTAGGGGGCAAAAACTTCACCTCAAACATATCACTCACCTTATTCAAAGTTTCAGGCGATGGGTGTGACGGAGCATTGTCCAAAAGGAGAAGAACCTTGCCTTCTTTTCCACTACGCTGCTGAAAATTTTTCACTTCGGGAGTAAAAGTGTTTTCGTACCATTTTATGAACAAATCGCTGTCCATCCATGCATTTTTTTGGCTCGTGTACATTAACGGAATTTTCACGTTTTTAAAACATCGTGGGTTTCTGGATTTACCTATCATTAACAACGGAACTCTATGTGTGCCAGATGCATTGGCGCACACCATTACTGTAACGCGATCCTTGCTCATTTTGTTGGTCAGGAGCTGCAGCTTCTTTTCTAGACACTAATGACTTAGATGGCAAAGCTTTCCAATAGAGGCCTGTTTCATCTGCATCGTAAACGAAATCCAAATCATACTCTTTAACTTCAAGATATTTCTTCAAGTTCTCGGAAAAAGAATCTGCTGCTGGAGCATCAGCACTTAATTTTTCTCCGTGAATTTCTATTTGCCGTATCCCATGTCGCGATTTGAAATTTTTTAACCAACCAGAACTTGCGATAAAGGTTGGGTCACCACCAAGCTTCATGTTTAATTCCAATGCTTTTTCACACAAAATGGGCCCCGATATGGGCTGCCCAGAAGACCGTTTTTGCAAAAACCAAGTGTAAACAGCATCTTCCACCAATTCACTTTTCGTTTTTTTCATAGTTTTACGATTTGAATTGCCCACCTCACTGTCAAGATTATGTGAGTACCTGACCATTGAATCAGAATTATTTTTTATACCCGTTATCGTTGATTTACCAACACCGAACTCGATAGACAATGTCTGACCCGATTCACCTTTTTTTAGCCGCGTAATAATTTCCATTTTATCTTTTAAAGAAAGTACCACTCGTTTTCTTTTTGTTGACATGTTTTAATTAAAAATGAAAAAAAGAACGATCACAATACGGTATACACCTTTCAAAGAATGGTTTGAAACTGAAAGCTATCCACAACCAGTCAAATGAACGGAAAGGGTTTCTCAGAATCTAATGCAATGAAACAATTACGTATACAGTTCTAAGTAAACCAACACGTATTCAGCGTCTAATTTCATTGAACACACATTGAACCAGATACAAAATGTAACGAAGCAGTTTCTGAGAAATAATTGTTTATGGCTTCCGTTATAGACATTCTGAGAAAAATAATTTTATTGTTGTTTAATTTTATTCAAAACAACAATAATTATAACAATACATATCTCCCAATAAGTAAATTAGATGATCAATTTAATTAAAATTACACATAAAAAAAATTAAAAAAAAAAATGGTTCCGATAATCGAACGTTCGGATAATCGACACTCCACTGTATATAGAGAAAGAATTTTGGCAAAAATAAAACATACCAAATTGCGCGGGTTGCATTGATGTATTAAAGCACAAAAAAATAGTGCTTCTCTATTTTTTAATTATAAAACATATTTTTCCATTGTTCACTGTGTTGGCTATAAATTATAAATTTATTGCTATTGACGTTGCATCTTGTGGCAAAGAAGGCGATAGCAGTATTTTTAAAAAATCTGAGATGAGTAAGAAAATAGCCTCTGACAACTTTAATATGCCTGCCCGGTACTAACATAGAAATGCAACATTTTGTAATCGGGGATGAAGCGTGTACTCTCAGCACCTACTTAATGAAACTATACCCTCGTAGAAGTTTAAAAAATGGATCAACAAAAAGAAATTTACAATTACCGTTTATGACGTGGCCGTCGTGTAGTTAAAAACGCGTTTGGATTATTGTCTCAGGTATTTAGAGTGTTTTATAAACCTATTGATATTTCATTAGAATCAATTGATAACATGGTGATAGTATCTTATTGTTTACATAATATATTACGAGATGCCTATCGGGAAAAACATTCAACTGCTTTTTATCAGTATGAAGTGAAAATGGAATCAATAAAAAACATGGCCAACTTAGTTCACACTGGTGGTTTTTGCAACAATGATGGATTTCAGATGAGAGACAAGCTGAAAAACTTTTTTTGTAGCACACAAGGTGCAGTATTATGGCAAAATAAATAAAACTAAAACTTAAAATCCATAGTATTACAATTGGATTTGATTTATTTCTCTACCGGTAAATTAACAATAAGAATAACTCTTTTTTTTTCTTTATGAACTAACGCTCGTTACACTAATCACCTCCGAATAGAATCGAATTCTTAGCTGTTGTATTTAACGGTGTTACCAGTTAGGAAATGTTAAATTATCGAACTTCTATCGTAACTGGCTAGGATACGGGTTTCAATGGCTATCCGACAGTTATTAGGTTCCACTATTTTACCTTTTTTGGTAGACTTAAGACCTAAACTTGGAGCTAAAGGCACAAAATACGATGGAATTAAGAAAACGATTACGGACCTTGTGTCAGAAATTAACACAGCGTTAGCTGAAGACGTCAACCCAGTTAGTTCAAGCATAGACATGAATGAAATTACTAAAGTAATTCATGAAACAATTTATCCCGTTTTAAAAAGATTCGAAACAAAAAATAAACCGAGTTATTCGCAAATAACTAAAAATGATACCAAAAAAAATATTACTACAATTCAGAAATCTAAACTGGACAAAAGTGTTAGATTTAATTTAATATTTCAAATGAATTATATTAATTTTATTAATGGATCGAAGGCTTCAATAAATCAATAAGTGGTCGGCGAAGCGATTTTAATAAATTCTTCTGAACATGCTGATAATTAAATTTTTAAATTCCCGTCTTCATTGTTAATAAATTATTCCATTGCGGTCAATAGATTTCCTCATAAAAAATTATGGTTACGCCACTGTTGGAATTTTACGTATTATATTTTTTCATTTTTTAACTATTACTTTTGTATAGTAAGGTAACTTTTTAAAAAGTTTTCTGAATTATATTTCATATTTGCGCGTGACGATACACGAGAATTTATTACTGCGCTATCTAGCGGCATATGATGCTACCTGAATTTCTACTTATTGCCGGGTGAACGTCATAGATAGTTGACGATAACTATCATTCAGTAATAAGTGGTTCAGTTAAAATTAACCGTATATTAAACATTATTGACCACTTAGATAAGTTTGAGTAAATCATTAGTTTACATTTAAATAATGCTTATCAGCGTTATGTTGCTCTTTTCAAAAAATAACTTTTCTGAATTAAGAATTATCTGTGGAAAGGTAATTTACTTTCTTTTTGAAGTTTTATATTTATATAAGTAACAAAATGAAGTTATAATTATTATAGGCCAACCGTGTGATTAACATTGTTGATAAATCGGTCAAATTCGCAAAATTACTATACCTGCTTGATTTCATGAAGGTGGAAACAATTCAAGCCATCAACAAGTCTCTAGGTATGAAGCTAAATCTATTACAACAGTTTCAACAACCCAGCTGAATATGTATGACACCAAGAATAATACTGATAAATGGTACGATTCTGAATACAGAGTAATATCCTATGCCTACCTAGTCATACAGAAATTCATATAAACGAACATATTGAAATGGTCATTCTCGCACAATGTGTTGCCTAGTAGTAACGGGTAAGTTTGTTACTTCGTTGGATACGAATCTGAAACGAACTGCATCTCAGATACGTATCCATCGGAGTACACTTAACACTGCCGCTAGTTTGCATGTTTGAAGACACAGTGTACTGTTACGATTGTTAGGTTAGATTACGTGGGTTACAAAAAAGAGAGAAGGAAATTGCAAAATAGTTAATGTAGATGTACAATCATACAGAGAGTTATGTGTACAGAAAAAACGATGGAGAACATTTGTTTCTAATTTCGATGTTATCATTTCTGTTTAAATATATTCATTTTGTATGAAACGCAGAAAAGGATAACCGGTAAATTCTTCTCTGTTCAAGGTCTACATTTTAGCTTCTATAGCGGAGCTATGTGAGAACTTGGATCTGTATAACATTCATCGATTTAGTTTGTATTTGCTGGGTCGGAGTTGTGGATACTTGTCCGGAACTATAGTCCGAGTTACATCAGTATTCAGCCCAAAGGACCATATTAGCGTGGGGGGGGGGGGTGTTATTTTTATAATTAAACGATTAACAAATTGGAAGTGATTATACCAAAAGTTTTATTCATTGCTCCATGTTAAGCGTCCAACTTTTAGGTTTGGGTCTTCCTACTCCCTTTAACGCTACCTATATTCTTTCCTTCCCATTTCCTTCAGTTATTCCGTTGCTGCTGTCCTTTGTCTTTTCCATTTCTGACCGCCTGGCTATTTAGTTATATCTCTTAATTTTTCATGTTGTTGGGTCAAGGCCGCTGGCGCGTCCAGGGTAGGAAAAGAAAAAAAAATGCGGACATTAACGGAACGAACGCATCACGTCAAGGGCGAAAAGATGACTACTGCGGTGCAAAAACGAACCACATAGTCTGATAAAAAACAGGTTCAGTCAAGCATGTAAGAGAGGTGGATTGCCATTAAACAGGTTTATTCTGTTTTGGAACAGTTTCGATTTCAGCCTAGAATAATTATTAATATCTGAGTGCAACAGAAGTGCACAGAAATTGAAGGTCATTAAATTTTTTGGAAATGATTTAATTCATTTATAATTGGAAAAATATCGTTTTAACTTTGCAATTGACATTGGAGTTACTATTTGCAGATTAGTAGAAAAACGTGTAAACAAGAGTAAGTGTGGCGACATTTTACATCTCATCACGGAAGGAAACTAGTTTTGATCGTCTCTGCTTTGAACGCACAAAGTTTGGTGACTCACATGGAAGATATCGAGGTTGGCAATGTACTGAGAGATTCGGACTATTTGGGAATTAGCCAGACTTGGATGGATAGTGTGCACACTGTGAAGCTCGAGGGTTGCGAAGTAACAGCAAGCTGTAACACTGCACTTCAGTATTATAGAGATAGCCCGTCTACATCGAAAGCAGCGACAGCTCGAGTTTCTGCAGCCGGAGGTTCTGCAATCTATAGGAACCTACAAAGCTGCACGAGCTGCAGAGAAATCATGCCACTGGCAAACATGACGTGGGCGACATATGCCTGGTGGACGTGAAATTCGAAGAACGTACGGTATTTGTTTTCGGTGTCGTATAATATACACCACAAAGCATCAACCGAAGCTATTAAGCTATTTATTTGCCAATCACTTCTGCCATACTCAGCTAACTTGACAAAATTATTGCCAAGCTCTCAACCAGACTTGGAGACCCCAATCGTTTTATACGGCGACTTCAATAACGATCCACGACACACAACAGATACCTTGTTGAGTTCATGAAGAATAAATTCAACCTCAACTACGTGGATACAGAACCGACAACACTGGGCATCCCCACCATAGATTGCACGTTTACTAGGTATATTAATAATGTTGAAGTTATGCCTTATATATGTTATTTTTCGTATCATAGACCCATGCTAAATAAAATCGTTACTGATTATTAATAAATAAAAAGTACTAATGGCGTGTTTGTTTTATATTAAAGGATTTTTAGAATAAAGTCGGCTTTCATGATATAGTTAGAAGATGAAACGCAGAGTATAAAAACAAGAGTGAAATAAGAGGGAAAATATATTACGCTATTAAGAGCAAAATAGAGAAGGATCCTTGGTTTAAAAGGTTTAGGGCGAGAATACATCTGTGCACTATGTCGTATAAGATTAGGCCATCATCGGATTACACATTACAATAATTAGGAATAACAAATAGCAACAACTGTAATGAATGCGGATTAGAGGGGTCAATGGAACATATGGTCTGGCAATGTGAGAAATATAAAAAGGAAAGGGAGAAATTGATGAAAGAAATTTTAAATAAATATTACACATTACCGATATCTCTATACTAAATTGTAAAGGAGCCATTGTCCTTAGAATGTAAGGCGTTATATATTTTTTTTAAAACTGCTAATGTAAAAATATAAGAAGGAAATAGTTAGGTATTTAGATCTGAGTATAGATTGGCCAAAAGACGAAAGCTGGGCTAAAAAAAAAAAAAAATTCAATCGTTAATACTTAAACCGATATAGGCGTTTCACGTTAAATTACTTCAAATTTTGCTGTATGTTTTAATTCTTGAAGAGATCAGTTTTCTGCTTTATTTATTTTTCTTCCATATTCGTTAAATTTTTCTTTATCTTTTACTCTCTTCTTCCTGGTCACTTCATTATTTTCATTGACGTAAAGGGCGTATCCATTCTTCCATAAAAGTATTCTCAGTAATTTACATTTCCGTTCTGTCGTTTGTTTTTTTCTACCGCTATGCGCTTTTCTCTCTTTCGTTTTTTATAATTTCTCATAATTCCAAAAGTTTAAAATTGTTCTGTAAGCCAGTTTATTTCCAATTATGTCAAAATTGTAATACGCTTTCTGATCTACGACTAATCTCTTTCTATCAGCGAAAATCGATCCTACTTTCAGATTAACATCATTTGTAAAACGCACAGAAGCGTTTTTGCGCTTGGTGATAATTTTTCGTTTTTTGAAGTTGATACATCTAAAGTAAGTTCGTTCTGACGTTTAAATTCTTAAATTTATATACTTGTCGGACGAAAAGGTTTGCATCGAAGAAAAGAGTTGTACAATTATTATTTATATACTTTTTCAAAATGAAATGTTCGTAACTGTCGCTCGAAATTTATTTATTACTATACTTTAAAAATAACGAGCACTTTTTTCTGTTTAAACGGATTTTTTTCTTGTTTTGGTTTCAAAATAATTTCTCAGCTACAATGGTGAAAATTTTTAAACCGGAAGGAGGAAATGTAATTCTATATAATGACCCGAAAGAGTGGGACATTTTTCCATATTTTCATTTATTTATTTATTAAAGAGAGAGAGAGAGAGAGAGAGGGGGGGGACTAATTCAAATAATACGTTGTTTTGTTGATTTAATTTAAATTTAAAATTTATGTCACGTCCGCTGCTACGATATATTTGCCTAGTTAAATTCGTTCCGCTAACGGATTCTCCTAGTTTTCACGTTTCCTATTTACTGCATAAATACAACTTAATGAACAACCAGGCTCTATTAATTAATGAAATGGAGTTATTATTTTAAAAGTTCAACTTCGCGACAGTTATATAAACGACTTTCGAAATTTTTTAATGAAAGTAATTTGCTAGTTGGACGAGGCGAGAAGGGTTGTTGAAAACTGCAGCCGCTAATGAAAAAGTACTGCAAGTGTCGACAAAAATTAGGTGAGTACGCTTGAAGAAAATTTAAGGTCGCCTCAAATGATATATTATTTCGTTTCACATTTTTAAAATTTGACGTTTATTTTCTACCGAAATTAATTTAAAATTCCGTATTTTTATCACTTTTTTTCTTTTTTACTTTTATTTCGCTCAAGAATTAATTATGTATTTAAAAAAAAGGAACTTCTTATAAAAAATTAGCATTAATATTTCCTCGTGTCTCTTCTCATTATAAACATTAACATGACTTTTAACTACTACACTAATAACTTTCTTTTAACAAAATCAAATTACCTTACACAAAATAAATCACAGTAAAAAAAAAACAACTTTCACGAATTAAACACGTTTTATTTCAAATGACCTGTGCCGAATCAGATTAGCTTTTAGCGAGTAATACTACTTTCGGTCGAATGCTGTTGTAATTTGCTCAGTGTTATCCCCGGCTAATGCATCTCTACACCAGTATCTCTTAAGTCTTCTCCGCGGATTGCCAGGAAGAAACGAAGAGAACATGCTGGACGTTTTTCGATACTTTCACTGAATTCTAATTTATTAAAGAACTTGCTATATCGAAGATTGTGATAGTCTTGCACAAATGGGACCTTTAAATCGTGATGGGAGTGTTATGTCGGACACGAAATAAGAGCCATTGGCGAATTGTCTGAGTATTTTAGACTGAAGCAGTTGAATTCTGTTGATGTTGCTCTTGGAGGTTGTGCCATATACTTCGATGCCATATCTCCATACTGGTGCCAGTACGGATAGGTAAATTAATCTTTTGCAAGAGATTATATGCTCACAGCGGACTTGCTTCTCATAAGGAAATTTAACATTTTAGGTCTTGAGCAAATTTTTTGGCTTGTGTGCGCGCAACGTGGGTCCTCCTATGTTAGACGTCGGTTCATAATTAATCTTAGGTATTTAGCGCTGTTGCTTTGCGGACGAACGTTATTATTTATTTCTACCTGGGGACAAGACTGTTGAGTTAACATAAAAGTCACCTGTAAGCTTTTTGAATGATTTATTTTAATCTTTCATTTTTCTGCCCATGCTTCAATCTTGTTCAGGTGCTGCTGGCGCGGTAGTGAAGCACGCAAGGGCTCGCTATTAACCGCTAAGATGCAAGTTCGTTATTACCGTAATTTTTAATGTTGAAAAATCCGCAGAGTACAAAGAATACAAAAATGGCGCTAGTATACTTCCATTTATATTGTATTTTCCCGACGTTGATGTATTTACATTTACTACAAAACTCCTTCTTGACAAAAAAGATTGTATTACCGCGTAAATGTCAGTTTCTAAAGGAGACCTTGATGCCACACGCTATCGAATAGCTGCTCGACATCAAGAAAGATCGCGCTGCAATATTGTCCCCTTTGAATTTGTTGTACGGCCGAGTGCTACGCACGAAACTCAAACTGGTGATCGGGTAAGATTTGGTTTTTCGTAATTATTTTTATAATTCAATCCTGTATTAGAATCTCAAAAATCTTCGATAATATATTAAGCAAAAACTAATTGGCCTATATGATGAAGGAACCGATAAGTCCTTATGAGGTTTTAGTATAACTTGAAATGATTTTTTTTTTTTTTTTTTTTGTGGGCGCGCCAGCGGCATTGACCCAACAACAAGAAAACTAAGCTAAGAAATTAAATAACTAAGCGGTCCGAAATGGACGCAACAAAATGATTGGCAGATAAGTATTCTCACTGCGCCTTATTCTATCTGTGAAGGTCATTAAAGATTTATAAACGCGATTGGTGGAAACTAGTTGTGGTTCTATAGTGAAAAAATATACTGTTCCGGATAAAACATTCGAAGTAACGGTTTTCGTTACTTTCGTTACATTTAACCGGATTTTTAACCGGTCATTGCCTCGGGGATACCAATACGATTCAAAACTTAGAGTAAAACCATGTAGAGTAACTTATTTCGAGGATAAACTAAGGAATAATTAACGAATAATTAAATATTATTCGATTAAAATCATTACAAACATTCACGATTTCTCAAACGTCGTTCAACGGTGCTTCATCACTGGCTTTAATATTTCAAGCTTACTTAATCGGCCAAGGAACCGTAATTCCCGGACATGATCGAACGTGTTCGAGAAGTTCCAGAGGCGGACACCGTCAAGTGTGTTGGTGGTAGTGTTCGAGTACAGCGATATTTTGTCAGTGGTGGATGCTGTCTATATAGTATACCACCGAGTATTAGCGAACAAAGGACCGCCTTTATAATTACCCGAAATGCCTAGGCAGGATAGAGCGGACGATGTAAGAAGAGATAAAGTTAATTGTAGGTAGCCGCTCGTTGTCTTATGTTCGCATCTCCGTACTAAATAATCAGACGAGGGTTTAGTCGAGGACACGTTTTTCTATTTTTTCTTTTTTAATGTAATGTAAATTTTCCGTTTTTTTTAATAATTTTTTTGGTATTAAAAAAAAAAACAACGAAAAAATCTTAAACAAAAGCCTAATGCTCGAAAAAAAGAAATTAGAAATTCAAACGAATTGTCTTGCTGGGCTATTGCGTAACCGGAACATCGAAAGAAAATCGTTTCATTATGTGTTTCATTAGTTAATCTCATATGTACTATCTCTACCAGCGTTCTTCTTTTGATTCTAATTGAAAATAGACAAATCAGATATTTCTTCGAATTCAAACAAACGAATAGGATTTTGTTGATTTCTGGTAAAGGATCATAGGTGAAAATTAATGGAAAGCAATAATTTTTTATAGATCACAAAGTTAAATAACAATTGGTGGAGAGACTTCTGTTACAGGATAGTACTATTAATGTAGACTTCGACGGAAGCGTAATGTAATTCGCCAATTTAAATACTAATTTGCTCAAAAAGAACACGCACCTCGTAATCGTAATTAAGAATTGTAAAAAAATTTGAGAGGAGATATATTTTGGATTTGACAGGAATTTATGAATATTTAATGATAGCGGAAATATTTAAATTTTAGACGTTTCTTCTAAGTAAGTTTGCTATAAAATTGTCCCTTTTTTAAATGAGATCGTAGTTGCTCAAGTACAACAGAAAATGTGAAAATCAGCGCGAACTTCTCTTTGCCTGCACGAAAATGCGCCATTCTATGCTAACTTTCGTAAATTGTTAATTTCGCCTTTTACAAAAGAACTGTGACTTCAAGACATCGAAAACTAATAATACGGAAAAATGAAAAATGCCGGTTCTTAGTATTATTGATGTTTATTAAAAACAGAGTTCTATTTAAATGAAGTATACCGCGTCCTTTCTGGAACGGATTTTGCTTCTTGAATAAAACGGTCTTCTGATTTTTTTTTTTTTTTTTTTTTTTTTTTACAGGCACGTCAACACAGGACATTCACCCGAAACACAAAAAAATAGAAGAATAGAAAGACATATGGAGCGACGGGTTATATCAAGAAACGATTAGAGACAGAAGAAATGAGGGCGGCTAACAAAGGAACAGCAGAAGGAGATGGAAAAGCGAGAATGTAAAGGGCACTGTAAGGAGTAGGGAGGCCAAGGCTAAGCAAATTGGAATAAAAGATCGCGCGTTCTGAGGACATAAATCGAACATTCGAATAGAATATGGTTTGCGGCACAGGTGACATTTAAGGTAGGAGGATGAAAGGGATGACACAAGGGAGATTGAACAAGAGCAAAGCGGAAACGAGAAGCCGGGATCAGACTATGATTAAAATGAAGGCGAAGTCTTCTGATGATTATGTGAGTGTTTTTACTCAGCTTACCGCTTATTTTGATTGATTTTAACTTCTAACGGCAAATGATGCCCTCGATACCAGCGGTAACAGATGTTAAACAAAAAGGTAAATTTTATTGCTTAAAATTTTAACCAATAAGTATTTTACAGATTTTCTTTTATATTCTCTTTTATAGTTCTAAGTTCTATTCTTCTGTTATTCTGCGAAGAAAAATAGTTGATTACTTTTTCATTAAAATCTTTTGTATTTTGTATGAAGAATTTTTCAATGGATAAAAGTATAACCAAATCCTGCCTTATTGGTTTTTAATAAAATTTTAATTATTTTTTAATTTTTTTTTATTCTCTCTATTTTATTGAGCTTGTCTATATTACTCAGTAGCCGCGAAAGCGCAGAAAAAGAAAAAAAAAGAAAGTAATTAAAAATAATATTCAAAATATTAAAACTATCGACATGTTTCGGAGCAAAACTCCGTAATATTTATAGATAATATAATAAAATCCAACTTTAATAACAAACAAATATAAGGGTAAAAATAATTTATTGTTATAAATTATTTTTACCCTTATATTTGTTTGTTATTAAAGTTGGTTTTTATTATACAGTTTTAACAAACAGGCATGTATTCACCTACATTTATAGATAAAACAGATGACAACAGCTCCGAGACTATGCCGATTATTTCATTACCTGCTACACTTGCGTGAGTTTAGATCTGCATGAATGTCGTCCTAATTTGGGGCATCAGGCGGTACACAAAATGGTCGAAAAATCATTTGAAACTATTTCTAATAATTCTCTGAATTTTATCATCGTCATAACCGAAAAAATTATTTAAAAAATTCAGATAGGTATCGAGGTAACTTAAGAGTTTATAACTCTTTGAAACAAGGGAGGAGGGGGTTTACTGCGGTAGTTGTCAATTATTGGATAATGAGTTTAATGGGCCTATAATGGCCCAATAAAAACTCCTATCAACTTGCTCTTTACTGTAAAACACGAATTTACTTTAAATTTTAGTGATTATTCGAGAGTTGTGTCATTAATTAATGACATTATAGAGAAATTTCTACTATTCGTTTTCTAAATCGAAAAATTCAGCATAAAGATAGCGTAGACGATAAAAGGCGAATACTGTTTACCTTCTCGTTTCAAATCTTCAACTTGCGTTTAAGAGATGAGAGAAAATTGAATCGGATCAGATAGAACCGGTTGCTTATTAAACATTTTTTCCCTACGGTTTCGAATAAACTAAATATCGAACATTTTAGCTTCGCTAATTTTTCGCCGAAAAAGGATCCTAATTAATTTTTGGCACCGCAATAATCGCGATAACATTCTCAAACCTTGATCGTAGATGTACGAAAGAAATTCTTTAGCGGTAAATATATCTGATCATGAAGCGTGTATCGAATCGGGGCCAGGTAGCTGAATTAATTAGGTTAGAAATGCGGTAAAAGGGTGAGATTAAGATATTTGCTGGACACAAAAAAAGATGTACTGAATGTTGCTTGTCAAGTTGATGTTGAAATTTTTTAGAATACTCGGTAGAGGGCGACTCCGCAAAAGATTGCAAACAAAAATTAAGGTAACTTCCAACGAAACAAAAAAAATAAAAACTTACAACCGTTTTCGTCAATGTTCAATCTTGCAGACCTTAGCTCTCTGACTAATAATAACGGAATATTCGATTTGTTAAGTTTTCATATTTTTGCTTTGATACAAATTTACAGTATCTTAGTATTAGTTTAATTTTATATTACTTTAAGATTCTTATACTAAATATATATATATATGTATATATATAGTTTTGTCAAAATATAACATTTTCTAAATATTTTAAAAAATCTATTAAATAACTGCATTAAAAAATACGCTATCCATATGAACTGTCAAATGCAGAACGAAGTAACACAGGTAATTCTGTTAGGAGTAAAGTTACGAACCGTATGAAATTTTTCAATTGTAATTCGTAAAACTTAAAATACATTGTAGGTTCACTACCCGTTTTATTTTTCGCTTTGTAAAAATAAGAAATGCGAAGATGAGGGAATGAAATAATAAAAATTGAAGTAAAATAATCTTCTTTCCGGATCTATCCTAACTAAAAATCAGAGGTCACTAGCAGAATTCTTTTTTAAACAAATCAAAGATGAAAGAGTTATAGTTTTGGAGGCCTTTATAACTAATGCGCAACTTTAATATATTACAGTGATATTCGTTTTACCGACTTTGTTATTAATTTTCGGTTCCAGGTGTTCCGATTATAATTTTTTATTTTCAGCTTCTCTAAAACGTCAACTTAGTGACGATGGCAAGAGCTAAGAGTACTCTCACTTAGGAAAGAAAGACAACTTTTTATAAAATCAAAAACATTTTCGTTATTTTGCATACTTTTTTTCGGACAAAGTTTTTAACCTTAAGGTAGAATAATTATGTATATCTCATTTAATTATCAAAATATAATTATGTATGTCAGCAGCGCTGAAGCTACGGTGCAGATATAAATAGGACGAAATAGTAGTCGAAATGGAAGAAAAATGAAGTACACATAATTCTAGCAGCGAGAAGATGTATTAGTTCAGGCAAGAAAGCAAGTTCTTCTAGTAGAATCAAAGCATATGCATTACGCCTGTCACTCCATCTCAAAACTTTCCTCAATGAATTATCACATCACTGCCATCCGGATTTCGGAAGTTATAAAATATAAAAAAAAAAAAAATAGGAATAATAATAATAATGGTATACGTTCATTTTTCATCCAATGCGACAACTTGTGGAATTTATAGTGATTTATTTTCACCATTCGCATTACATCATTTTTCCGTTAAAGAAGGATATACAAAACAAAAAGGGAAAATAAAATGCCTACAAAATAAAAAATCATTTCAAAGCTTTACGAATTGCTCTATTGCGAATATCGAACGAAAAATTGTCCGCTTCTTTTCAATGTCCATTACGGTTGGTTTGTTTCGGTAATTTATTTGCTTTTTTTCTTTGAATTTTCCGCTGTTGATTTTTGTTTTTCTCACCCTTTTCAGATATAATGTATTCCTTTAATGTGTACTATAAAAGCGTTAAAAGTATGAAACATGTATTTATCTCCTTTTTTCGACTGTATTAGTTCTGCTAAAATCGGTTTTTATTATTTTTCGGTACGTTAATCATTGTTTCATTGTTTAGTCATTAAGCATTAAATAAAATTACTCTTTACCCGAAATAATTATATTATAGAAAAATTACACTGACGCATTTCGAAGTCAAAGCTCTATGAGCGCGGATGTTTATCCAACCTGACCATGAAACTTGGATAATAGAAGAATATTTGCGCGTAATTTTTAACAAATAACAATACATAACTTAAGCGGGTAATCTGTACCGGAAAAACATGATTTCCTTATCAGATAACTTAATATACATATATCAGAACACGAAAATGATAAACAAGAAAAAAAGAATCTATAATTATAGACAGGAAAAGTTTAAAAAAACCTGACACATTCGCTTATTAAATAGTTTAAGTTTTAATGACTCAGCATAAAATTAGCATAATCTCGCAATTTAGATGAAATTCTAAGAGTTCATGGAAAGAAATTAACAATTTGGTGAGAAACAGAGATATAGGGCTGTGAAAATACTCAGAGTAACACATGTTTAATTCGCCTGTGTTTATATTTCTTGTATCTATGTTTTAAGGACTGATAATTATTATACCTATGATATATTGTTTATAGTTATAATGTCAGACATAGCGCAATAATTAAAGAAACTTATTGCACGTTCTTTTATAATCCCACTGACATACGGAAAATGCAGATAATCGTGCATGGTTTTAATGCGTGTGTATCGTGACTTATTTAATATGATTCTAAAACAATGGTTTTGAATTCGCTGGAGCTTCATTAAGTTACTATGGCTGGTCGAACACCAGACTGATATAATAGCGCGGGTAGTAATACCGCTTTATAAATCATGAACTTATTGGACACTGTTAGACATGATTTTCTATTAAAAATCGGAAGCAGGTTACACAACTTACGCTGAGTTTTATAAATACGTTGATTTATATGCTTTGTAAACGTAAGTTTTTTATCTAGTGTCATACCTAAGTGTGAGTTACCTCATCTTTCCATTCGATCGTATTGTTTTTAATTTTAACGTGATTGTTAATTGTTGGCCTGCGCTTTGTAAATATAATTGCCTCAGATTTATTTTCGTTGATATTAATTCTCCATTTAGTGAAGTATTTGACTAACTTATTTGCGGCATCCGTGAGTCGTCAACATATCGTATCAATTCGGTTGGATGTGGCGACAAGTGCAGTGTCATCAGCGTAAAGATTTAGACTTACATGATGTGTAAGCGGAAGGTCGTTTATGTATAAAATAAAAAGGTATCGTTAAATAAGTTTTGATAAGCAGTACTAAGTATTGTGGATATCCATATTTGATTAATTTAAATACAATGCCTTCATGCCAAGTGATATCAAATGCCTTTTCAAGATCGATGAGTACTAGACCGGTATGTTTATTTTGGTTAAAATTGTCAGTGATTGTATCGCATAAAGCGGCAAGTTGCATTGTCGTACCTAAATTAGGCCTAAATCCAAATTGGAATTCCCTAAAAATAGCATTTGTGTCACTGTACTTGTTTAGTCTAATTAAGATTATTTTTTCAAAGATTTTGCTGATATTACTTAATAGACTAATAGGCCTGATATTTTGCACAAAGGAAGCATCCTTTCCATCCTTCGCAAGAGGTATCGTTATTGAGGTTCTCCAGGATAAAGGGTAATAAGTTAAGCGTAGGCAGGAATTAAAAAGGCTGACTAACCCAAGGATAGCTTTTTTTGGGAGATTCTTGATCATGCGAATGTGCACCAAGTCATTTCCGACAGAGTTTGTGTTTCGCAGTGTACGAATGCATTTCTTAACTTCTTTAGGCGTAGTAAAAATATGTGGATTTGATGTAGGGGACGTTAGGCATAGATATCTGTTTATAGCTTGCCTGATGCTGCGAACATGATAGTGTGTAGATAAGCAGTCATTTTGCTTATGTATATTGTGAAAATGGGTAGCAAGTACTTCGGTTTTGTCTTTAATGGAATATGCAATCTTATTAATACTGTTTGGGATTGTGATTGGCGGCAGCTCAGTCTGATTTCTACAGAAACGTTTGTTTACCTTCCACAGGGTGTTGTCTTTATGGGACAAATTCTGCAAAAATACGTTCCACTTTTCATTTCTCTCATGAAGTAGCCGGGCTTTTACTAGCTTATTTAATTTGTTATATAATTTTTTGTATGCAATGGAAGAAGGCAACTGATTTTTTTGGCTCATCTTACGGCAGAAATTTTTAATACTAATAAGAAAACCAAGTTTTCTAGAAGCAGTAAAAGGTTTATGTGGAGATAGTTTGGGTATAGATTTTTCGACAGCGGTTAATAATATTGAAGTTAGAGAAAATATAAATTTATCTATTTCCGGAGGTGATTTCAAGGTAGCAGTTCCTTGATAAAAGCTTGGTAGAGATTCCAGTTTGCTTTAGGGTAATTATATCGTTCCACGGAAGGGGTTTGAGTAAAGGTGGTATTTATTTCAAAAATTACAAGATTATGATCAGAAGATAACTGGCTGACTGATATGGGGTCCGTAAATTTGTGAAATCCCTTCGCTAAGATTCCGTCAATGACACTAGGTTTGAGACGAGGATTTCGCGGAAAAAATGTAGGCGTAGCTGGGAAACAAATTTGAAAATGGTTTGTCATAAATAAGTTTAATAAAATATTACCAGCTCGATTTGCATTATGGCAATTCTAAGCGCGGTGTTTGGCATTTAAATCACCTATAATCAATGTTCGGGAGTTTATTCTTAAAATATGCTTAATGTCCTCTTGAAAAAATTTCGGCACATTCTATATACAGAAATTATAGCCAGATTATCATTTTCCACGCCAAGTTTAATTCCAATTGCTTCAATTCGCTTAGTTTTTATTTGAGGTAGCGGAACGAAACTTATACTATTGTGTATAAGCAAGGCAATACCACCACTGGCACCTGAATTGTCATTTCGGTAAGTATAATAATTTCCAACTTTAAAGGGCATGTTTAAGTTTAGCTTAGTTTCCGAAAGACAGGCTATGTGTATCTTATTATCAATCAAAAAATGATTTAATTCCAATATCCTGTTTCTCACCGAATTAGCATTCCAGCTAACAATTTTAATACCATTTTTGTTGGTCATTAAAACATGTGCTTATTTTAAAATACATTTTATAAGAATGTATCAGTAATACTTTCTATAATAGTTGTTATAATATTAAATATATCTGATGCCCGATTTGATTTTAACTTAGTAGCTATTGATTTAATACATAATATTATTTAATTTAACGTGTCACCTTTAAAAATCGGCAATAATTGCGTTAAATCATTAGTTTCTTGTTGAGTTTTTGGATTTTTTTGAGATGCGACTTGGGCAAATGTGCGTGACGTTTTATTACTATGCTTATTTTTGTTAATAGTATTTCTGTTCATGTCATAATTGCTGACGCTGCTATTTTTCCGAGTATTAATATTATTTCGCGCATTTTGGATATCATTGTAAACACATTATTGTTATCATTAGTATTTTTACGTGGTATGTGTTGTTTTGTTCGATACTATATCAGTAATGCGAATGTGGTATACCGGACAGTTTTTAAAATGTTTGCTGCATGGTTGGTTGCCCATGCAGTTTGCACACTTTGAGATATTATTTGCAGTACACATTTTTACGGAGTGAGGCCCACTACACTTTAAACATTTTTCCGTTTTGAAACAGTTATAGGATACATGGCCGATCCTAAACACTTGAAACACTGAATGACAGAATTTTTCGATTTATATCTCTGCCATTTTATCAAACAGTAACAAATTACGTTAACATTTAATATTTCTTTAATGCTAGTATTAGCCGGAAACGTTACCGCGATAGATAGGTAAAAAAGTTATTTGGTTATTTTCTAAATCTTTTTTAGTAAATTGTTTTATGTTTTTAAGTTTCCGTTCGATATCATGCCTAATTTCATTAATATTTAATAATAGAAAAATGTAGTGATCGGCCGAACATTTATCTTTATTTCATTATATAGAACGAGCTAGAAAAACAGAAAATACTTACGTTGTTAAAGTGAATCATGAAGCCTAGTGCACAAAAAATGTGGAAATTCTATAACTTTCGCTTTCAGATTTCGTATGAAAAAAGGAAACAAAAAAGTAGAAGAAAAAAAAGCAGCAACGATGGAATATATAAGACCAAATTATTTCTTATATTCATTGTAAGAGAAAAATACAAAAAACACTCTCCCACATACATACGTACGAGTATACGATGAATTCCTTTTACTGGGGTATCCTAGCTTTAGATGTCAGTCGAAATTAATTGCTGGAATTTCGGAGAACCGAATTTATTCCTTTTTTTCTGTTTTTCGGTTTTTCCTCGTTTTGTTAAGACGCTTCTGCCATCACCGAAAACGAAATGATAAAATATAAGTAAAAAAAAAGTTACAAAAAGTTTTCATCTGAATGAAAAAATGAGTACTAAAAAGAATAAAATAAATATGTCGATAGCAGTACGGCTCCGAATGTGCGAAACTCACCTGGTTACATAGTTTGCATAAGGGTCCTCCTATTATAGACAATATCAAAATCATCATAAAGTATTCATACAGATAATGCGGATTACATTAATTTAATAGATATAAAAGCTTGTCGCAAGTATTTGAGGGAAAGAATTGTCATAATCCTTATGTATATTTCTCTTTAAATAAATATAATTTTTATCGAATAGAGTTGTTTTTTACTTTCTAGTGCGAGTTTTTTAAAAGTGAATCTTGAAGTCGGTACTTTTTTTAAAAATATTTTAACATTTTTAGTATAAATATTTCTGACTGATAATAAGGATAGACCTAACTAAAATTATGCTACTTCCTTTAATGTATAAAATTAGGTATCGGTTCAAGATTAATGTTTAAATTCTTTTAGCGACGAGCAGCTGTTTTAGTTAATTTTAACATTATTTGATGACTACTCAGTCAGCACTCACTGATACCGATGTACTCATATGGGACCACCACTGACCGGCAAAATTTCAAATAAATGATCACTCCAATCACTCTACATGGGCAAAAGTTATACGTAATAATTTAAAAAATTCATATTTCCGTCACTGATAAACTTGTAAATGGGGCTGCGGTGGTTTTTATTTTTCTTTATTCGAATTTATATTTATCCATGGTTAAGACTGATATAATACTTTAATTCGTTTTTCAATATTCATTTACCTGGAATGCTGTCGGTGAGATAAAACCAATTTATCATATAAAATTATATACAATATACAGTTATTGAACCACACGTACACACATCTGCACTTTTCACAAATGCACCTATGTTACCGTTATGCAGCTGATGATCGTAACTACGTTGCATTACACCAACCCACACACACTACCTTCATATCAGGCACAGTCGTCGTTATCATCGCCATTATATACCAATGTTGCTAATGTCACTATTACTACCGCAAATGTACACCCCGACGTTAACAACACGGCTACAACTTTATCTACATCGATTGTTTCTTATCCGTATCAAAACGTTGTCTATCGGGTACCTACACAAACAGTTTAACTCCGAACATTCCTTTTTCTTTAAAACTTGAACTATTTAATAAGCTAATGTGTCAGGTTTTTTTAAACTTTTCCTGTCTATAATTATAGATTCTTTTTTTCTTGTTTATCATTTTCGTGTTCTGATATATATATTAAGTTATCTGATAAGGAAATCATGTTTTTCCGGTACAGATTACCCGCTTAAGTTATGTATTGTTATTTGTTAAAAATTAAGCGCAAATATACGTTTCTTCTTCTTCTTATTCTTTTCTAATAATGTTCCGTCTTCCCAAATTATTAATAATCATATAAGAGATGAGAACATAACCGACGACAACAATACAATATTATCAAATTACTCGGAAGACGCAGTATCGACGTCGTCGTAGGTAGATGAACACATAGAGAACGACCGGCAGATGCCTAAAAAAGAAGGCCAGGAAAAAACCATTGGACGAACAACAAGTAAAAATAAGTCACGTACGAAACAGAATAGGTCCCAAAACTTGCAAGTCGAAGACGAAGTTAATGAGAATTCGATTGCCCAACCGGCTGACAATGTAACAAAAGAACCTTCTCCCCCACCCATATTCGTACACGATATAATTAATTATTCAGGAATGTTGAAAAAAATTACAACTAGGGAGGGAACAAGATTTCAGAGCAAAATCCTTGAAAAATAACGCTGTCAAAATCAGCATACATACTCCTGACGATTACAGAAACATTCAAAAAAGAAGACATTAACTACCACACTTACCAACTAAAATACGAACGAGCGTATAAAGTCGTAATTCGGGGTTTACATCCCTCTTTCACAGATTAAGCAAGCTCTCGAGGAACAAATATTTCAAGTCAGGTCTAGCTTTAATATTAATTGTGAAAAGTATGGTCTGAAAATTAATGTATCAAAAACGGAAGTGATGGTGATCAAAAAAAAAACACCCTCGAGAATGAGAATAAATATAAAAATTAGAAATAAAATACTGGAACAAATTGATCGGTCTAAATGCCTCGATTGCTGGCTAATGATCACGGGCTATTCGGACTTCAAAAATATAACTAGAATCGAAATGGCTCGCCTAGAATTTAACAAATTACATAGCTTTTCACACAGTCGTGACATTAGCCTCGATTTGCGATGGAGAATAGTGAAATGTTAGGTACTTGTTGTGTGCGTCAGAAAGTTGACCGCTGAAGATTAAATAATACTATTGAAGACAATCGAGACATGATTCTACCGACGACTATTGTCAATACCATGGACGGCTAAAGTAACGAATCAGCAGCTGCTGGAACGTATAAAAAAAGATGAAGAGCTAATCAGAACAATACAAGTAAGGAAAATTGATTATTTGGGTCATTTGATGCGCGGGAAAAAATACGCGCTACTCCAAACGTTACCCATTGTGGTAGAAGGTGCTTGTCGCGGGGTTGGGCGCAGAAGAACATGTTAGCTGTCAAATATATGGAAATGAATTTTGTCGAAACAGCGGACTTGCTCCATTTAGCGCGGGATCGACATTTATGGAAAAGAGCAGTGCAGGATATATCAATACTCGAAGAAGGCACAATAAGAAAAAGATAGTAAATAAGCCTGTAGTCAGATTAAGAGTATTTCTCTAACAATATTTTAACTTTACTAGTACAGACTTAAAACTTAATGGAACATAGGATAGCCATCAATTCAGCTGTGAATATGGAACAGAAAGGAAGCAAGCGAAAAGATTCTGAAAAGCCAAAATCTGAGAGGATAAAAGAAGCACCGACACCATCCGACTTCTTCAAGCCATCTGTAAACAGGATTGCATGCGAAGGAAAATCAGAATTGATAAAACTGTTGAATTCCTGTCTGACTAGGGCCTGCGGAAGAAACTTAGGGAGCGTAGGAACAGTGAACATATTTAGATGATGACAGAGATCGGCGAAATTAAAAGTGAAATATGGGAGATTGACAAAGAACATTACGTAAGGATGAAACGAACTGAGCCGAAGAGAAATGAAAGATAGAATAGGAATTTTTCTAGGTACGAAACGCCAGTTCCTAGAAATGGAAAGATAGGAATGGATAAGAGTAGAGGACGTGAGTGAAAGACGCTTAGTAAGAAAACGATAGCCTAAATAAGATCTGCGAATAGAAAGGGGTGATGTATTAGATTCAGTAAGAACTGCTGGAATTAGATATGATTTAAAAGCACCAAGGCATAGACGAAGGCAAGAGTTTTGGATTACATCCAATTTAGAGAGTCGGGACTTACGAGGCACAACCATAGAGAAATGAACAGTAATCAAATTTTGAGCGGATGATAGATTTATATAGAGAAATAAGGTCATAAGGATCACCACTCCATTTGGTTGGAGATAAGGCCTTCAGCAGGATTAGTCTTTTGGTCGCTGAAGAGGAAAGATACTTGATGTGTTCGGAGAAGGATAACCGAACGTCAAGGAAGATGCCAAGATAACGGAAACAATTAACACGAGAAAGGAGTGTACTTGCTAGGAATAGTTAGACATAAGCAGGATTATAAGGTCGCAGAGTAAATAGGGCTTAACAAGATTTAGTAGAAGAAATAGAAAGGTTAATTGAGGAAATGGAATGATCCAATAAAGAAAGAGACGAATTAAGTGCCTCACTGGCTGATGTAATATCATGAGATGAGGCATAAAGTAGGATGTCATCAGCAAAGAATAAAGACGAAGAATTTAGAGTAAGAGAAGCCACTGATAGTGTATATGTTGAAAAGAGTAGGACTGAGGGAGGAACCTTGAGGAAGACCTCGAGAAACCATTCTTGAAGTTTCAAAGCATGAAGCAGAGAGGTGGATAGAACGGTTCTGCATGAGATTGATAGAACTTTTTTAGGAATAGGAATGATAATAAAAGAATTCCAAGAAGGGGGAGTTATACCTCCGGAGAGGAAACGATTAAAAAGATGAAGGAGAAACGTAAGGGACTGTTCAGACAGGTTTTTAAGGACCGGAAAAAGTATACCGTCAAGACTTGCAGGTGGGCTAGAAGATTTGAGTTAATTCATAAATATTGAAAGCAAAAGTTAGGAAATGTGTCGGGAAATTATGCGGAGGTGGAGTTAGATAGGAATATAAGCAGGAGCAACGGAATCAATAAAGGATTCTAAGCTAACTTTAGAAAAGTTGAGATTGGAGGGACGTTCAGAGGATGGGGATTTGAAAGCTTTAGCCATTTTCCAGATATGAGAAATAGGGGTATTTCTAAAGAATGAAGAACAGAAATTCTTCCAGGAGGACCTTTTTGAGACTTTAAGTATATACCTAGCTCTTGCGTTCGCTCACTTATGAGCAAGAAAGTTTTCAGTTGTAGGGTCTAAACGAAAAGTTCTAAAGGTGGCACGACTATATTAGAATGCGCGGTTGCATTCCTCATTACACCAAAGAGATGAAGCTTTATTGTAGTTGTTAGATGTCTGATGACGGGTAGGTGAAGATAGGGAGAGAGCAGACTCAACGGAATTTAAAAAGGAATTATAGAGAAGTATGGGATCGGAATTGAGTTGAGTACTAGGGAGTGATGAATCGACGCATGAATGAAACATAGTCCAATTTGCTTTGGAGAGATTCCACCGGGGAGAATGTAAAGACCTGAAGCAAGATGGAGAAGAAAAGTTAACAGGAGTTATTAGGATAGGAACATGGTCACTACCGTAAGAACCCATAAGAGTTCTCCAGTTATAATTAAGACCAATAGTGGAAGAAGCAAAGGTTAGATCAAGAGAACTAAAAATAGATGGATATCTGAAATAGGTTGGGGAGTGATCATTAAGAAGAAGTAAATTATCGGAAAAAATACCATTCTCAAGGACGGAACCGTTGGAATTGTAGGATGTGCAACCCCACAAGGGCGAATGTGCATTCCGACCACCCCCGATTATAAATGGTTGCGGGATAAAATTTAAAAAAAGTGGAAAGAGAGAACTGACGAAGATCATAATTAGGAGGAACGTAGATGGAGATAATGTTAATGGAATGCGGAAGGGTGGCGCGGATAGAGATGTGAATTATGTTGGGTTGGTTAGGAATAAGAGGTAGGTTCAGAGAAACATTGTGAGAGCTGAAAGGAATGCCATTTTTAACGAGGATAGCGGTACCACCATACCCGTCATGTCGATCACATCTAATTATTTCATACCCTCTAATATTAAAGTTCGTGCCCGACCGAAGCCAAGTTTCTGAGACGAGAGCAACACTAACCTTATGAATATCCAATAGACCCTCTAATAAATTTTTATTGGTTCTAAGGCTACGACAATTCCACTGAACTATATTGAATGCAGCCATCATGGTGAAACAGGGAACGTATTAGTTTTCCAATCCTGCTTCCTTTTATTTATCCATACAACCCACTCCTCCTCTTTTTCCGTGGTTTCTTGATTTCCCCAACATGAGGCGGTCAACTATTTCATCCATAATTAGACATCGGTTAAACCACAGCTTGCTTCCTGCTTCGCTCTTTTGTTTCTCCATTACTCAGTCTCCTCTTTGTCCATTTGATCCGTCAGAAGCAAACTTCGTTTGTGATGCGAGCCACATTTTACTTGAATGTCCTTCCATTTCTTCAGAACGCGCGATACTGTATTCCGGTCTTTTGCGTCTTGGCCTCCCTAAGCCCTACAGCGCTCACAGCATCCTTTCTTTTCTGTCTCCCTTGGTTATTCCTTTGTTAGCTTCTTTCGTATGTTCCATTTGTAATATTTTTCCTTTATAATTATTAATACTATCATACCGTTGAATTGAGTAACGTCCTTAGCTGACATGCTCAAAAAAAAAAAAAAAAAAGTATTAGAAGCATAAGGATTTAAAAAAGGGAAGACAAAAAGAATAAGAAGGCACAGTAGTTGATATAAGGTAAAAAGAAAAGTAGGCATTCATATTAATGGGATTGAAATAGGCTGGAAGAGAGACGGAGGAAAGTAAAATTGTAACGATTAGAAATCCGGAGAAAGTAAGTCGGGGCTAATAGATTAGAAGGGAATTCTAAAAGTAATGAAACGAAGGAAGAAAGCGTACATTCGTGTCGGAAAATGTAGGAGGCAAACAAAAAATTTCTGCTAAGAGTAAACAGGTTTTGAAACCTTTGCATAGATGCAATAGTACCCGTTAGGATTAGATTATGCTGCACAAAGCTTCTTATTACATAGCTCTTGCTGTATGAGTGAGTCAATCTCACCGCTGAACCATTGGAACAGCAAATGTGAGAGAAAACAGAAATAATTCGGATGCAACCGAGTTCAAGTACTGAGCAAGTTATCTTGACGTCAGTGCATTCGAAAGAGAAAAAGATGTAATAAATGTACTGAAGCCCGACAGTGCTTTTGAACACTTCAGCGACTGCACGATTTACAAATAAGGAAGAGAAGATATTGAATAATACAATTAAACAGTTATACAACTGATTTAAATATTTAATTTTGTGCGTTAGCAGAAAGATTAGATAAGAAGGAAGTAAAGAGAATTTAGGGTGTAAGAAAAGAAACAGAAAAGAACAAAAAGAAGAAAATTCAGCCCCGAATCTTCTTACTTTCCTTCCTATTTTCTTAATCATAGCAAGAGGAATTAATTTATCTAAACGTTACTGGAAAGGAAACGAGATAAAGAGTCGACAAAGGAAGAAGAAGAAGCAATGTTATTAGAAGAGAGTATTTCCAAGATGGCTGAAGAAATATTTTCAATTAAAGGAGAAGAAATTGGATGAGAGAAGTTAGGAGAGATGGCCTTAGCAGGATTTGAGAGAATATTAGACGGAGTAGGAGTAGATTTGTTGAAAGCCCATCGATTAGAGGGAGATGGGATACTGTTAGATGGAAGAGGAGGAAACTGCGGAGAGGGTTTATAAGGTGCTTTGGAGTTACGGATTTTATGGAAAGTAGGAGATTTAGGACGTGGAAAAGAATTAGAGAGGAAGGAAGGAGACTTAGAATTATTAGGAGAAGAGCTGGACATTGAGGCTCGGTCAGCATATGAAAAAGCACGAGAAGTTAAATTGTTGTTTTTAAAGTGAAAGGCCTCCTGGAATGAAATATTTTCAAAGGCCATAATACGTTTTATATCCTTCTGCCTGAACTATTCAGGGCAGGATCGGTCAATGGCAGAGTGGGTGCCTTTGCAATTGCGACAAATGGGCAGTACCTGTAGGTTGCTGCATTCAGAGTCTCGAATATCAGATAACTACTTTATAATCGATTCTAGAACAACAGCTGTACTGTAGGCGATAGACTCGGATTTATTTTTGAATGATTTACATTTATCCGTGATACCTCTTTACATAGTTTTTCCGGTTCCCCTTTATGATGTAATTCTTTCATAATTTTTTTCACATTATTCACTTGTTCTAATAATTACAAACTTGTTAAAATCTCAACAACCCCGGTCTTTATAAAGTCACTCTCATTTTATTTTTTCTCTCAACGCAGGCTGTAAATGTTTTCAAATGTTTGAAGCGAGCACACATCATTAGTAGGTTCATGATATATGTGACGCATATTTGAATAATTTTGAATAGAAATAAGTGTAAAATTCGAATTATCACTTATCATGTGTTTTGGTATCATTACGTGAACTCCTCTCCCATTTCAGCCATTTTGGCAGAAACTGGTTCCTATATTCATGCGAAGACTTTATCTAGGTGAAAGATTTCTTATCAAACGTCTTCATATAACCAATTCCTACTTGCTTAACTCCTACTGATTTATATTCAACAACTGACATTTCTCCCCCCTCGTAAAACTCCAATCCTTTCCTTGATTTAATCACGTCTCAGAGCCTTCTCTCCTTTCTATCCTACACAAAATGCCCTTACTTTACCTATAATTTCCCAGATTTTATTTACTCGCCTAGTTTACTCTTTCTTCCTCATATGTCAAGTCTCTTCCCTCTCCCGCTACTCATAACGAATTTAATTATGCTTTATCTTCGCTCTTTCCTTCTTATACTGTAATTTTCACAGATGGTTCAAAGTCAGCTTTGGGGGTCGGAGCGGCTTTTATTCTGCCGGATTTCGGCTATTCTGAGACGTTCAAACTTCTCTCCTTCTCCTCTATATTCCTAGCCGGATCTATTGCGATCCTACAAGCAATCCTTTTCATAGCCTCTATTAACAATATATCCAAGGTTCTCTTATCTTCCGATTCAAAAGGCGTTTTACAAGCCATTCCTTTTCCTAAATCATCCGCCGATCCTATCGTGCTTCACATACGCTCTTTAATTTCACATCTACTTCATTCCCGCTCTGTCCGTATTGGTTTATTGCGGATTCCTAGTCATTGTGGAATTTCGGGTAACGAGTTAGTTGACTCGTTGGCACGTTCGGCTGCTGCAGACAGTCGCTTTCATCCAAAGTCTTCTTTCTCTTTCCTTTTGTTGCCACCGCGACTGTTGATCCGATCTCTATCCTCCTTCATTTTCTAATCCTGCTTCCTTTTATTTAGCCATACAGCCCATTCCTCCTCTTCTCCTTTGGATCTGGAATTTCCCCAACATGAGGCGGTCAACTATCTCATCTGTAATTAGACTTCGGTTTAATCACCGCTTGCTTCCTTCTTCGCTTTTCCGTTTCTCCATTACTCAGTCACCTCTCTGCCCATTTAATCCAAAACTTCACTCGTGATGCAAATCACATTTTACTTGAATGTCCTTTCATTTCTTCAGAACGCGCGATACTATATTGTGGTCTTTTACGTCTTGGTCTCCCTACGCCTTACAATGCTCACAGCATCCTTTCTTTTCCTTCTCCCTTGGTTATTCCTTTGTTAGTTTCATTCGTATGTTTCTAATATTTTTTCTATATAATCATTAGTGCTGTCATATCTTGCATTGGATAACGTCCTTAACTGACATGCTCAAAAAAAAAAAAAAATTGGTATCATTGCGCATGTCTCTGGCAAAGAGAGAAGCGCAATAATCTATATTTTTAATACGCCTCATTAAAAAGCTACTGCCCCATTATAGATCAATCGCAACATATTCCGGGATATCATGAAGTATACGTACTGAATTTCGATTAATCTACTTAGGTTGAAGTAATTGTTTCTGGTTGAAAAAGGCATGATAACCAATTTCCGGTACTAGCTTGTATATGTCGTATCTAGCAATTTGTATCTTGGCTGATACAAAAAAGTACTGCGTATGTAAACATTCTTACATTGTACATAGTTTGAATCTGCGAATAAAATAAATATTGAATTTGCCCCTCTGTAACCGCTCAGTCTAATAATTGAACAATTTATATTATTTGAAAACGTCCTCCATGCTTGTGCTTATTACAAGTTACTGCATTATTTCTAGCGATGATGATGCATTATTGTAGATGGCGTTTTGTTTTGCCGTGCTAACTTCATATTACACATTGTTTATGGACAGCCTAAGAAATGAACACAAACACTGTAAATATACAAATATTCATCCGATATATTTAATTTCAGTACTGTGTAAAATTCGAAATGATGAAAAAAAATTTACATAAGTAAGATTAAAAAAGGGTGGTCGTAATCGTGGTACTGTATTGAATAGAGTTATAGATTAATTTCCGTTTCAATTGCATTATCCAGAATATAATTAATTATATAGCGTCTGGAACAAAGGTAGCAAAGCAATTAAGGAAAGGTGTAACTGTTGTAAATCCTTCAGACGAAGCAGCTCCTTAACACGATATAATCTCCATCATAAACAGTTAAATAATGGGAATGCAGCTGAAGCAGATAGAATGTTAGAAAATAAAGTTTGGGAATAAGCCAGAGCTTCAGGTAGTCTCAGACAGAACGCTGTAGCTTCGATAACAACAAACGCGATGAAGATAAAACGAAAGCCGACTAGTGGATGCAAAGATAAAAAGCGCATTGGAAAACGAAAAACTAAATCAAAATTCTCCGCTGAAAAGTAAATTTCCGAGAGGTATTAAATATAGCACGCAAAGCAGTTCGTAAAGAAAGAGCGCCCAGAAAACGAATGAAAAAACAATTAAAGCATTTACAAAATTAAAGCGAATAGCGGTTGATATTAATTAACAAAACGAACGGTGTTCTTTTTTTCTGCATTTTTTTTGTTAAAAAAAATGTTTCAGGGGCCTGTTTATCGTGGCATTGTTTTGTGATGTTTTGTTTCGCGGGCTAGCTGGACTGGAGTAACGGAACTGAATGCGCGGTTTCGTCAGTCCCTTATATTTCCAGTATGCCGGAATGACTAGCCATTCGCAGTGTAAATTATATCATACTCCAAGTTCTATAGTTTGAGAGTGTTTTTTGATACTCCGCGTACTATTGAAGATTTCGTCGTGATACCCATCATTATGGTGGTAAAAAGAATCTGTAACTTTGAGCATGCATCGGGCACCTGCGGCTGCACAATTGCCTGAACAGATTTCTTGCACAATACAGTATTGCATTCATTTCTGGGTTCAAAACAGTAAGAAAATCGTTTACTGTAATCTGATTTATGTGAAATTCTACTTAAATCATCTCATCATTTAAACGTTTAGTAAATTTATTCCGAACTTAAATTTTTACAAAAGTACGATATAAATTAATAATTTATCTAGTTTTACAGATTTATCTGTTATGTATGTTCTTGCATAAAATTACACAGTCGTCTTTGCTTTTTTTAATTATCTCTGATTTTTGGTCGAATTATGTGAGTTTAATTCATGAATATACTAATTTTTTAGTACATCCACAGTATTTTTCAGCTGACGATTCGAAAAAGCGTGGTATATGGTTAAACATTTTAATAATTAGCCGAATGCCTGAATATTTATTAATTAAAACTTTTTCCAATACGTCAAAATATAATTAATAAACGAATATAATTTTGTCAACTTGTGTTCAACCAGAGTTGTTAATTTTTTCATGCAGGTCTGAATTTATTTCTTTTGAATTTCCTATCGGTTTTGCCAGCGTAGTTTTTACCGTGCATACGGAAGTGTCTTCATGTGTAACGATGTTATTTCTCGGCCGACAACTCAACCACTAATAATTAATAAGGTTCACATTACTTTTGACAGTATTATCCCGAAATTATTTATTCTATAGAGATAATGATGGTTAGTCGATAACGTGTGAATGTCAACTAGAAACGATTTACAAAGTACCCTGAAAAAATTTTAATTTTAAGTTATTACCATCAGTAATTTTATACATATATGTGTACATTTATATCTATGACTAACGATAATAACGATAGCAATAATTTTTTCTCCTCCAACGTATCTACTAGTATCAGTAACTTAAAGTAATAATAATCAAATCAAATCTTATTGCTGTAACAAAATTATTATAAAAATATAAGAAAACATATAGATTACACAAATGCGCATAGCTACGCGAGTAGTGGGATTATTATTATAAAAAGAAAACTGATAATACATTGATAGACTTTACAATATTGATGTACATAAATCTTCTGAAAATGTATTAACCTATCAGTTTTTTTTTTGTAAATAATTTGCGGGTCCCACAAGGCAATTGCCCGTCTGTGGGTTCCCAACATAATTATATCGTTTATTCATCATCTACATCTTAAACCTAATACATCATATTCGTCTTATATCTAAATACTTAATTCAACTTAACTTCTATTTTTACTATTCTACGTCTAATTTTAATTCACAACGTTTATACCCATCGCACATCGTACCACAATATTTTCACATAAGCCTTTTTTTTTTTTTTTTGATTACATCATTTATAATTATTTACTCTTTCAATCAACTACCCGTCTTATCGCTGTTCCTTTACTATGGCTATCCATTTCTCATTCTTTGCACCACGCAATCAACCATATTTTTATTTTGTCTTTCCATATATTCAAATTACTTTCGTCTCTTAATTCCTTTGGTAAGTTACCTAGTAAATGACTCATAACTTCCTCGTCAACATTATCAATTTTATTATTAATCCCTTTAGGTCTTATAAAACATAAATTGTCGAAGTTCCTAGTCCCATATACCTTTTCCCTTGTCGGTAATCTTATTTTTTCTGTTTTATGCCTTAAAAGTTTACTGTAATAAAAAAACATTTTTGGCGACATTTCTTTATTATTGTCCCACCCGAAGTAGAATTCGTTACAAGATTCGCACTACTCCAATTCGGTAACAAAATTTTTAAACATCTTTTCTGTAGCCTACTAATTTTCCTTAATTCCGTTTTTTTTGCCTCCCCCCAAATTTCGATCGCGTATCTAATCCTAGTCATTATTAATGAGTCAAAATACAGTCTCGTAGTTTTGTAATTCATAACTTGTTTTAATTTGTATAACGCCGGCATTACCTAATTTTCCTAGCAATGTTATCTATGTGAACTCTCCAAGTTAACACCTTATAGCGAATGTTATTCGCAGGTATTCGAAATTATCAGCCGTTTCTAACGGCTCACAACGGCATACTTCCGATCCATGAAGGCAATCTACCTTGTGCAAAACTATTTTAGGCACGAACTTTCTAAATCTACTCGGTGTTCTTACGTACATCACTTTTGATTTTTTGGCATTTATTAATAATTTTTTATCGTGTACTCATCTGCAAACCATATTCAAGTCCTCCTGAAGCAGCCTTTCTGCTATTTCTACGTCTTGGTGTTCAATTACCAGAGCAATGTCATCAGCATATACATAAAGTTTGGCGTTCCTAATACAATTGTGAATGGAGTTGATGTAAATTAAAAACAGTAACGGTGCTAATATAGTTCCTTGTCCTACTCCATATTTCGTTTTCCCCATATCACTATATTCATTACCAATTTTCACTAAACATTCCCTTTCATGTAAATAACATCTAAACCAATTAAGATATCTCCCTGTTATACCAATTTTGCTTAGGTCTTCTATCAATATTTCCCTATCCACTAAATCAAAAGCCTTAGTAAGGTCTAGAAAGACTATCAAAAATTGTTTGCCGGATGCTAATCCCTTATTTATCGCAGATGTAAAAGTTCTAAGCAGAGTTACCGTTGATTTCCCCTTTCTAAACCCATATTGGTCATGATATTTTAGGTTGTTCTCTTCTAGGTACAATTTAAGATAGTTACCTACATAGTGCTCAACCACTTTAGCAATAACTGATATTAACGTAATTGGTCTATAGTTTTCACAGAGTTTTTTATCCCCATTTTTATATATTGGTCTTATTATCCCTACTTTTAACTCCCTGGGGAATATACCTTCTTTTACAGACTCATTAATAATTTTTGTTAACAGCGGAGCAAGCTTTTTTGCATGTGTAATTACATCTTTCACCCGTATACCATCATGTCCTTGGGCTTTATTCTTATTCATTTTTTTAATTATGTTTTCTATCTTATCACTTGTGGCTTTCGGTATGTAAAATGACGTAACCGTAGTATTCACGATCTCGGTTCTAATGAGTCTAATATCACAATTATGTTTCAGATTTTCAATAGCCTCCATATAATATTTTTAAAATTCACGCGCCGCATTACGATACCCATCAAAATTCTTCCCTATTGCCTCATCTATAATTATAGACCTTTTTTTACACACTACTTGATCTATTATCTTCCAGGTTTTTTTAATGTTATTATTCGCTTTTAGTAATTCCTGTTGGTAATAATTTTCTTTTTCTTGTCTTATTTCCTGCTTTACTAATTTCCTGTATTTCTTATATAGTTCTTTATATCTTCTATTTGTATTATTCCCTTTAAGGTCTCTAATATGTATAAAATTTAATATTTTCCTATTCATCCAAGCTGCAATAGGATTGTATCTCCTTTCCCTCCTTGTCTGCCTAGTAAATTTGCAATCGTCATAAACTTTATTGAATACTACTTTTAAATTATTTACTAATTCTTCCACTTCTCTTTTCTCAAGCAAGCCCTGCCAGTGATAAGCATTTACTTTATCTTTTAACAAGTTCTCATTCAGATAGATTTCACGTGTACTAACGGTCTTCAAGTTCTCGTCTCTATCTACACATAGTGCACCACAAACTATGTAGTGATCTGAAATTTTTGTCTTTATAATACCCGCCATTACTTTCTCTGTTGAATGTCTAATGAAGATGTTATCTATACAAGATTTGGTAATATGACCTGATCTTACCTCTTCTCTAGTTGTCCCTTTAATTAGCTGAATTCCACCGTGTCTTGATAAGATGTTCAGAAATTGATCATTTATTTTACTCCTTGAATCAGTGTTAATATTGAAATCTCCGCAGATAATAAATTTTGTATTCCGATCTAATCTTTTCAGTCTCTCTTCGAGTTCCTGTAGAAAGTGACCAACGTTGTTACTCGGTGACCTATAAATTGCCATTAAGTAAATTTTTTGATTTTTTGGTAGGCTTATTTCTACAGTAATGCTATCAGCAGCAGAATTACCCGCGTGAACCACCTTGAAGCTGAACGCCTTTGACGCCAAAATCATTATTCCTCCATTACGGTTAGGTGGTTTCTCAATTACACATTTCTCATAACCCTCTATGTTATAATATTCAGCCTCGTGCTCTTTGATGTTTATTTCGGTAAGAACTATTACGCTAACATCCTGTTTATGAATTTGTATTAATAACTCATCCCAATTGCATCTAATGCTTCGAATGTTTAAATGGATTATTTTAATAATATTCTTACTATTTTCGTCTTTCCCGTTAAAATTTCTACTTATGTCTGCATTCCATTTTTTTATGGTTTCGTATTCGTTACACTCAATTTTGTGACAGAACTGTAATAGAGATGTCATTTGGTTGCATAATCATATTTCTATTTAACTCAAGTTCAACTTTTCGAACAAGAATAGATGTAAAACTACCAAGCCTGGATTTATTAAGTGGATTAAATTCACAATTATGCCTTCCATTCGCATCGCACTTATCAAACTAATAATTTGATTATAATTATATACATATACTTGATAAATTCCCATACACCTAAGGTAAGTACATAATAGACATATATTCAAGTATACACACACGCCTACGCATCTACTCGTATGCCCACATTCATAACATAACACCTTCGAGCGCCAAAACCTAAAACTAAACAGTACGGAACGGAATAAAACATAAAAAATAATAATAAAATATATACATATATATCGTCACACACGAATTTCGCACACACCTCGCACATTATCTGCCTTTAGTCTACGCAGACGGTATTGCGGCACATAATAGCATCGCCACGCGCCAACCTCACATACCCCTTCGTACCGCACTGCCTACTCTCATATACTTGATCTATCAACCTACATACGCACGACATGACTGATATCTTGCAATGCAACATCACTTCCTTCTTATCACGTAATGCTGCTTCAATATCTCCTCCCCTCTTACCTTTTCTCGTATCTCTATACTGAACCTGCTGCTTAAACATACAACCCGACAAATAAACCCTTGTCCACAGCGTTCTCTTAGTGAACTCTGATTTATTTAACGCTGGTACATACGCTTCCAACCATGCTATAAACTTTATCATGTTTCCTCTCATTGCCCTACCGCTTGCGTAACTCACGTACCCGAACACACATTTATACAAAGCTACACACATACGAACAATTAGTAATTAATTCATTCTGGCGACTTAAATAAACGAAAATCGGCACGAGAAACTACAATTACAATAATTTGTTCACATCTTCTTCGTTCCGAATACGTAGTATACGATCCTCTTGATTTTTCCTTGCAAAAATCTTTCCTCGTTTCGTCCAAACAAATCTATAATTAAGGGCTCTGGCCTTTTCTTTCGTCTGCCATAATAAATGTTTATAGTATCTAGTGAGATTTTCGTTAATATATATCTGCAAAGCACTTTCTTCATTACCCGATATTTCTTTATCGAATATTTTGACGCTCTTTTTATGCTCGAGGAACAGGTCGGCTGTCCGTCTACCGGGTTTAGCAATAATCGGCTTCGGTAATTTTAAGTTCTTGCTGGGCACCCTGTGACAAGCCAGAATGTCCTCTTTTTTTACCTCAATGTTTAATTTTTGTGCCACCTTAATGACAATTTCCTCTACATTTTCTCCTGGTCTTTCGGAGACTCCATGTAGCTCAATATTCTCTCTCCTACTATATTGGGCTAATTCATTTACTGTCGTTTTCAGTTCGGCGATTTCACTATCTTTTTTTTTTGTTTCAGCAGTTAAGACATTAACTTGCTCCCTCAACGCCTTCACTTCATTTACGAGAGAGCCGTGAATTTGCACGAGGTCGTCGTACTTTTCCGAAATGAATTCGAAGCATTTTTTAATTTCCGTGAACTCTCTCGTAAGCTCTTGAACAGAACACTGTTCGATCTCTTCGTTCCGTTCGTCATCTTTCGAGTGGTACTCCGTTATTTTTGTAGCTTTTTTGGCAGTTGGTTCAGTACTTGACGTGCTGCAATCACTGTGCTACCTTTTGTACTCTTTCGCTGTGTTTTGTAATCTTTTCGATTTCGGCATTGTGAATAGTTAAGAATTATTTAATAATAATGATGACGGGGATAATAGTTAAAAAAAAAAAAAAAAAAAAAAAAATGAAATAAACTAATAACAACTCACCATCGAGCGAAGTGTCATATATATTTAACAGATGTAACCGACGATTTCGGCGATCGTGTTTTGCCTCACGAAGCAATAAAATACGAGTAATATAAACAGAGTGGGACCGATTAACACATGTTTAGAATGAAACCCGCGTAAAATAAGAAGTATGAACGCGGTTGTAAAGTAGTGATACAGTACATTTAATTAAAACACATTTTTTTTTTTTTTTTTTTTAATTTTTGCGTACAATCTGTCCCTGAACGGGTCAATAAGTAGCACTAATGTTTTACGGTATTATCATTAGATGCTGCCCATTAGCAGCCATTCTCTGTATATATTAATTAATAACGATGTTGTAGATCCATTTGACCATATCTTTTTAAACGTTTGAATTCTGTGGGATTTCGCTTGAGGTTGGCAGCCAGTCGATTGACATGTTTCTGGAGTCGCTGCATATATCTACCACTGTGTGTTCTGACCGTTTCTTTTACATCAGGCATGTGGAGATCCTTATGTAAATCAGTATTACAGATATACCACGGTGCTCCAACGATGTTGCGCAATACCTTAGACTGGAAACGCTGGATAGTTTTCAGTAATTAAAACACATGAGCCAAATTTTGTCCATAGAAGGAGAAAAAGAAAAAAATTAAATAACAACTAAGAAATTAAAAAGCCAGGTTTATATTTTCACTTCTATAAACAATTTCGGCCCATGTTCACAATATACTTATTATCTACACTTAACATTAAACACACATTCGCCCATTAACCCCGGAAGCTCTTCAATACATCACGAGATTAATGTTACAGTTAAAACTTAAAAGATATAAATTATTTGAAATCTGGAAGAAGGGAAAAAAAGAAAGAAAAAGGGAAAAAAGAAAGAAAGGAAAAAAAATCAGTAATCTTAAATATAATAAGAGTAATTGTAATAAAAAAGTAATAATAATATTGATAAAAATAATGAACATAGTTATAAATGATTGTAATAATTGTAATTAAAGTGAAGAAATTTATAATTACAAACACATGTTAAAATAACTTTAGAAAAAGTCTACACAGTTATAAAAACTTAAATATAGGGTTAAGTAAAAAATTCTGAGCGTTTTTTCCCAGATGTTATTAGTGAACCATATCTCACGATGTATACATCGCATCGGGTCAAACTATACGGCGATTTCAAGGTGACATTACGCTTCAAAAAAAAGTTTTTTGTCAGTTTTATGTTTGACGAAGCTAGTTGTGTGTTACAGCGTTCCAAAATGGAGGTTGAAAAAGAGGAAATTCGATACATTCGTCAGTACCACTATGACCAAGGTGAAAAGACGGAGTAGGCGGCCAAAAAAATTTGTGCTGCTTATGGACCCAAGACAGTATCGAATACAACAGCAAGGCGGTGGTTCCAACGATTCCGTTCTGGTAACATAGATGTCGAAGATAAAGCACGCGTTGGTAAGCCAATCGTCCAAAATGTCGATAAAATCATAGAAATTGTTAAGTCGGACCACCGTCTTGTGAGCACTTATTCCATTGTCCAGGAACTGAAGATTAACCAGAAAGGCGTTTAGAACCATTTACATTAATCCAAAAGAATCTTTTGGACCGAATTGATGCCTGCGATTCTTTGCTGAAACCGAACGAAATCGACCCATTTTTGAAGCGGATGGGGTGACTGGCGATGAAAAATGGGTTACATATGAGAACAACAGTCGAAAAAGATCGTGATCCAATCGCGGTGAACCGGCCAAATGATCGCCAAGCCCGGATTAACGGCCAAGAAGGTTTTGCTGTGTGTTTGGTGGGATTGGAAGGGAATTATCCACTATGAGCTGCTCCTCCCGGGTCAAACACTCAATTCGGACCTCTACTGTCAACAACTAACCAGACTGAAGCAGGCGATCGACCAGAAGCGGCCAGAATTAGCCGAATAGGTAGGGTGTTGTGTTCCATCTAGACAACACCAGGCCGCACACATCTTTAACGACGCGTCAGAAGCTCCGAAAGCTTGGATGGGAAGTTCTATCGCACCCGCCATATAGTCCAGACCTGGCACCAAGCGATAATCACCTTTTCAAACATTTGAAAAATTTTCTTGATGGTACAAAATTGGTCTCAAGAGAGGCGTGTGAAAATAAGCTGATCAAGTTTTTTACCAATAGGGACGAGGACTTCTTCAATCGCGAAATTATGAAATTGCCCTCAAAGTGGACAAAAATTAGCGAACAAAACGTGCATATTTGATCGAAATCGGATAATCCTAACTATGTTAATTTCATCGTCGAAATAAAGCGAAAAAACGCTCAGAACTTTTTATTTAACCTAATAATATTACTAATAATAATAGTAATTGTAAATATAATTATTAAATAATTACAAAGATTGTGCTCTATATTTATCAAAAGAATTTTAAAGTTAAAAATTAAGATTATGTAATTCAAAGGCAACTATGTAGATAAATGTTTGTATACTTATACTAATTTTTTAACTTAATGCTTATTATACGGCACTAAGTTAACAAAGTTTTTAGATTATAAAACATAAATTCTATCATATTTTTCCACAAATATAACCTAACTTAGAGGTGTTTAATAATAAATAAAAAATAAAGAAGTAAAACCGTTAAAACCTGATTTAATTGTTGTTTGTTAACATTTGCTTATGAAAAAGATACTACGTCACTTTACTATTTTGTTCTTGTAAATTGTTAATCAAATAAGTTTCATAATTTCATATGATTTTAGTTCTAATAATACCTAATAATAATAATAATAATTTTTCTTATTACTATATATACAATTTCCGCAAATGTACAAACTTGAGTTCGTTATAGAACCCTTTAAAAAGAAATTTTAAATGTTTAGAAACAAAATTTTTATAGATATAAAATAATGTAGAAGAAATATATTTGGTAATGTTATATACAAAAGTACATATATACAAATACAACTTACACTCATATATACATAAATATATATATACATATAGGTACTTGAACTTGAATTAAATATAACAAAATAAAATAAAATTACGAGTAAAATGAAAGTGGAATTTATAATTTACATATAACTTGAATCTAACAGATGAAATTACAGAAAGATATTTATTTTATGTATACATACAATTAAACTTAATGTAGCGAAAATAAAGCAAACGAAAAAAAAGTCTTAACAGTTGGCGCAATAAACGGATATTTATGTAATGTCTCTGTTAGTACATTTTTTTTTTTTTTAAAGAAAGAAAGAATTTATTAACCACGTTCGTTACAATTGTTAATACTTATTATAGAACGATTGTGTATCGGCCCGTTAGCCTCGCCACAATACGGTAGTATAGACGCATACAAAAAAATCAACTTTACGGATAAATGCTAATCAATTGCAAGAAAAACTTACAAAAAAAACCGGCGCCATAAGATAACATATGTTAATATTCGCATCTTACCAGCTTATTATTAGCCCACTTATATAATATTCTTTTACACACACACACACATACACGCACTAAGCTCCGCCTACAGAATATACACTTTATATTTGCAACTCACTGCCTTACTTCAAAAGATTATGCTTAAGCCTACGGTGTTTATATTTGCTATACATATATTTTAGTCGCCTGGAATCGTAATTTCCGATTGGCCTGATTAGTTCATTACTGTGGACTTCACAATCTTTGCAGAATTTATCTGTTATACCAAAGATGAAATCTTTTAAAAAAGAGACTCTCCTGTGTAATCATGCATATCCGTTACCTTTGCATACCTATTTGCTCGCAGTACGTACCTCAGGCACCTATTTTGTAGCACCTGAAGTTTCATATATGTGCTATTTGAAACAGATGACCACACAGGACACGCATAGGTAATGACAGGCCTTATTAGCATTTTATAGATGATTAGTTTATTACTGCTGCTAAGGTATGATTTATACTTTAATAACGGATATAAAGCTGATATAGTTTTGTTAGCTTTTATACCTATGTGATCGATATGCCTGTTAAATGTGAGTCTCTTATCCAGTACTACTCCTAAGTAGCGCGTTGTTTCGGCCCATTGCACGGAGGCATTGTTGACAATTAAGTTATTGGGTAGAGCAGGTCTTCGCCTAGTAAATAGTATTGCTTCAGTTTTGGATGGATTTATACTTACGCGCCACTTCTTGAAATATCGCAATGTACGAGTTATGCTACTCTGCAACCGGTTAGCGATAGTCTGTGGTCTGTGTGAACTAAAGAACAAAGCCGTGCCATCTGCATACGTGGCAATTTCGGTATTTTGAAGTTTCGGGAAATCAGATAAGAAAATAAAAAAGGACCTAACACACTGCCTTGCGGTACCCCCGCTAACATGGGGTTTAAAGTAGATTTAGAAGCGCCGACGTTTACATAAAATAGTCTATTTGTAAGGTAACTGCTTATTATTTTTATAAGGTAATTTGGGAAGTTGTAATTTATCATTTTATATGTGATTCCCTCATGCCACGTGGTATCGAAAGCCTTAGCTACATCAAAAAATACCATTCCTGTATGTTTATTACAATTAAAACCATGGGTAATAGCCTCGGTAATTCTCGCAACCTGATGCACAGTGGAGTGTCTGGGGCGAAAACCAAATTAAATTTTGGGGATAATGTCATTGTTTTCAGCATGGTCCCTCAGTCTTTTTAGTATGATTTTTTCAATTACCTTGTTCAAATTACTCAGCAAACTGATAGGTCGTATATTAGTAATTTCAGACGCGTCTTTTCCTACTTTGGGTAAGGCAATAGTTTTTGTTATTTTCCAGGATTTTGGATAATATTCATGTGTAAAAATGGCATCTATTATATTACATAGTTCCATTACCCCTATAAATGGAAACTTTTTTATGCAAGCAACACTAATATTATCATGTCCCAAAGAAGATTTAGGCTTTAGACGCTTGATGCATGATACGATTTCTTTTGGAGTAGCACAAGTGATGTTCTCATTTGTTTGTTTATTAAAATAGGATTCTATGGCTTTTCTAATTTTGCTATTCATATATTTCGTTGAGAGATGTATATTCTGACCATGCACTTCCCCATAGTGCGCAGCTAACAGGTTAGCTTTATCTATTTCAGTGTATACATAATTATTATTACTGACGTCAAACAATTGGGGGCAGAATTGTAAATTGCTTATTATACTGCATACATGCTTTCCATAAACTGTTGTCGTTAGTTTTTTTTTTTTTACCCCCCCTTGGGTTTGCTAGCAAAGAGCATTAGCCCAGCAAAAAGGAATAGACACATGGAATAGAATAGAAATTATATTTTTATTCTGTCGGCAATGGAATCAAGGAACACCCCTAGGACAGGAACAACAGAGATAGTAGGTAGAGAAAGAACATAAGAGGCGTTGAAAGGAGCAGGAAGACCAATCTTTAAAAGATGACAATAAAGTAACTCACGCTCGCGAGATAAACCGAAGCACTCGAAGAGCACGTGATTCGCATCGCAAACATACTGGGAACCTTCAGGATCCAATGGACAAAAAGGAGAATCAGCCAAAGAGAAGCGATTTAGTGAAGAAGGAAGGAGACTATGCGAGAAACGGAGGCGAGATAATTTAGTAATTATGGACCGATGCAAACTGGGAAACTCATAGAACCAAGGACGAGGGGGAGGAACAGGATTAATCAAGAGATAAAAGGAATTAGGATTAGTGAAAAGAGATACATAAACAGAATGCCAAAGTCTAAGATGGCAGGATTTAGTTGGAAGAAGAATATTGTGTGCTGGAACCCTACTAATAAAATTCCCATTGGAAACAGCAGCTTTAGCAAGGAGGTCGACGGCTACATTTCCGTCAATGCCTGCATGTCCTGGAATCCAAAGAAAGTCAATCTGGGTATACGTCGATGAGGATAGATCATGAAGAAGAGAACGAATAGAAAGGATAATAGCATCAGTGGAAGGAGAAAGGGAAGGTGGAGATAGCGCTAGAAGAACACTTAAAGAATCAGAAACAATAAGGAATTTGGAAGAACTTGCAGAAGAGGAAATATAAATAATGGCTTGTAGAATGGCAACAGATTCTGCAGTAAAGACAGAACAAAAGAACGGAAGTCTAAAAGACCGAGAATGAAAGAACTGAGGGCACAAGAATGCCGCCCCAACTCCGATCGGGCTCTTCGATCCGTCAGTAAAAATTAAAGAGTGATCACGGAATAGAGAGTTTATTGTATTATTAAATTCCATACTGACGATATGAGAGGGAGAGGATTTAAGGAAGCATGGCATGAAGATGATATTTGGTGGCTTTAACAATTTGGAATAGACGTAAGAAAAAAATGGAAGCTTGTGATGAGGAATGACAAAAGGGGAAAATTTAGAAAGGCGAAACGATATATGAGATAGTATAGGAATTTTATTGGAGGAAAAACGCCAGTGACGAAGGATATAAGAATAAGAGGTACTGATATTTGACGAGGAAGTGGAAAAACGTTTAATGAGAAAGCGATAACCCAAATAAGATCTTCGGATGAACAGAGGACAGATATTGGATTCAGATAGAATGGCTGGGATAGGAGATGACCTCAGAGCTCCGAGACAAAGCCGAAGGCAACTGTTTTGGAGACGATCTAATTTGTAGAGAACGGATTTGGAAGCGTTGCCATATAAGAAACTGCAATAATCCAATCTAGAGCGTATGAGAGATTTATACAACATTATTAACACAGAAGGATCGCCTCCCCATCTCGTAGGGGAGAGAGCTTTAAGAAGGTTAAAGACTTTAAGCGAGGAAGCATATAAATGGCTGATATGATCATGGAAAGACAGACGAGGGGATAAAGTGATACCCAGATAACGAAAAGAACTGACTATTGGAATGGAATGATTTTTTAGATTTATTTCAAATGAGCCCGGGTTGTAAGGTCGAAGGGTGAAGACTACAGCTGCTGATTTTGGGGCGGAAATGAAGAGATGAATGTTAGAAAGGGCCTCTTCTAGAGTACTTAAGGAGCTGTTTAGTTCCTCATTGGCAACTAGAAGTTTACGGGAAGAAGAGTAAACAAGGATATCATCTGCAAAAAATAAATTTTTGGATTTTAAGGAGAGAAAACCAATTTTGGAAACATATAAATTAAATAAAGTAGGGCTAAGGCAAGAACCTTGCGGAAGGCCCTGGAAGACCTTCCTTGAGGCGAAAAAGGAAGGAGCAGAAAGGAGGAGAGTTCTACTTTGAAAAAGATTTATAATTAGGAAGGATATGGATGCAGGGATATTTAAAGACATCATAACGTTTTTGAGCGTGGGAAGATGGACGCTTTCGTATGCACTGGCTACATCAATAAAAGCTGCAATTGTGAATTCTTTGGAAATAAATGATTTGTAAATGTCAGCAAGGAAAAGACTGATACAATCTGGAGGGCCTAAGCCAGGACGAAAACCAAACTGGTTGTCTGGAAGCAAGTTATTGTGTTCCAGCCACCAGACCAGCCGTTTGTTAAGCATGCTCTCAAAGAGTTTTCTCAGGCAAGAAGCTAAAGAAATGGGCCGAAAGGCAGAGGAATTATTCTTGGGAATTGGAATAACAACGAAGATGTTCCATGAATCAGGAATAGAACCAGATTGCAGGAAGGAATTAAAAATTATTAAAAGAATTTGGAGAGACTTTACAGATAGGTTTTTGAGGATGGAGTAAGAAATTTTATCATGGCCCGGACAGGAGTTGGAGGAGTTTTTCAAGGAAGAAAGAAGTTCAGAGAGGGAAAAGTTAGAGGAAAGGAAATGAGGTGATAATTGGTAAGGAGGAATTAAAGAATCCACTTCATCATAGTTAGGGACATAATCAGGAGCTATGGAGTCAAAGAAAGAAGAAAGAGTATCCTTAGGAAGACTGGAGCTAGACGGGCGTTCGGAAATAGAATTTCTAAAAGCTTTAGCCAACTTCCACACTTTGGAAATAGGAGTGAATCGAGAAAAGGAAGAGCAAAAGGATTTCCAAGCATTTTTCTTGGCGTTTTTGAGAATATATCTGGCTCTAGCGTTCGAACTCTTGTAAGTCAAGAAATTATTAAAAGTAGGTTGAGTGCGGAATGATTTAAAGTTAGACAAACTTTGATTGACAGCAACTGTGCAGTCCCCATTCCACCACAGTGATGAAGCCCTTAATGAATGACTTTTCCGGGCTTGAGGATAGAGTGGGGAAGACAGTGTTAGAGCAGAGGAGATAGAATTAGTAAAGGATGAATATTGTGAAATAGCATCGTTTTCTACTTGTATTGCAGGAAGGTCTGAGTCCACAATAAACCGAAATCTATTCCAATCAGTTTTATGCAGGTTCCAATCAGCATAATGCAAAGGCGTAAATGAAGATGAAAGAGAAGGGAGATGGAAGTCATTAAGAACAATGAGGATCGGAACGTGGTCACTGCCGAAAGTACCATCTAGAGTTTTCCACGAGGATTTAAGAGCTGTGTCGGAGGAAACAAAAGATAGATCGATAGAACTAGAAGTAGACGATGATTTGAAGAAGGTGTGAGAACCATCATTTAGGAGAACTAAATTATAATTGAAAATTACTTCCTCTATAATTGTGCCATTCCTGTTATAACTGGAACAACCCCATAGAGGCGAGTGGGAGTTCCAGTCGCCGCCGACCATGAAAGGGCGAGGAATAGAATTCAAGAACAAGTCAAATGGGAAATCGCGTAAGTTATAGGACGGTGGGATGTAGGAGGAGACAAGATTAAAACTTTTACCGTGACACAATGGGATTGAGACGTGAACTAAATTCGGATTAAGAGGACTGGAAGAAAGGAAGGAAAAACTATCATGATGGATGAAATGTACATCTTTTCTTATAAGAATAGCAGCTCCGCCATAGCCGTCGTCCCGATTCGAACTGACTAAGGAGTATCCTCGAATTCGAATATTGGAAGATTGTTTGAGCCAAGTTTCTGACAGGAGAGCAACCTGAATGTTATATTGATCCAACAAACCTTCGAGAGAGCATTTATTGGCATTAAGACTTCTACAGTTCCATTGAAGAATATTTAGCCTGTTTGACATCATTTAAAGTACAGAAAAATAGTTGGAGGGGAAGGAACCATGTAAGTGTAGAAGAGGAAGGGAAATAATACCTTACAGCCTGCAGATTTGGAAGAGAGAGGAAAATCGGAGAAGGAATGAGTGTAGGCTCGGGTAGTCCACGCAAAGCCAGTTGAAAGTATTGAATAAAGACAAGGAAAGATACGGCAGAAGAAAGGATGCAAAAAAAGACAATGGAGAGACATCTGTTTTCCCAGATAACTTACGAATGAGGAATATGAAAACTTATTGCGATGCTCACTGAGGAAAAACCACTTCCTCTCTCGCTTGCTTACCAACTTAATTAGGTATGGAATGATGAGGAAAGGGCTGCGGGTCAAAGTGAAGAAATTAAGATTAAGCAAGAAATAATTAGAGATTAAATTCGCTTTAAAAAGGGTCATAACTGGAACGAAAAGGACTTTGAAAATGATTAAATTGAAACAGACTAACCGTCTTTCTTTACCGTAGCCCAGCGTGTTTGAAAGAAGACCGAAGGAAAGATGAAAAAAGGAAAAAGTCAGATATTTGAGGATGAGAATCATGCATCTAATAATTAGTATTGATTTGCACGGTTTAAAACCGAAGAAAAAAGAAGTTTTATACAATTGTGCATTGCAATCAACCATACACCGTCCTCGACTACTGTCGAACCCAATCGAAGTTCGCAGAAAGAGGCAATGGTCATAAAAATAATGCAAAGCATATAGATCAGAACAGAAACATCTGTTAACCTTTCTCGCTTTTAACAGTATAGCTGAGAAAAGAAAATTGATCCAAACAAAAATTATGAACAATTCTCCACCGTTCTCATCACCCGCAGGTTTCAAGTTGCGAGACGAGACAATGGTGATAACAGGAATAGGAAACATATATTTTTGGAATAAGGCGTATGATGTCTGTATTCTCAGTAATGCAATCCGGGAGAAACATAAGATTACAGAAGGAAATGTGATAGGAATTAACGGCCTGAGCTCCGGAATGCTGGTTAGCCTAGATAAAGGAATATGGCAAGAGAACGACAGAGTAGAAATTTGGGAAAAAACATAAAATTCAATGACAAGAACCATAGCGAATTTTACACATATGCAAGAGAAGAAATTAGAATGGAATTTCACAATCATAAGGACCATTAACGGAAATACTGGAAGTTGACCAGTTACGTAGCCGTAGAATTCGGAGGACAGTGAGCAAATAACAATTGGAAAAGCTTGAGCGATGCCAAGCGAAATTCAGGACTTTGACGTAGGTTAGGAGGGGTATTTTGAAGGTTTAAGCTGAAGTCTAGCTTATCGACAGCTTCTTCTGCTGACATGGGAACGGAGGAGTTGGGATTAGGAAAAATTAGAGTAGTTGGTACCTGTTGTTGCAAGCAAGAGTTAGGTGAGTTGGGAAGAGAATAAGAAGGAACGTTATGAGACGATGCACTGTGCGTTGATTCGGGGAAGAAGAGGCCGTTACGATAATTACGATTGTTTGACGGAAGAGGAGGGAAATGCTGATTAGGAACGGGAAGAGATTTGGGAGATCGTGACCGATTGGGTCGGCGAGAAAACTTGGAAGGAGAAGAATGCAGGTTTTTTTGAGCTATATCGGAAAAAGAAAAAGCTGAGTTGGTAAGATTGGATTTTTTAATTATACTAGCTTCATTATAGGACACGTTTTCGTAAGCCATGATTTTACGAAGATGAAGCTGGTCTTGAAAAACAGGACACTGTCTATCGGTGGCTAAATGATTACCCTTGCAGTTGAGGCATTTAGAATCTGACGGCTGCGGAGCTGAACAAGAATCCAAGGAATGCAACTCATTACATTTAGGACAACGTGGTTTACTGCGACAAAACTTGTCAGTGTGGCCAAAACGGAAACAAGCTCGGCATTGGATAGGAGGTCTTACGCTGGGTTCCACTGCACAACGAAGATGAAAAAAATGAACATAACTGGGAAGGAAAGGTGATTTGAATTTAATTTCGATTAGGGGAATTGGACGAAATTTATCGCCATCTCTTTTCTTGAGTCGTCGAATTGAAGCTACCGGCACTTCCGCTGAAATATCTTCCAATAATTCTTCTTCGGTAATATCTACAGGTACATTACGAATAATGCCAAAAGAGAACAATAGATTATTAGGAATAAAGGCCTTAAAGTCATTTTTATTAAGGAAGTCAGAATCAAGAAGAAAATTATTTGCTGAGCTAATATCCCTAAAAAAGAGCCTAAGTCTATTACTGCCCGCTCGGAGGATTTCTGTGATTGATTTAGTTCTATTATAGAGAATTTTAGCAGCAGCAAATGGATGTAAATTTCCTATATTAAGCTCAGAAAGCGATTGCAGTATAATGTGTATAGAACCATTATACTCTACAGGGAAAAGAATTACCTCATTTTTATTATTAATTTTTGTACTATTATCGATAATGTCGTGGGAAGTTTTTATATTGAAATTTTTAATAGCTTCGATAGCATTATCATTAGAATTATTTTTACTAAGATTATTATTATTACTACTGCTACTATTATTATTACTGCCGGAAAGTTTTGATAAATCAGATTCTGATAGTCGCAGATCTTTGCTAGGGATCGACGCGACCGGTGAAAGGGGACCAGTTGGTTTACGCTTGGTTGAAGCGTCCATGTCCATTTGAAGGGTTAAATTCGTTTTTGCCGGTTTAGTATCTTTGGCGGAGGCCGCAGGGCGGCCCCCACTAGACGTACTCATCAATTAATCCAAAAAAAAGGGGAGGAGAAAAAAGGAAATAAATAAATGATATTAAAAGAAAGACAAATTAAAAAATAATAAAATAGAATAAAATAAATAAATAAAAATAAATACTGTTCGAAATAATACGTATTACTCTTCGAAATAAAATCAAATCTATGTATGAATAGAGAAGATTTAGCGTATTATAAATAAACAAAAGAAACGATCTCACCGATATGCCGTTAACAATGCGAGCTGATAAGCCGGACAAGAACGCGAGCAAACAAGAGATAACGCACGACGTTTTACAGAGTTGTCGTTAGTTGTAAGCTGACTGATCGTTTTATTGTAATGTTCGAATTTATTATTATGTAATAGATATCGAACTAGCTTTGTCATAAAATTTAGCAGTGTTTTCATATAGCGAGAGATTATACTTGATCGATAGTTAAGATACATTTTTCTGATATAGTTTTTGATTTTTATGGTTAATCTTATAAAAGGTGATATCTCTATTTTGTGAAAGTAATTATAATTTTTTAACGGAATGCATTCTTTTGCTGCCCGACTAATGAGGTTAGTAAGTTTGTTTACTCGGTTATCTATGTCTACTTGATCTCCTATGGGCTCTTTTAAGTTAACACGTGCAGAAATATATTTTTTATAGCAATTCCCGTCTGCAAACCTGTAATCATAACCTTGTTTACTAGGGGTTTTTAGTATCTTATAGCCAATAACAGTGAATATTGGATTATGGTCTGACGAGAGCTGATTTAACGAGACTGGTGGCATAATATCCAAGTTCTTAACGATTGCTATGTCTAGTATACTAGGACGGCAAGCAATGTTCGTTGGTATATATGTAGGTTCATTTGGTGCAAGAATGTGCAGGTTGTCACTCATAGATAAGTCATATAATAATTTTCCAGCAGCATTATTAGAGAAACAGTTCCAGATCTTGTTCCTGGCATTCATGTCACCGATTAGCATTACCTTATTCTTATATTTTACTAAAGCTTTTATGTCACTTGCGAATTTAGTCATTCTCCTAGGAGGTTTGTAAACAGCGTATATATGTATTTTGTTATCCTTGATATTAGCAGCTTTATTTACATACACCACAACACCCACAGCTTGAATACAGTTCAGTTGTGGTATCGGAGTAATTTCATGTTTTACATCCTGTTTTACCGGCAGTGCTACTCCTCCACTCTTACGACTCTCATCATATCTATGCACATCGTATCCAGGGAATTTTAAGTCACAGCACTTATTTAGTTTAGTTTCCGACAAGGCCACAATATGAATATTGTTATTTACTATGAACTGATACAGCTCATTTTGTTTATCAAATATGGAATTGCAATTCCAGGCGACCACACGTAAATTAAACTTAAAATTAATCATACCTTAAGGTTAAAAGTGCATTAAAAATAGTTTGCCTTAATTATTCCGTAGATATTAAATGCTTTCGCAAGTATGTTATCATTATTATTATTAGTTAATTCTGTAATAATAGAAGTTATCACATTAATAAGTTTATTAATATTAATTTGCTTAAATAATTTACAAATAGTTCCTACGTCGCTATAGTTGATTGTTTGAGCAAAATCGGATGCAGCACGATTTTGATGAGCACCAGATTTAGTAGCTTCGGCATAGCTACGCGTAGTGGGTCTCTTGCTGCGATCACTTGCATTTTGCCGAAGACCAAAATTGTCAACCTCAACGGCGATTCGCTTTATCTTACCTTCGCTTCCGTTGCCTCGTTTTACTTGGCTTTGCACAATCCTACCTAGTATTGGACACTGTGGCGAGTTAGCAACATGTGCCTGATTACAGTTTGCACAACATGCAATATTACTATCTTTCGGGCAATCTTTGCTACTATGATTTTTTGCACATTGCATACAGCGTGCGGAAAGACTACAGTTAAGCGATATGTGTCCGTATCGCTGGCAGTTATAACACTGGGTTACTGTTCTCTTACTACTGTATTTCTCCCACGTTACTATAGTACATTTTTCGGAATACAATAATGCAGTTACTTTGTGTATTGTTGTAATCTGATTTGTTCCGAATAATCCAATAAATATCTGCATTTTTTTATAACTTCTGAGTCATACTTTAATATCTCTGGCAACTGATTATATAGGGACAAAACCTTAAACAAAGTCTGTACGCCTGAATGATATTTTGTGAAATTTGATGCAACGACTATTTCCCTGCTACACCATCATCGGCTAAAGCACAATTCACTATATGTGATCAGAGACAAGTTCTAAATCACACTGAGGTCAACTAGGGAATAAAATGGTTTATATATAGGTTTAAAATAACGGTTATAGAGTCAAAGGTCGTAACTATTAAAACAGATGTAAAGTACATAGACTACAATATATGATATTTAAGACATTTAATGATCAATTTAAATAATAATATAAATATGAAAATAAATATGTAACATATTTTAAAATTTTTTTATTAAAAAGTGGGTTATTGTTATTTGGGATTTGGTCATTTAATATATTATTTTCATATTTTTTATTATCTTAATTTTGTTAGTTTATAGTTTAGATTAATGCCTAAATATTTTGTCGTACACTCCATTATACGTTGTTACTTGACTATATATACACTCGTAGTTGTCAATTATACCACTTATATCGACGTATAGGTAAGTAGATTAGTAATTAAGATGCTCGGCTATTAAAAATTAATTTCTACAATACTCTTACGTATTGCATTCGAGGAAAACATCCCAGCCTGAACTGGAACAGTTAGTAGAAGAATGATCAGAATGACAAAATTTACATCCGGCTGGTCGTGACGTACAAAGTTGCGACGTGAACATAACGACTGCAGTCTATTCTGGAAGACCGATAGCTATAATTAACAAAAAATCGGAGTTTATAGATAGAAATGTAGGCATGAAGATCACTGTCTGAAAATTTAATTTCCACCGAGGTTGTCCGAATAAGAAGTTGATTATCTGATCTACAGACTGTTTAGATGGATACCATTTCAAATCCCGATTCCAAGGCATCGAATATTTCTTGTTTGCCGATGTCGGTAGGCACCTAACAAGCGATACCAAACCGAAATAACAGGCTGATCGGAACAAATGTCCTTAATTTATCGTTGTTGTCGTTAAATGCAAATAATTATATTCTAGAATTATTTGCATTTAACGCTTAATCGAAAACGACCCCCCTTAATACGATTTAAACCATTCTTTTGAAAATGAATCAAATCATATTTTGTGAAAATTCCCGACGTGTATTATTACTATTATATCGTATCCGGTCGGCTATTACACAGTCCATTCTTTGTCCAACACTTCAAAAAAGATAATGTTTCTTCATCAATATCTTTATATAGATTTTTTCCTAATTACGCTACGGTTAAACAGGCGTTCGTTATTCTGAATTTCGGCACATTCCCACTAACCATCTTGAGCCATCCCCTCGCCTATGTAAGTTAAATCTTGCACGCGCTGTACTGCTTTCAATTCGATTTAAAGTTTTCCGCAAGATATAGTTCCGGCCGCTTCCTACTGGGAGTTCATTCGCAGCACTGTTGTTCCTACCGGTATTGCAAGCTCAGAATCCATCGGTGCTGTTTCGATTCCTTGGCTTCTCAGCGCTGTTCTCAGAAAGCCGCGTCTAAATTTTAGTCGCTTTCCGGCAAATTCCATACAGCCCTAGAATGGGTTACTGTTTTTACGAAATGTTTTCCACTTTTCAGGTGAGGGTTGCCTATATTTTGATATCATCATCATCATTTATTCACTCGATATCTACAGCAAATTTCTTTCCACATATGTCACATATGAAGACGTTGGCGTTAATGGAAAACTGATTCCCATAGACTTCAGTAGACGATTCTGCTTCTTCCTGTCCGCCGCAGCCTGAGTGTGTTTCGATTCGCATTCTGCGGGCCACCCGTTATTTCTTCGCTCCAAACCTATGCGGTCTGCTGCTACCTTCTCCCGCTCTTTCGGATTTAATTCGCAATCTTTCAGTATTAGCTCTGTACATAGTGTTTGTACCGCCAACAAGGGTGTCCAGTGCAACGTTTACCATCTGATAGTCGACCACAGAGAAGCTTCTTGAGGAGCTTATCATCGTCCATTCTGATTAGATGTCTGGTCCATCGTAAATATAGAGCAGCTCCTGTATAGTTTCGCAGTTAGTCCGTTGTAAGATATCACGACTTGCCGCTTGATTCTGCCAGCGAACGCGAAGTATTCTGCGCAAGACTCGTTGATGCAATGTTTCCAACCATTATTCCAGCAAAAAATAATTTGCCTACAATTGAGTACAACGAAATTCCTCTTTACAGTCTCCATCACCCTTATTCTTACATATTGGTATTATATGTAGGTTCAACCTGGAAGTCGTTTGGAACACGTTCGTTCTTCCTCGTAGTACAGTTTTATCATATAGTGCCATACTTAATTCCTGAGAGTCGGCGACTACTTATTCGTACATTTCAGCTGTACCGGCATGTTCTAGGCAATTGCTATATGCAGGACGTACACACGGAACACCACAGTTGGAACTCTTATTGTAGCCAGCTGTGATCGATATGCAAGTGCCGTCCCGTGTGTGTCTGTTGTATACTAATTAGCGCGCATATGATGTTGTATGTGGTGGTTTGCCGTTGCTTTCCGCGTGATTCTATTAGCGAGTATTTAAATTAAAATGTTTCGCAATAATTTTCGTCGACGCCCGAGATCGAACCCGAGACTTCTGTAACGGAAGCCGAACACTCTAGCAACACTAGGCTATCACGACGGCGGAGTACAGCTCATGCCGAGCAATTATCATACTTTTGCAATCTAGCTTCGGTATATGCGCCGCCCGGTATCTTTTCTGGATCAGCAGCTTTTCCATTTTTGATCTGTTTTATCGCATCTCATATTTCATCTAATGATATAACCTCATCTAGTTCAGAAAGCTGTTGACAATCCAGTATTTCATCCAACATCGCACGAGTTATACAAGTAGTGGCGGGTTCACGGAAGGGAGAAATAGGGAACAGCCACCCCCAAAAAGAAGAACCAAATGCTCGATGAAATAATTTGTTATAACAGAGAAACTTAATTTATGCTATAAAAGTTTTTTTTATATAAATGTTACAACATACGGATTTAATTATGTAACTAATATTTAATACGGTTTTCTAATAAAAGTATTAATGTTACGTTTTTATTCTGCTTTAAATGTCGTCGATCTTTTGTCTTTTATATTTATTTTTAATTTTTATTTTGCAATTTTAATTAAAAAATAGTTTAATGAGAAATATATAATCTGGTTTACTTGCTCGCAGACAAACAGTTCGAATCGGATTACTAAAATAAAATGAAAAAGAATTAAAGTCTAATAAAAAATACTATCGTTTTATTTTTTCTTGTAATTCACTATTCACATTCTAAACTACCATTTTAATTTCTAAAGAGGTCGCTGTTTGATTTTCTTTATGAAACAAGGTAATTCTTAAATTTACTGTTTATCGTATAAGATATTACGTAATTATATAATTCCCTCTCCCCCAGATGTCTCTCTGGATGCGCCCCTGTATACAAGTATTATCGTTTAACAGATTATCAAAATGAGATTTCCATCTGTACACTATTCTATCATTGTCGTTTACAATATGCCGTGTTTGTTTTTCTTTCGGGTGTGGGCTCATATGTTGCCTTCACTGTTGAGAAGAAGTCTCTTTAAAATGACCAAAATTTGCTTAGGATTTTATCCGTTGCGCTTTATTTTTCCACCATTTGTTCTGCATCTAGCGCGTTCTCCTTTGGACTTCTGCGTTTATTTCAGCAAACTTTTGCTTCAAGCTTCTGTTTTAAGCTTCTGTTAATAGCATCGTTTTGCTATTGAACGAATGCTTGTCTTTTGCGTACAATTAATTTGGTAATCTCATTATCATTCGTAATAAACCAGTCTTGATATTTTCGCTTGGATTTCATTAGTGCTTTGTCACAATTGAAAAAAATTATTTCCTTTAGTTTGATCCAACTTTGGTCGCTATTTGAGATAAAGTCTAACATACCAAAAGAAGCTTGTTCGATAGCCTCTGGGATACTTCTCTACTTTTATTAGTACCTCTTAAAGCATCGACGTCTATGCTGATAAGACTTCGATTTGAAGTACTTCTTCAGAATATTTGGTTCCTTTATCGATATGTCTGTGATCTGTCGAGCGCTGTGCGCCTCTCATAGCTTTAGTAATTCTTACTTCATTTTTGAATCTACGGCGCATGATTACCGAGTCCATCATATGCCAGTGTTTTGATCTAGGATGCATTCATGTGCCTTTGTGTATTGTTTTAAGCTCAAGTAACGTATATTTGTTATTACTGGATCAAGACTTTTACTGACTTGGAGCAGATGACTAAAATTACTGTCTGTCCCCTTTTACACCATGCGCTCACCGATAATATTTGACCAAACTTGCATATTGTTTCCTACACGAGCACTAAAGTCACCAAGTAGTAAACACTCGCTCTTTCTGCGGTACGTTATCTACGAGAGAATATAGATTTGAACAGAAAATCTTTTTTTCATTTTCTTCAGGTTCATTATATTTGGCTTTTTTTTTTTTCCGGTAACTTCATTTTTAAATGAAATTATAAGATTTTAAAGAACTGTTAGATTCAGTTACATACACGACTTTTATTGAACGAAACAGCTAGTCACAGCTCTAGTATTATGTAGTGATTGGGTCAAAGATGAAAAATGTTTGTTGTGTAGTCTTACAGAGAGAATTGAGTCAATCTGTTTAATTCGGCTCTTTCAATCCGCTGTCGTGTCTTCAATCGCTAAAAAATAAAAAAAATAGCAAAGAATTAAAAGTACTAGAACGCGATTGTGAAGGAAAATACGTATGCGATGCTACCGTTTGAGCTTGGAATAATCTATATACGGCGGAGGAATGCTTGTAATATTTGTAACATTGAAAATTTTGTTAAACGAAAGCTCGCAGATTGAACAAATCGTAAATTGCACCTGATGTACGTTTTCAAAAATGCTATAAATTATTTCGGCACAGGTTACTAATTGAAAATAAACGTGAATTATATTTACGAGTAAATAAAATTACAATAAGAAAAAGCCGTCGTCGTGTTCTATACATGTTCACTTACTATGAATTCCATTTAAATGAACTCCTACGTTATGTTTGTTTTTAATTAACGCAGTTTAATTACAGCACGACTTTTGACGAACTAAAAGAGAGAAAAAAATTTTTGGAAATATTTCAGCGGGAGTGATTTACATCGCAAAAACGCTGGAACAGGAATTTTTGGAAAATTAAACGAAATGAAAATGTAGTCGGGTCAGTTTCGTTTCACTTTTTCTTTGTCTTTCTTTTTTTTTCTACATTACACATAGTTTACATATAAGGTGAAATAAATGACTGGAAAATTATTTTTTTCGGATTTGGATGTAATTTAAATGATAATTTTAAAGTTTAATGTGCCGAAAACAATTTTTGAACTAAATAATTTTTTTTTTCTTATCTTTATTATTTTTATTATTTATTAAGTCTCGCGCTATTTTTATTGCTATTATAATTATTGCCGTTTTCTTTTAAAGCGCTTTTAAAGGAGATTTGTAAATTTATTTTTATGTCAAGGAGGGAAAAATTTTGATAAAATAAAATGCTTAAAAAACGGTCTGATGCGCACCGCTTGTCTTTTTCATTATCAGATTTTAAGTGCTGTAAATGCATTAATGGATTGCCGATTTTTTTTTTTTTTTTGCTTCAAAGTGGTTTAGCGGGAAATTTCGAAAGCGGAAAAATGACATTGAACTTTTCATTTTTCTTCTCTTATCTTTGTCGGATGTTATTTACGATTAATTCTTCTTTCTCGATGGCGACGAGTACTCCGGCCTCTGCAGTTTTTCCGGAAAATTTTAAGAAAACTTCGAAATTAATTTCTCAGCCGATACAGTTTGAAAATCAGATAGCAACGTTTAAATTATTTCGGAAATATTAACTCTTTATTTATTACAAAAATTTCTTGGAAAAATCTGTTACGAGAATTTTCCCCGCGCATTTCGGTTGCCTTTCATTTTTACTACATTTAGCTTCTATTTGGCGAATAGTAGTTATAAACGGTGCGTCTACAAAATCAAGATGATCGACCGAGCGGTAAAACTCAGTAAGAAATAATTCCGATTAATTCTAAACATAAAAGTGTGAAAACTTTTAAAAATAACACCGTAGAATGTAAGAGAAAACTGAACTTTCCAGTACTGTTGTGACGTTACGTTACATTTCGTGAAACGACATAAAATTGAACAGGTAGAGAGAATTAAGTGTCTCACTGATAATAGTTTCCAAACCGTCAACCGTTAATGTTATTTTAAGTTTGAAGAGCACACAATTATATAAGTGCTGGCTAGTTTAGGAGCTATGATAGATTAAGATCGCGTTTTGCTAATGGTAAGTTTTCAGCTGTACATGTGATCCTAAGGCAATTAATTAGAGCGGAGCGATTCAATTATGTAACAGTTCGTGCTACATTTGCAAAATAGAAATCATAGCATAGAGACGCAGCGATTTCGGAAGATCGCATGTTTCCAGTAATAAGTCAACGTACAATATTTTGAATAGCATTTAGTAAAACTAGATCTGTATTGCGGTAGTTCAGCTTATAATCTTTAAAGATTTACGTGATACTGTATTAGGGAGACGGAATTACTATTCTCCGGGATTTCAGAGTTATAGAGTTCCTGTATCGGACTGAATGAGTGAAGTTTTTACATCGTGTTAATAAATCTAAATTTAAGAATTAAAACCGTTTCTAAATACTTATGAATCGATGAAAGATTTCTGCCGATGGCTTGGATGCACATCAATTGAGTTGTTCCGTTCCGTTGATTCAAAGGTCATGCCGGCAACATGGATCGCCAACCTCCGAGGCGGAAATGGCGTATGAAGAAGAAGGGGTAATAAACCCGTTTATCGTTTGATTATTATTTTTCAAAAGTATAAAAATTTGATTTAGATTAGAATTAACGGTGTTTTTATTTCATTACATGTGAAATTGAAGACGAAATTTGAAAAATTATTATTTCCCACTTCGGACGAAGTTTGGCGTTAAATTTAACGACGTTCTGGGTATGCCGAGAAAATTGTTTTTAAACCGGCGGTACTCGAACTCATACATTGCACGTATAAATTTTGTATCCATCTATACACCAATCTATACATCGATTAATACACACATTCAAACAAATATACACTTTATCAATTATGACGGTTTAATTCCCTAGGATAGTTGATTTTTACATTTGTTTACAATTCGATACTGTTTGTCGTGGCGATCAGATAGGATTTCGGAAAGGTTGGACGACCGGAGAATTTGTGCTCGGTATGAATTATAGGTTGGACAACTGACGAATAAATGTTGGATTATGACAGGAGAATTGCAATTGGAACACAGTGGAATAGGTTGTCTGAACAAGAGGTGACTATGAGTGATTTTGGAATGACCTAGGTGGAATCTTGTGACAACGATTTTATTCCTTCGATTGGTGAATAATGAAGTTTTCCATGGTCGAATAGTATCTCGAATTGAGCGCAGCTTGTTCGTATTTGGAATGTTGGTCCACTGTTTTTGCCATGTTTGAAGTGATTTTTGCACTATTTGAGCTTTTAGATCCATTGACGGAATTTCAATGTTCGGTACCGGAAAGAACAATGAGCCTTCTTTGGCCGCAGTATCCGCGAATTAATTCCCCTGGATCCCAATCTAATAGACATGCAATTACAAAAATTTAACAGACATTACATATTTCTTATCGAAGCAAGAATTAGTGTTGAAAAATTACGATGACCTTTTTCAATCTTAAATAAACGGAGTTTTATTAAACTTATTTATTTGTTACGTATATCTGATAATAGCAACGAACAATTCATTTAAAAAGTCGACAGTTATTACGTTACCTAATCCGGTCAACAAAAAATGTCGCATTAAATGCAATTAAAAAGGAAATTCAAGTTGCACGATTTATTGTGGATGAAACAACGCATATTTCTCGTTGAGCACAAATAATGTTGACTGTTTTTCGTTTTGTAACTTAAAACACCAACATTGAGTCAAGTTTTATTGACTTTGTAGATGTCAGTGAAAAAAGCGACGCAAATGTCCTCTTTAATCATATCAAAAAAAATGTTTAAAATGATTTAATTGCAGCAAAAACTTATCCTTCGAAATATGATGAAGTTCAGATGAAAATTAGAAAAATTTACAAACATACGATTTTCATGCGTGGAATTTCCATCATTCTTTTCAAAATCTGTAAATAGACCGAACGCACTGCATCAAACAATTATTGGAGCAGCGCCAGATGAAATTGTAACGGTCGATTTGTTAATTGCCTAATAAATATTAAAGAAAATTAAATTTTTTGCTCTTGGTTTTGCGTAAAAACTGAATGCCAAAACAATTATTTCGACAAGGGATTTTTAACTAACAGATTTTGATTTTTAATGTTTACTGCAATTTTTTTTTAAATATTTTCCCTGTCCGATATTTCATTTGATTTATTATACTATAAAATAAATATATATCTATATATATATATATATATTGTTGTAACCCTTCCTTCTCCAGTATAATGGTTTCAACAACCCTGTTCCTCCGTCCTATCCAGGTACTTTCAAATTTCGGCACCAGAGCCGTCAAACGACTCGAATAAAAAAATAACTTCTTGTTAAACACGTAAAAATTCGAAAGAACGACAGTGATACTGGCCTCAACGGTGAATAACTGCTAACGGCAATCAGCAGCGTTCAAACCGTCCGACAGCAAATAGACGAATATCAGCAAACAACAGATTTACCCCGGTCGATGTATGTGATGTCGCCGCTGTTCAACCCCGAACCCCGCTAGTGTAGCTATTTAATCGCAAATAAAATAATAATAATAATCGATTTACGTTACTTTAATTTCCGAAAGTGTACAGTGCAAAATTTCCGTCTCATTTGCCGACATCGAGTACGGAATTGCTTAATTATTTCTTTTACGTTAACCTATTCTCTGTTTTTTTCCTTTAAAGTTACGTTACTTTCCTGCACGAATGAGCTATTTAGAATTAAATTATAATTGAAAAGATAACACAGCCTAGCCAGATTTTACGTTAATTTTTTCTTATTCATTTTTAATTATAATAAATAGCTCTTAAATTACTACACCAGCATTCGTGGTTCACAACAATATATACACAATACACCGTTTAACAAAAATTAATGATTTTATTCATTTCCGGCAGGCAAAAAGTAATAATGTTATTTTTAGAAATAAAGTTTCATTAATGGAATAGATAATGTTGGATCTAGAAAAGAATTTTATCAGAGTCTATATTTTGAAATAACAGATGCATTAATACAAAGTTATAGAGATAGATTTTTTGACATGAAATTATTGCAGTTTTTATTGCTATGAAATATATAATTAAATTTAAGAATATGTAGAACACTTCGCCGAAAACAGTTTTTTACGTTTTAAGATATATAATTCTAGGGTGAATAATTTTCTGATTTATATAAATTAAGAAACGAATTACAATATATTTGTATTCATGTGCCAAGAATTTCAAAATGAATCTCTTCGTAATATAAGAAATATTTTAACTGAAGACAACTAACAAAATGATGTTTTAAACGAATTATTGCGTAATTTAATTATTCGTAATTCCATCTACGAAAGGTAGAACGTTAAAACAATGAAGCAAATTCAAACATTTCCTAAATTTAGCCGATTAAACGAACCGAATTAATCGAAAAAAGGATCGTTAAAAATACTTTAAAAGAAATATGATAATCTAAGTAAATTTCACAAAAAATTTTTCTGGAATATTTTTTAGCGGTTTTGTAGATACATCTATCGTTGAATCTTTTGCTAACGAAGAAGTTAGGTAAAAATGGACACGAGCGAAAAGTCTTACAAGTTGCAATACGTCGACAATAAAACTCACATTATTATGAATTAAAAGAAATGGTTGATGATAAATGCCTGGAAGTACAAAAAAGCTAAGAAATACCGAAGGGTCATTGAATATGGAACAGAGCGGAATCGACGATAAATCTGAATAATAATCAGTCTGTTTTAAAAAGATGCTGAGAAGGGCAATTGTTGAAGAAAATAATTATGGAAACATGATTGCTGCCATAGGTGTGACATACGGGATGTCACAGAAGCGATGAAAACCAATAGTATAGAAAGCACAAAAAATTAATTGAAATATATGTGGCAAGTTGACATTAAGTAGGATAAAATTTTTTAATAAGATCATATCTTCTAATATATCTCTGTTTTTCTTGTATCCAGAACAATTCTGGATAGAGCAAAATTCCAATAAATGAATTCGGAATAAAACTAAAGTATCCTGAAAAAGGAAAATTGTTAAGGTCAAAGCCTGCTGGAACAGAAAAAGAAAAACGAAGTTAATAAAATGACAAGTTGGAAAATTACGTGAGAGAAAATTGAAGCCTTCCTTAATTAGAGTAATATAACCCTTGCGTAGTAATTTTCACAATGTCATCTGAATACATTATACAGTATTTCATTTTAAAATCAATCCTATTTTTAAACTAGGTTTCTAAAAGAAAAGAACGGGGTAATACTGTGTTGGTTCGATAGATTTTTAAGAGCTTGAGAAGTTGCAGGCGTACCGATGTGATATCTGCTACTGAATATCGGATACACGACAAAGTTAAAAAAAAAAAAAGTTTGTTATAACAAAAAGAAAAGTTAACCGTTTTTGAAACAAGATGAAATTTAGGTGGCCAGTTATGACAGTTCTCTCTCACCCTCTCTCTCTCCCTCTCTCTATTTTCGCCTTTATCTTTCTCTCTTCTTTATTCGAGCTTCTGCTGAAATTCGGACCGAAGGAAGAAAATAAAAATAATAACTTTATTTCTCCTTTTACCGCAGACGTTTCTGTACAATTAATAATAATCAAAAGATAAATCGGAAAGTGAGAAGTACTTATTAAAAATATTCTACCATCAAGGGAGACATCCTGATAAAAACTTGTGATTTTTTAAATTTGATAAATATTTCTGCTTTGTGCGTGCCGTTAACTTTTGATTAATAATAATAATTTTAACTAGAATCTAGTATACGAAAATTATTGACCAAACGCGTAATATTGCCGCGCTTTTTCATTCGTCGTCGTCGTCGTCGAAGCTCTTGGAACAAGAGATAGCGTGCAACTCATATGATCCTATTTCTGGCATCCGTCACTGTTTTCTGAAATGTTTTGCTAGTCAGATTCGATGTTACCATTTACAGTCTTCTTCTCCATTTATAAGGTTTTCCTTGTATTTTTCCCTGTGCTGCCAACATGTAGATGCCGTTTTTTCGTATCTCATGAGCCCCATGTATTTCCTTTTCCTTTTCTGCATACTGTCGACTATTACAGGCTATCCTTCTTCTGCTCTAGTTAAAACAATTTTATTACTGACGAAGTCTGTCCAGGGAATTTTTAACAGTCTGCGATAACACCAGATTTCAAAAGAATTTATTCTTTTTTTACTATATTATGCACTCATAATCCATGTTTCGCATGCATACAGCAGTATTGACCATACGTAACAGCGCATTATTCTTTTTTTGAGTTTTAAACTTAATCTGGAATCCTTTAGTGCGTGACTCAGGTTGTTGAATGCCTGTTTCGCCATTCCAATTCTTGATTTGATTTCTTTGTCATCTCTGCCATCATTAGTGATGAGGCTACCTAGATATCTAAATTCAGTTAAGTTTTCTATCTTCTCTCCGTCTAAATAAATATGTACATCCCTGTTTTTAGTTCTGGTAAATTTAATGATTTTTGTGTTTTTTTTTGTATTAATCTTCATTCCATATCTTAAACCGATTTTATTTATTTTGTTCACCATTTTTTGTAGTTGTTCTTCTGTTTCTGCCAGTAAAACTTTATCATCCGCATAACTAATTTCGTTTATACGTTGTCCGTTTATTTTCACTCCCATTTTCCCTATATATGCAGCTTGCTTAATCTCTTCTGCATATATATTAAATAATCTGGATGAGAGTGGACATCCTTGTCGTACACCTCTTTTAATATTGCTTTTCTTATCCGAGAATTCCGCATTTATCTTGATTTTTGCACTTTGTTCCCAATACAGATGTTTAATAAGCTGAAGGTCTGAATTATCGATATTATATTTTTGCAGTATTGTTATAAGCTGTTCATGATTAACTCGGTCAAATGCCTTTTCATAGTCTACAAAGCCTGCATAAACCTCCCTGTTTGCGTTCAAGGTTCTTTGTATTATTATCTTAAGTAGAGCTATTGCATCTCTGGTTCCTCTTCTTGGGACAAAACCAAACTGCGTATCGCCTAAATTGTCACCTAGTTTCCGCTCTATTCTGCTATTTATAATTGATAGAAGCAGCTTCAGCGAATGACTCATTAGCGCTATTGTTCTATATTCGGAACACGTTTGCGAGCTACTCTTTTTTGGAATTGGTATAAAATTTATGCTTTTAAAATCCTCTGGCAGTGCGCCTTCTTTGTAAATTTTATTAAATATCTGTAAAAGTTGTTTCTCTTCTCATGCTGCGTTATGCATTTTATCACATCAACCGCTAGTAGATCATCTCCGACTGCTTTGTTATTTCTGGCTTTATGAATAGAATTCTCTAATTCCCACATTTTCAATAATTCGCACTTCTTCCTTCGTTGTTTTATTGTTCTGTTCGAATCGCATATCATCTTTATACAATTCCTGTATATAATTCAGCCATGTTTCTTCTTTTTCTTCCTTAGTTATACAATATTCTCCGAACTTATTTCGTATACAGTTTACGTTGTTTTTTCTCTTTTTATGTACTTTCATCATTTCTTTAATTTTCGTATGCATTTCTCGCATGTTATGCTTTGAATCTAATTTTTCGATTTCCTCGCATTTTTCTTTGTACCAGTTACTTTTTGCCTCCGTGCATTTTTTCACGATGTCTTTATTTAATTTTTTATATTCTAAACTTCTTCTATCTTTTATTTCTCTATCAGATTTATAATCTCTTGCGTAATCCAAGGTTTGTGTTTTTTCCTTCCTCTTTTTGGTACTGTGTTTCTGGCGGCTTTAAGGACCTTTTGTTTCCATGTACACCACATGTTTTCTACATTTATTCCTTCATTATTTCCATCTATCGTTTCCTTCCCTATTCTGTCTCTAACTCTGCTTGTAACTTTCCTCGGATTTCATCTATTTTCAGTTTATTATAGTCTAGCCACTGTAACCGTAATTGTTTTTCATTCTTTTTGCATTTCTTCAGTATTATTTCGCATTTAGCGACTAGTAAATTATGGTCCGTATTGCAATCCGCTCCTGGATAGGTATGGCAGTTTTTAATCACGTTCTTGTAACGTTTATTAATCAGAATAAAATCAATTTGGTTTTTTGTTCTTCCATCCGGACTTGTCCACGTATAAAGCCTTCTTTTATGTTGCTTAAACCATGTGTTACATATCACCATATTACTTTTTTCTGCAAAATCTGTTAGCATTTCTCCTCGTTCGTTTTGCTTCCCTAAGGCAAATTTACCGGCAGCCTTGGCTTTTTAATTACTACAGCATATATGTTTCCTCACTGCAATTTGCCAACTACTTGCGTAATTAAACTGATCGCTATTGCAGAAACGTAGTATTCTATGCAGTTATCCTGATTATCGCATACCGCCTGCCATCTTGATTCTGAAAAAAACCTGACAACCACCAAAAATCCACTTATACATATATATATATATATATATCAATATATAATGTAATGTTTAAAAAGTCAGATATCAGATCGCATAAATAAAAATATCATAGAACGGTTGCACGAAGTCTTGCCACGCAGTAGCTAAACTACCAATTAGAAAAAACTGTATGACTCGCTTCGGTTTTGTTTTTTTGTTTTTTTTTTCTAATTTTACAGAAAAATATCAGCCGAGAAAAATGTGGGAGAACGAATGAACCTGTTTCTAAGAAAAACCAATTGCGCCAGCCCAAATTATTACAATTGGCTAGAGAAAACCAGTTAACAAGTTTAACAAATGGTCATGCACTACTTGCATGTATGAAGAGTAAAAAGAAATGAAATATTCCGTCTAAATAGTTAACTATAGCTGACCATGCATCTGCCTTGAGAGTTCACGCTGTAGCACTGGAATTACTATTAAATACAGTGTCTTTTTCCAAGATCTGCGTTATCAGTCGAAAATAGGCGAGTTTTATTGCGGACTAAAGTTTATTGATACATAAATATTTTTCGTATTACTCGGTTATGTTTTTTTTTTTGTAAAACAATTTCTATTCCTTTTGTCGTCAGCTCAACATGCTTTATTCGCCAAGACAATTGCATTCCCTTGTTTATATATATGTATACAGAGCCAAATCAAGAGACCAAGATTTCGGGGGTGGGTTACGGAAATATTTTTATAATTATACATATATATACACACACATACACACATGTGTGTGTGTGTGTTATCATTTTTTATTTATTTTTTATTTTTTGGGTTCGTCTACAAGGACATTAAAGGACGCAAGAGACTCAGATCTTTACACGATTAGAGATATAGCCGACAAAAAGGAATCAGGAGCCTGGACAACAGAAGGAAAAGGAAGGGAGAGAATGAACGAAACACTGTATGGAGTGGGAATACCAATTTGTAAAATGGAAGAGTAGAAAGCAATTTGATCGGTTATAAGAGATGAATATCCGAACATTATGTGATCGGGATCACACACAAATTGGATATTGGAGGGGTACGATGGACAAAAAGGAGACGACACAAGAAAGTAACGGAAAAGCAAGGAAGCAAGCAAATTGTGCCAAAAGCACGGGCGGCAAATCACAGAGATGTTGGAGCGACGCATGGAAGGAAAGTCAAGAAACCAGGGCAAACGAGGAAGGGAAGGCTGAATAGACAAGAAAACGGAATCCGGGTTGGAGGAAGAGGAGACGTAAGAGTCACAGCCGCAGACAGAAGGGTAATATTGGAAGAAGAGAAAACAGGAAGAAGCCTACCGGAAGAGGAAAATAACCGAGTGAATGAGTCAACTAACTCATTATCCTCAATGCCGGCATGACCCGGTATCCAAAAGAAGTCCGTTTGGATTAAGTATGAAAGGAAAAGATCACGAATCAAGGAGCGAATGAGATGTGTTATCATAAAATATATTTATTTATAAAGGGTACATTAAAGCCTTGTAGTCAACTATTGTATATGCAATATTTAAACACTACAATAAAAACAAATATAAAACAGTCGTTTTTCATAGAATTCATAAAAATTTTGATTTTAGTTTCTTTTGTCAAAAATTGAAAAGAAATAAATTTATTCAGAATTTCGGTCCATTTAATTCAAGCAGTTATGATTTCGCAGATATTCCGGGGGGGGGCTCAGATGCGGCCCTGTATATATATATATATATATATATATAAATCAGTCACTAGTACGCTCAATTTAATAATATAATTTAAATAAGTCCTTCTTATTTTAAATAATTTCCTGGAACAATCACACATAAAATGTTATAAAATGTCTATTTACTTTCGACGTTTCACATGGATTACACTTCGAATCGCCAGAAAGTTTTTTGATGATGGTTAATTCATTGTGGACGATAAAAGTAAATATATACATTTTACACATGATTGCATCTGAAAATTATATTTGAGATGAGTAACGACCATGGTGAAAGTTTTAAGCATTTTTTTTTTCTTCGTTTATCTCCGCTCATTCATAAACAATTAGATCTGGTGTATAATTTAGGAGAGACATCTGGTAAGATGTAGAGAAATAGTGAGAGAAAACGGTTATTTTATTTATTTCCAGAGAAAAAAAAGAAACGCCAGTAGTGTGTTCCAGTTGATAGTGCGAAAACATTCCACGAAGGGTAGCTGAAGATTAATAATTTCCATAGGCGACGGGTAGATTAGGAAAAAATTAGCGCGGACAGATATAATTAATTTTTGCAAATTTTTAATAATTTTCGTAAGAAATTTTTATCGTTGACGTGGCATGCCAGAAGCACCGGTTCGCTTTAGCTTTCAGGGAGCCGCATGTCCCTCCGCCACCGCTGATCTATTAACTTTTTTCGCGATAAAATTTTAATTATTTCTGAAAAATTCTCGCTTATATAATATTATTATTACGATGGACGACTATGTGCCATTTAAATTTTGACAGACTAGCGTCGTTTACACAATTATAAAACGTTACACAGACGGGTACTGTTGCTGAAAAGCTGACGTAATGAAACGAATTTTCGATGCGAGCATAACGATGACGATACCTTTTTTTCTTTAAAACCAGGCCACTGCCGCTATAGACGTATAACAAATAAAAAACAACTCCACTTCGATGACATAATTCCTCGGCGGGGATCACCCCCATCAATCACTCTTTCTTTTTGCCGGGGCATTCTGTTTTGTCGTATCCGATCAATTTAGAGGTAAAAGTGCCCGTTGCCTCAGCTGTAAAATCTTTCCTCCATCAGTGAGTTCGGTTGATAGTACGTCGTTCATTTGTAGGAGGTTTAACATTTTTTTCACCGACAAACTAATAATTAAAATTCAAATTGTTTCCGCATCCAGTCGATACGTGTTTTTTTGCACGTTGTATGTTTCAGAAAATCTATTTATAAATGGACACTTTTACGGCCCTTTAACCGCCCGGAGGTATTTATCATTTTTAGAATACGCTCTATTAAAAATTTCATTCAGTATGAAAATAAACCGAAATAAAAAAAATGGTAATCGTTTATTAGAAACGCTAACGACATCTCTTTAAAAAAAACAACAAAAAAAAACAAAAAACAAAAACTGAACTGATTTGTTGTTTTTAAATTGGGCTCGTCAACATGTTTCTCCACATGGAATAATATGCACGTTTAAAACAATAGATATTTTCAAAAAAAATTCTAAAACTATTGATCTTTGTAGAATTCCTCAATAGAATTGGTTTTTGTGGTTTCTTTCGGCTGTAATATTTTTATGTAAATGTATCTTACCATGGGCGTCGCCAAGGGAGGACAGTTGCCCCCCCCCCCTGGAGCTTCGTAACTTTTTAATCAATTAGCCATGATGAGTATTCATAGGCGCGTAATCATGGACAATTCGACTTCTACAATAAAGTAGTAGAACAATTCACCAGAAACCCTCGAAAATTATATTTTAATTAAGATTTTATTCTTGTTTAATAAAATATTAAGCCTTTACAAATTATAAATTTTATTTTTCCAATAACTCATATCCTCTTTTTATCATCTCCCCCCCCCCCCCCGCGCGCTCTCGTTGGTTGTACCGTTTTTGATAAATTTTTTTTAACGTTTTAAGTGTGGTCGAAATGATTTCTCTTGTCTAGGCCAAAAAAATATTTAAGCTCCTTCAGCGTATGGCTTTATGCATATATGTATATAAAACTTATAACGGTGTTTCGCCCTTTTTTTGCCTACTTTTTTTGAAAATGAAATAATCACTTGTTTTTATTCTAAAGTTTTCGCGATGGAAATTTTGTTTATTTCGTTTTGTTTCTTGTTGGACTAAGTAATAACGAAAACGAGGTTGTAGTGAGATTCGTTTAGAACATCATAAGGAAATGATAATTATAACGCCAACTATTTAATTACGGGAAAAGGCAATATATGTAAATATTAATAATCTATAATTCTATCGTTAATATTATAACGCGTTTTAATATTTAAAATTTACCTCACTAAATACGAATAATTTGTTGTTCTATATTGAAACTAGGACTAATGCCTAGGTTAGGGGCGTAACGCCAGTGGAAGCGATGGAATCGTCGCTCCCTCTAACAAATCAGTACGAAATTGTTTTTTAGTATTTGCGAAAAGAATACTAGCCTCAGAAAGAAAAAATGAAGTAAGTTGTTGAATTTAAATGCCAAATTAAAAATTACTAGAAAAAAAGTAGCCCTAGATCAAAAGGTGCTCATCTCCAAGAGCGAATGACAAAATTAACTACACACTTACTGTTTCACACATTACTATTGTCTGGTGCCTACTGCCTAGTGCCCAGAGTTATCTCTGAACGATCCCTACTGCAGATCGATGAAAGAAAAAGGTTGCGCACGCATATTCAATTTGGAAGCGCCAAGTTGTGTCGTTTCGAGATCGTGTCATTTGTACGAATTTTGATCCGTGCGATTCCAGAGCAGAGCTTGAAAGCCAGCCGAAAGCCAAAAGCTAAAAGCCAAAACCAATCATATTTAAATTGTCATAAGCTTAATCCAAAAGCCATATTTAAATTGTCATAAGCTAAAAGTCTAAAGCTTAAGCTATATTCAAAATTTAAACAGCCGAAAGACGAAAGATTAAGCATTATTTCTTAAAAAAGCTAAATTAAGCTTTATATTCGGCTTAAGCTTTTTTTTTTTTTTTAAATACATGCAGGGCTTGAAAAGCCGAATGAAAATTTGATTTATTTGACAACACTGTACGTTTATTTCTCAAATTCATTGGCTGAAGTGCCTACTTCTTCTACACTATCTTTAATGAAATAAACGTACAAACATTGTCAAATAGATCAAATTTTCATTCCACTTTTCAAGCCCTGATACTATCTCTACAAATAAAAATTAATTGAAGAAGCAAAATAGTTTTGATATCAGTATTTTACAAATTTAAAATTTCTTAATTTTGCATTTCTGACGTAATTATTTGCATAAAAAATTGTTTTTAAAAACTTTTATTTTTGTGCATAAAGAAAAAGCAGAAGTTTCAATAGTAACGCTCAATAGTTTGATGCATAGTAATTAGTAAATGATTTTAATTAATTTCTATTGAAATTCATTTCATAAGCTGAAAGCTTAAGCCGTATTTTCAATTTAAACAGCCAAAAGCCTAAGCCATATTTCAAATTTGAACAGCCAAAAGAAGAAAGTTAAGCTCTGTATTTTTCAAGAACATAAGCTACATTAAGTTTAAGCCGTATTATTATTCGGCTTTTAAGCCCTGTTCCGGAGTAATGTGTATCGAGAGTGAATAAAAAAGTCTGGAAGCGCTGAGTCAGATCGCTTTATGGTCACATACACCGATCAACAGAACGATTTTTATGTATGTCAGTGTGTGCGTGTGTGTACGAGCATATGGTAGTGCTGTATTTGCAGTACATTTTTTTTGGATCGTTTTTTATAAATGCTGGCGTTTACTAACAGCGAAACTGGAAGCGATGATCGGTCGCGCTTTTCAATCCGTAATATCACTCTACAATAGAAACTGTACCGGCTCGTTTATCTTATTTCCACTGCCGCACAATTAATGTTCCAGCCTGTTAAAATGCAAACACTTTCGAAATTAAGCCCACCTGCAATTGTATTATCTGAAAAACGTCAATTGATTAGTTTTTAGTTCATTAAGTTTTCGAGAAAAAATGAATATTATTCAAAATGATAAACCAACGCCTAGTTTAGAAAATTTAATTACAAAATCAAAAGGTATGCCAAATATTTAACCGCCATTTTCAATCAAATTTATGCATAGCAATGCCACGGTTGTTGTGAGAAGATGAAAAAATTGTTCTGTTGCGCTTGCCTTTTATTAAAGCAAGAAAGAAAAATGTATGGAATGCAAGTGACTTTGACTTGATTCAGTTTTCGGGAAAGACAAAAAGCTATCACGAAAAAAGATATTTTTCAAAATTATCGATATTATGCAAACAAATATGCCTAACAATAATAATAGGTTTAATGATGTAACCAAATTAAAATTCTTAAATCTCTTAAATACAAAAAATTTTTTAAATTTTCAATAAAATTTTCTGGAAGAAGACTTTTTAAATTTAAAACAGAATTAGGGAAACTTTTTCGATGTTGCAAGTTTGAAGAGTGTACTTTCAAGATTCTAACATACATATATAAAGACACACTACGGTGCATCTTATACTTGACCGCTTCAGATCTGACAAATTTTTTCATCCAGCAGTGTACAAACTTTCTAATTTAATAACCGCAATTCCGGCAACTACTTTGTCCGCAAAGGTTGATCATTCTCAGTAATAAAGTGAATAGAAACGTATTTAAGAAATATGCAAGGTCGGAATTGACTATCTTCATTAGCTTTTTTTTTGGTATTAAAAAAGTATTATTATCAAACATTAGGAAACGACCATCATTTCCTGATGGTGTAATAGACACTTTTACAAACAAGAACCGGAAAATCGAATTAATTTACAAAAAAAAATGAGAATTTTTACTTCCGTTCTGTATTTAACCGAATTTTACACGTGTTTATTTTTATTATATAAAAAAAATATTTCATTGTGGCGCTTCTTCAGTTCTGAAGTTCACGCTATGCCGCCGTCTTCAACATTAATTACGTAAACTCGTAAAAACATGAAAAAACATATCCGGAAAAATTATGAAACCCGGGACTACTAGTGTAAACGTTTTTATACTTTCACTGTGTATGTTTTGGGGTCGTACTGTTTCGGCCTCATACGTTTCAGTCTGGTCCTTCGTCCGAGTATAATTTTTTTTTCTTCAGTTAATATCAAATTTAAGGCGTAAAATAATCACTGAAACATAAAAACACCCGCGCGTAATTAGTAATTAATTTGCTTAGAAAATAAATCAGCGGTTTTCAATGGTTTTTTTTCGTTCATACATCGCTTAAAAAATCATTTCCTTTTACAAAGACTGGGAATGCTGATTATATATTCATTTAGTGGGTTAGTTCAATAAAAAGTTTCGGAAAACATTTTGCTTTCAAAGGAAAACCACGTGCTTTATAATAAATTTTTTACATGCACAAAAAAATGAAAAATAAATTCGATAATTATAAAAAACTACTAATTTGAAAAGGCAAAATCGATCTGGATTTTGAATTTTTTATTGAAAAAATCTGCTTGTTTGTCTTAAGACGTTATTCTCCCATTTTCATGTTTATTTTTAGCGGGAACTATTCTTTTAGGCTTAATCGACTGGCCCTGGTCAATTAGCCTCAGAGAGAATTATTTTAAAAAACTTTACAAAAAACAACATTTGCTTTTAATTTAGTATTACGTAAATTGAAATTACGGCAATTCATAACAGAATCCTCGACGGTTGATACATCATGCTCAACTGCTTTGCTTTGTATGTGATAACCATTATCTTTTATTTTTTTAAATTGCAAAAAAAATAAAAAACAAACTGCGTCCGAATTCCTCACTCCTAGATAGTTTCAATCATGTATTTACACTATCATGATATATATGTATATATGACTTTTAGAGTGAATGCAGGTATGTGTATGGTTTTTCTTTTTTCTTTTCACCTATATATAAGTTATTTATATATTTACTAAGACATATATTAATTAAGGTATATATAATTTAGATGTGTATAATAAGTACGTATAAGTTTGTACCGAAATCGAATAAACGATGATAAGAGTGTCGGGCACTCACACAACGGGCATACTTGCCCAGTGAGATCCACAAACTTATTTTAAAAATTAAAAAAAAAAAAAAAAATATATAATCATCTGCAAAAAAAAAGTTTTAAGGATAGATATTTAATCCTGCACGGTATGTAACACAGTTCAATCACTTGGAAACTGTTGTTATTCTTAATAGCGTGAAATATGGCTAAACCAGAATTCACTTTTAAACCGTGCGAAAATATCAATAAAGCAGCTTGTTTTTGTAATAAAATTTAACAAAATTAACAAAATAAATTAATGAAAAATTTTCGATTTTTAAACATGATAACAAGTAAATATTGATCGTCAGTGAGTATTCCGAAAGAATGAAACAGCAATAAAAGCATACACGCAAAAAGAAATTTTATGAAAATATTGTTGTAATCTGCTCATGTTAATAATATTAAAAACCAAAATTTTCCACTTTAAGAAACGTTTTCTTTGATTTTTTCTTTCTCGTGAAAAAATATTTTATTGCCAATTTGTTATGGATAATAAGGTAGCGAGTGTATTTATTTTTGAAAAAATGTACATTTTAAAATATATTTAAAATTATATGAACTAAATAACAGCTATACTTGAAATAAAACAGTGTAAGTCAAGATTATTTTATATCAGTATTAATGTAGAGTTACTCTCTTTAACTATGGCTGATTTAGAAGAACGCTGTTCTTTTTTGTTTTACTTAAAAAATACATTTTTCCTTTATCATAGGTTAATTTTTAACACGAATTAAAGACAGTCCAACAAATAATTATATATTTCTTCAAACTTAGTTACCGGTTAAGCGTCATCATGTTTATTTCTATTTTTTTTTTGGATTTTCTTCATGTGCACTGTAATGACATGTACTTAAATTTCGTAAAAAAACACTTTTTTTACTTTTCAAATCTAATTATTAATTTCTTTTGTTCTTTTGTAAAAAATGAACTGTTTTCAACAGGAGTGGAAACCACTTTTTATTTCAATACTTTTTTAAACGCGCGTCAATTATTTTTTCGGTCCGGCTCTCACCGATTAACCAGTTTACTTCGGATTCGCTGGGATTGATCGGAAAGAGATGATGAATAGGATCCTGAAAGTTTGATAATATGTGAGTCTATAGAGATAAAAAAAGAGGTACAAAAGTTGTAAAATTCGGATTTAACAAATCGTATCTTTTTCTCGTTTTTCGTGGAATTGACCATTTATAGTTTTATTGTAAAACAGTTGTTAATTCATTCATGCCTAACTCCTGAAAAACTGCTTTAATAATTTTTGTTCTTAAATCAAGCAAAGATCCTTTCCTTCCCCAAAGTTACAGGCCAATTTCTTTAATATCGGTCTTTTCAAAAACTATGGAAAAAATGGTGAATAGGCGTCTCTATTTCGTCCTAGAATCTTTGTGGATCCTATCTGCAATTGGAATACCACAAGGCTCAGCGTTGACATAGCAGATTGTGTAGCCAGTTACAGCCAGCTTATATATTGATGATCTTAATATATCCCTTCCTTCTAACCTTCCGTCCAATGCAAGATCAATCCTTCAATCAACAATCAATAACTTGGAAATATGAGCCGATAACAATGGCCTGGAATTCTCTCCGACAAAATCCGTGTGTGTGAAATTTCACAAGAGACGCCTATGTCATCTCGATTCTGACATAACTCTTTTCCTAAGGAATTCACCACTCCCGTTTCTTCACACAATTAAATTCTTGGATCTTGTGTTTGATGAAAAACTGTTCTGATTACATCACATTCACCATCTTAAGAATAAGCGAATGAAATCCTTGAATATACCTAAAATGTCTATCAAATCCGAAATACAACATAGATTCTAAGCTCCTGCTAACTGTGTACAAATCTCGCACTTTAAGTAAATTAACTTATGGGCGCCAAGTTTATTCCTTATCAAACAAAGCACTCCTTAAATCGTTTGACACAATCCATCACACTGCCATACGCATTATCTTGGGAGTGCATAGGACGTCGCCATCGTTGGAAATCTATTCACTAGCGGGTATCCCACCGTTAACGGTTATCCGAAACTCCTACGAAATTCAGAGATCTATTCTACTGGTACCAAGCTAAGTTACACCGCGGCGATAATTTAGAAACCCCACTACCGTCCTTTCCAAACGATCCGCTCCCCAGTGTACTATCCATCCTTCAGGAAAAGGGAATTAACTGGAACGCTGACCTCGAACTCCGTTGGGAGTATACTCCGATTGTTGCGTACTTATCCTTGCTGAGCGATCGCTTGAATGTCACACTGCCGTCCCAGTACGTGGCGGAAAAAATTCAACTTTTTCCCAGCTACAGTCAGCTGTACACAGGTGGTGCTAAAGCAAACCCCCTTAAGGGGTCCTCGCCGGTGGTTTGCACCTACGAGGTGGAAGGAGTTGTTCATGCGGTTCGGGTCCACGACCAACGTGCTTTCTCGGGCTGGCTCACAGGTAACGTTTTTGTGGGTCTCGGGTCATGCTGGCGTGCCGGGGTACGAGCGTGTGAATTTGGCTGCTAAGGCAGCAACATATAGCCCAATGCCCGAAGGCGCTCCTTTCTCTCTCAGCTGGGGCCACTGTTTTTTCACCAACATAAGGCAGAGACATGGGAAACTATGTGGCCGGCTCACAAATCATGGCTGCGATCCATCAAAGGGAGCACTGAGATTTGGTGGCCGCCGATATCCATACTCCGCAGAGAGTTTGCAGCATTGACTAGACTCCGCATAGGGCACACAGCAATACCCTACAACTATTTGATGGAAGGAACATCTCCTCCTTCTGCCTGTCCCATATGCAATTTTCTCATTTCACCAACTGCTGAACATATTCTGGAACATTGCCTGCCTGAAGGCATCTCCAACTTACCGTCGGTTGCGTTGTCAAACGAACCAAAACAGGTCCAGGACATGTTACACTATATTAGAGCAGCTAACCTGTTAAAATACATCTAGTCTTGCACTGATCTATGTGCTGTAATAATCTCGGCAATTATACACAGCACATGGACCATATATATATAAAAAAAATATTTCGGTGGAAAAAGAATTATTGTCAAGCAAGCTAAAGATATTTATTGTAAATGAAGAAAAATTTTTAACAATGATCGTAACGGAATACTGCGGAGAATTGGTACAGAAAAAAATGAAAATGTTTAATGAATTGGCCAAAAAGAAATTGGAATATAGGAAGACTAATATTAATTTATATTAAAATTAAAGTATACTAAGATAAAGATTAAAGATTATAAAATGCGGAGTGGAAGAATCCAAAACTTAATTCCACCGCTGACCACATTCAATTTTTATATATACGTAAATAAATTATTATTAATGATTGTAGTACAGGAAAGTTATGAATTAAACTGTTTTCTATGAATTGTGAGTTTGTTCATCAAATCTTGATCAATTAAATAAGCGATGAAGTTTATTTACCTGCATTGTATGAACGAAAAAAAAAAAAAGCATTGAAACCGCTGATTTATTTTCTAAGCAAATTAATTCCTAATTTCGCGTGGATGTTTTTCTAATTCATTGATTATTTTATGCCTTAAATTTAATATTAATTGAAGAGAAAAAAATGAAAAACTCACTAACACTAAACTAGGTCTACTTGGAAAAAGGACGAGGCCAAAACGTAACAAGGCTCTAGGTCGAAACGTAACAAGGCCGAATTGTTGAAACCGAATGGAATTGCTGAAGCCACCGTATGTTTTTGTTATTTTCTTTATGTAATTAAAGATCGACTTTTGATTTTGAAGAAAAATTATAATAACTCGAAAATTATTCGCAAGCGAACAGCTCCAGTTAATTACGATTAAACACGACAAAACAACTTCCGTATGACGTGTTAAGTTTTGGCATTCTTCGTTACTTTTCTAATTATGTTCGAAATATGTGGTCGAAATTTAATCAGCGTTCTGGGTAGTGTGTGAACAGAGAGGACAGTTATTCCCTTGCCAGTTTACACTAATTACGCGTTATTTCGACGATAAATAATTAGTCGTATACAAGTTTTGGAAGTAAAAAGCAATCGCATAATACGAAACGAAAACTGACGTCACTATAATTGGTATTTACGTCATCAAGTATTAAAATTTACTCAATAATTTTTTTTTTTTTTTTTTTTTTTTTTTTTTAGTTTCTGTTTTAAATCCAACATATACACATGTATATTCTGTGTTCATCGCTCGTTCGTTAAAGTGCTTGTCTGTAAAACATACGGTATCGTGCTATGCTGTGGTTTCTCGGCGACGACCGTTTAGTATAAACATTTCTCGCAGCGGCGATTGCTTATTATAAACATTTATGTTCTCGCGGTTTTTAGAAAGGCCGAGTAATGTAACTGAGGCTAATCGGATTTTTCGTTGGGACTCTGTTCCGGTCGGTGAGGATATTTTCATTTTTTTTTTCTTCTTCATCTTCTTCTACTTTTTTTTTTTCTTCTCTTTACATCACCGTTCGAAAAACGATAAGGGGGTTATAGCGCATTGGCTTAACGGTGTTACCATATATTCAATAAGAATATATCGCACACAAAATATTTCCGCTCAAGAAAACTTATACGATGGCGGGAAATAATAAAACAGTTTCATCATTAAAATTAAAACTTAATGACAAGCCGAAACGGCAAATCAGTGACAATGATATTAACACTGTTAATGGAAAAAAGGAAAACAAAAGGAAAAAAATAGAAACACGAGAAACTTCTACTCTGACACGGTACGAAGAATTAATTGCCAGCAAGGATAACCAAATAGCTCAACTGCAAAAGCAGGTAAATGAGCTTATCGAAAGGTTAAACTGCATTGATCAGTCACATTGTGTGGAATTGCAAACTCCGACACGTGACGGTACTCCCTCTAAATCAGTAGATATTTCAACTATGCCTGACATAACAAATGAGAATCAGCTGGTAAATAAATTTACTCCACTTCCGCCACCTGTATTTGTGAGTAACGTTAAAAACTTCAACTTACTTAAAAATAAAGTAATCACACAAACAAAAAAAGAACCTACCTTTAAGGGACTTCCTAGTGGAGATATTAAAATATCTGTCCGTGATAGTGACGATTACCGCTCGGTTACAGCCTTTTTAAAAGATCTGAATAGTAATTCAGCAAGTACGTCAAATGAGTTACTACATGGAATTACATATCACACGTTTCAACCGAAATCTGAACGTCCTTTTGCGTTTGTGATCCGTGGATTACCGCCATCAATCGACCATGAGGACATAAAGAATGACTTAAGAAAAACTGGTCATGAAATTATTCGGATAAGCCCTATAGTGAAAGTATATAGGGATACAGAAGGAAGACGGCAAATCAAGAATTTTCCACTGTTCAAAATCGAAATTTCCCCAAAAGCGAACAATAAAAACGTATACGAAATAACTAATCTTGCACATTGTAAAGTCTCTATCGAACCCCCTCATAAAAACAATAAAATCAAACAGTGTCATCAATATTAACGAATAGGGCATACCAAAAATTACTGCACTCATCCTCCTCGATGTGTAAAATGTGCCGGTAACCATCTCACCAAAGAGTGCAAGAAACTTAAAAAAGACCAACCAAAATGTGTCTTATGCGGTATGATAGGACATACAGCTAACTACGCTGGTTGCGAAGTCCATCAAAAGTCGAAAACGCAGTCCCAGCCTATAAAAAAAGTGGTAGATCGTGTTAGAGAGGAACGAATCAGACCTGCAGAAAAAGTGCAAGCAGGAAAAACCAAATTGAATTTAAAATCACAGGAACAAATACAAATTCCTCCACAACAAAAAGATCCAACTATTAACGACGTTATGGCTATACTTCACAGTATCCAAACTAGTATTAACCAGCTAAATATACGTGTTACTCAATTAGAAACTAAACCATTGAGCCAACACACAAAAAGCCAAGGAAAAATAGTGAAATGACTGACTCCTCGTTTCGAATACTAACCTGGAATGCCAATGGCTTGAGTCAGAGAGCTCAAGAACTCGAGGCTTTTCTTAACACACATGTGGTTGACGTCGCATTAATCTCAGAAACACATTTTACTACAAAAAGTTTTATCAGAATTCACGGCTACACTACATATTGGACTAACCACCCAAGTGGCAGAGGACGAGGAGGAACAGCAGTGATAATTAAACAGAATATCAAACACTATTTACAGGAAGAAATACAATTGAATTTCCTACAAGCCACAGTAGTAGCAATAAACTATAATGGCGCAAACCTCAATCTAGCTGCAGCATACCGTCCGCCCAATAGTAATTTTGAAAAAAGTCAATTTATTGATATCTTCAATCAACTCGGTCCTCGTTTTATACTTGCAGGTGACTTTAATGTAAAACACACCATATGGGGGTCACGTTTGACGACACCAAAAAAAGGTGCTGAACTTCTCAACGCTATCAACATATGTTCGTGTAAGTTCTTTTCATCGCGGAAACCTACTTACTGGCCAACAGATTGCGCGAAGAATCCTGATCTCCTTGACTTTTTCATTACTAAAGGAATCGCTGCCAATTATGTGCAAGTAGAAGGAATTACGGACTTATCGTCAGATCATACTCCGGTACTTATGACACTAAGTTCTGTAGTGATTAAAAAAAGAATTCCGCAAAATCTCACCAATAAATATACTAATTGGAATCAATTTAGAGAAAGCCTTGACTCTTCAATTGAACTTAAAATCAGGCTTAAAACTATTAGTGATTTAGAACAGCAAGCCCAGCACTTTATCAACTTGTTGCGAAAAGCTGCTAGCCAGGCTACTCCAGCTCTTAAAGAAAACGTTCCAAATGAAGTACTGTATCCTATCGAAGTTAGGAAACTAATAAAAGAGAGAAGACGTGCACGGAAAATATGGCAACGCTCCCGTCATCCATCGGATAAAACAAAATTTAATCGAATTAGCAATAAAGTTAATAGGCTAATCAAGGATTTCAAACAGAAAAGCGTCACAAACTACTTAGAAAATTTAAGCCCTGCAGCGGACACAAATTATTCATTGTGGCGTGCAACGCGACGCTTCAAACGTCCACTACTTCATATTCCTCCTCTCAAGGATGAACAAGGGCAGTGGATTCGCGACGACAACAGTAAAGCTGAACTATTCGCTTCGCATTTAGCCTCAGTCTTTACAACACATAATATAAACTTCCAGATCGATACAACGAAAAATTACCAACCTTTCCAGCAAATAAACCAGTAACTCCTCTTGAAGTTGCACAAGAGTTAGATAATAATATGAATTCCAAAAAGGCTCCTGGAATCGATGAAATTTCACCTGGAGCGCTTAGAGAATTACCACGTAAAGGAATTATCATGCTGACATATCTCTTTAATGCCTGTTTCAGAATGAGATACGTACCAAAATGTTTCAAAATCGCTCAAATCATCATGTTACCGAAACCTGGGAAAACAACAGAAGTAGTAACTTCGTATCGACCAATCTCTTTGTTACCTTCCATATCAAAATTATTTGAAAAACTACTCCTTAAGCGACTCAAGCCCTTATTAAAGATACCAGATCATCAGTTTGGCTTCCGCAATCAGCACTCTACGATTGACCAAGTGCATCGTATAACTAAGCTAATTGAAACAGCCTTTGAAGAAAAAAAATACTGTCCGGCGGTTTTTCTAGACATATCGCAAGCTTTTGATCGAGTCTGGCACGAAGGGCTGATCTATAAAATGAGCAACCTGCTATCGGAAAATATGTGCCAACTTCTTGAATCATATATCTCTGATAGATCCTTCAGAGTTTCTTATGAAGAAGCAAAGTCCAAATTTCATCCAATACAGGCTGGTGTTCCACAGGGTAGTGTCTTAGGACCTTCTCTGTATTTATTGTATACAGCTGACATTCCAACAACAGCCAAGACGACTACTGCTACCTTTGCAGATGACACAGCCATCTTGTCAGTTGGCAATTCCCCAGAATTGGCTACGACTAACTTGCAACATGCAGTAGAAAAAATTAGCAAATGGACATGTGATTGGAAGATCAAGATTAATCAAGAAAAATCAGTGCATGTTATGTTTACGCTTCGTAAATCTAAGACTTGTCCTATATATCTTGATCGTCTTCCTATTCCGAGATCGGACTCTGCTAAATACCTGGGTATGCATTTAGATTCCAGGCTGAATTGGAAGACGCATGTCAAAATGAAAAAGGAACAAACCATGCATAAATTAAGACAGATTTGTTGGCTGATTGGGCGTTATTCTAAACTCAATCTGTCTAATAAGCGTTTGATTTATTGTCAAATCATCAGACCGATATGGATGTATGGTATTCAACTCTGGGGCTGTGCAAAGACATCCAATCGGTTGATTATTCAGCGCGCTCAAAATAAGTGTCTCCGAAACATCACTGGAGCTTTTTGGTATCAACGAAACGAAGAAATACATTCCGATTTAAATATTCCATGGATCGATGAAGTCATACGTTATATTGCAGAAGCGCACGAATACCGACTTCACAGTCACCCAAATCTAGAGGCTTTAGAACTGCTACTTTCCGATGATGACTTAAGGCGCCTTAAGCGCACAAAGCCTTATGAACTAGTCACCTAATTTATTCTGTAATATATTCGTATGTATGTATTTTGTGGATATGGGCATATACTTGGTGTGCGTGCGTGTGAGTATTTATATGCGCGTATGATTATGTATATATCTGTATATTAGGAGTTATGTAATTGTACATAGTTTCTACTCTGCTCATGTTACAAATTAGTTAGATTAAGTTGTAACACTGTTTTAAAAGTAGTGCTAATTTATTTACTATAATAAGATTGTACTGAAATATACGTGTAAAAAAAAAAAAAAAAAAATAATTTTTTTTATCGCACTATTTAATCTAGTGTTTCGATTCACAGCATATGCGCTGTTCACTAATTAATGACTGTAATTTCGCGAAAAATTGGGAAATAAAGAAAAATTAAATCAGTTACGAATTACGGTGTTGTTCTTTATGTGGCAGACCCATTGAATTCTCCCTTTATGTATTGTCTGGCGAAGGCGCATCCAATTTAATTTAAGAGTAATCAGGTATATTAAAATGTGGATCTTCGTCAGTTATTTAAAAATGCAAAACGCAAAGGTGTTATCGTTTATTTATATTTACACCGTAATGTAAATATTGTATTCAATTCAATTTGAGTTCATGTAACGAAACCCTCGGTAGTATACATATTACATTTCACGCGCTATCCGGAAGACATATTCACGTCATACGAAGATACTGTTTTAATTATTTTTTGGCTTTTTGGTTATGTGTATTCTAGAACGGAGGAAAAAAAGATTCTTACCGAACTGAAGAAAGGCAAAAGTATTCAGCAGTGTCTAATAACGACTCTTTTGACGATTTTGTAATCGGTTCCTTTTTAGAAAAAATATCGCGATTATGTTACTCGGAAGATAGTGCGCCAATTTTTGCAAAACCAACCGCGCGCGCACTGTACAATATTTACACTATCCATTTCGAGCCCCTTTCAACCTCTATAGTCGAAGCTAGTTTACAGAATTGATTTTATTTCAGGTTAAGATTACCATAAAGGAGAGTAATATTCTAAATTTCAAACGTGTAGGTGGAATAATTTCCAAGATGCGAGTGTTAAAAATTCAAAATTCTAAGCATTCATCGACGTTTGATTAGCAATCGGAGAGGGTCGTATATGGAAAAGTAACTAAGGAAAAAACGAAAACTAAAAGAAAATAACAGAATACGACTAAAAAACATGGATAAATAATAAAGACAGTGACGAAAACGGCGAAGCGAAGAAAATTTGAAGGGGGTTCAAAGGAAGAATAGGTTGAACAAATAGACGAAATGAGAATAATTATTCGAAAATGCGTAAGCATAAATATCCAATATTTGCATTTTTATTTTATTTTTTTTGAGTGCCGCGAGACTATTACGACACTATTACGGTATAATCAAATGAGTTCTAGAAAGGTCGGAAGGAGGGGCCCAGGGATTAATACTGTGTTTTATTTCCCTGAGAAAGCAAGCTTGTCAAGAGAACCAATCTTGCTTCCATTGGGATTGCACAAAAATTTTTGTAGACTTTATTATGTCAGAGGGGGGAGGAGGAGAACAAGGCATAAGACACAACGGAGCTGACTTAGTGTCAGCTAACAAATTACCCATGAGTCCAGTGCGGCCCGACACCCGAAGGAAGCTAATTTAGTGGGAGGATGATATCAACTTTAGGATTAGAGATTAAATTAAAGTGGTTATATAGTTCAATGAGGTTTGCTGTTGGGAAAAGATATCCAAAGTTGCACGCGAATCAGATACAATCAAAATGTGACTGCTGGATCTTAAACTTTAACTATAGATTCAAGAGCTAGGAATATACCATAAAATTCGGTATCGAGGATGAAACACAATGGTCATGGAGTCGGGAGGATGACGAAACCAGGTCAGAGTAAAAGGAACACTTGTAGGGGACGATTTGGAACCAGGGTACAATTTCGCACTATCAATATAATAGAACTGATGGTTTGAAAAGCTCTGTAGGGTCGAGAAAATCCTAGTACAGAGATTTGAAATGGGAATTTTTACAAAGCGGTAGGAGGTTGAGGATTTTTTTAAAAGAAGAAAATGGTACCAAAATAAAAAAAAAAAACCGGTCAGCTAGTAATTACCGATACCCGAATAGTTAGGAGAGTTCACAACGAAATAATACGAATCGAATAGAGGGAAGAGAAATATAATATGAATGTGTGAACTTTCACGGAAATTAATAATGCCGTAAGAATGTTCGAAACTCATGGGAGTCAAAAATTAAAGAATAATTACAGCAAATTAAAATATGAACTGTCAGAAAAAGCAAAAAAAAAACGAAAATATTTCGAGAAATCGAAATACGAAAGGGTAAAAGAGGCTTAAAAACACTATCGGGTATCTTCGAACGGTTAGTTAGAGGAATGATGGAAAGGAAACCAAAAAATACGTCCAGAAAATGGCAGAGATTAGTAAAATTAAAGGAAAAGTAGGAAGAGAAGACAAAAATAAATTAAAGCAATGAGAAAGAGAGAGAGAGAGAGACAAGAGCTAAAAAGGGGGAATTTTCCTATCTGCGAAACGTAAGTTTCGCAAAAATTGAAAGGTAGGAAAAAGTAATAGGCATGAGTGGAAGATGGTTAGTAAAGAAACGCAACTACTTTGATAAGACATGTAAGTAGACAGAGAGGTCGCACTAGATTCAGCAAGAATTTCTGAAACTGGAGAAGAGATTTAAGAGCACACGGTAAAGCTTAAATGATTTATAGGTGTAGCCAAAATTTCGGTAGTCAAATTTGAAAATGGATGCGAAGAGGAAATAGGGATGTAAAGATAACCCCACTCCACTTAATTCAGGACACTGTCTTCGGCAAGTTTAACAATCAAAAAAACGGAAACATATCTGTTACATTGTTGGAAATGGACAAACGGCTATTAAGGAAGTGCGAAAATAGCAGAAACAAGTAACACGGGAAGGAGATGTGTATGGTTGTTGCTTTTCCATTTTCCAGTTCATTAGTCGCTTTCGTCATTTTTTAAAACATAAGCTTTTTCTTAAAGTTGTTTACCTCTTCTTCTTCTTCTTCATCCGCCGTCTCCGTTACGAAGGTTGGCGATCAATACGGCAATGTCTTTTCTAGACATGGCAGATCTGAACATTTCAATGGGTGAACAGCGGAACCAACGATAAAAGTCATTTGTCCACGAATTTTGTGGGCGCCCTTTTGATCTTTTGCCCAAAAGCTTTCCTTCCATAATGAGACGTAAAATCTCATATTTTTGGCCTCTCATGATGTGGCCTAGATAACGTAGTTTACTTTCCTTAATCAAATGTAATAATTCCGGGTGTTTATTGATTCTTTTGAGGACTTCTTTATTAGTTACTTTTAAGATCCACGGAATTTTCAGCATACGCCTATACGAATATAATTCAAAGGCCTGTATACTTCTTTCTGATAAAGCATCTAACGGCCAACTCTCGTTGCCATACAGTAAGACCGAGAAAACGTAGCAGCGCAGAATTCTAATTCGTAATCCAAGATTTAATTCCCTTCTGCTGAGCAGGTTCTTCATTTTTATGAGCACTGCTCTCGATTGCTCTATTCGCGATCGGATTTCTTTCTTACAGCTACAGCTGTCATCGAGAAAGGTACCCAGGTATCTAATTGATTTGACCTGTTCTAGTTTTGTCCCATCTGCTTCTATTACGCATTGCACAGGCTTCTTAGAGAACACTATTACTTTTGTTTTAGAGCTGTTGATGGTGAGCCCATAAGCTTTGCTATAGTCTATCAGTTTGTTCATTATTTTTTGCAATTCCTCCTGACTATCAGCTATAATGAGACAGTCATCTGCGTATCGAATATTATTAATTGTGACTCCATTTACCTTGATCAACCCGTCATTCTCATCAAGCGCTTCTCTGAATATTGCTTCGGCATATAAATTGAAAAACAGAAAAGACAGTACACATCCCTGTCGAACTCCTTTTTTAATTTCTATATCCTCCGATGTTACGCTTTCGATTCGTATCTCAGCCGTTTGCTTCCAGTACAGCTGACTTATTATGCGCAAGTCCTTCCTGTCTATAGGGATACCCTCTAAAATTTCCATTAATTTTCCATGCTGCACACAATCGAAAGTTTTATGGTAATCTATGGCGCACGCGTATACATTAATATTCATATCCCGACAGCGCTGTGTGAGCATACGGACGGCGAATAGGGCTTCACGAGTGCCCATGCCATTTTTGAAACCGAATTGTGTATTTCCCACTTGCTCTTCGCACCGTCTATATATTCTTGTATGTATTATTCTTAGAAATATTTTTAGAGCGTGCGACATCAGACTAATCATACGGTAATCATAACATTTTAAGGATTTTGTTTTCTTTGGAATTGCAATAAAGGTCGATTTTAACCATTCGGTCGGTATTTTTCCTGTATCGTATATTTTATTAAATGCTTCGGTCATTTTGCGTATACCTATGTCACTATGGTCAGCTAAAACTTTGATCACCTCTGCGTGTATTTCATCTGGACCGACCGCTTTGCCACTCTTCTGTCGTTTAATTGCATGTGTAACTTCTTCCTTTGTTATAAATGATCCAGTATCGCTGTGATCTGGGTAATTAAATTATCGTGATCAAATAGTTTTTGACTGCATTCTAGCCAGTTGTCCGTTACTTTACGCGTGTCTATTAACAAGGGGTGTCAGTATCATTTTTTATTTCTTACAGTTCGTCTTTAAATTCTTTGGCAATTTATTAAACATATCTTTGATTTCGTTTATTTCCTTATGCGCTTGTATTTGTTCGCCTTCGTCTGTGTAATATTTATTTTGATCGTATCCGGGAAAATTCTAATCGAGTTATACCTTAAGAAAAGAAAACATAAAAAAAAAAAAGACATTGTGAAGCATACCGAGGGATTGGTTTTTAATTATATTTTTAATTTTTTTTTGTAAAAATCATTTTAAAAATAAAATTTAAAGAGGGCACTAAAAAAAACAACAAAATTCGTTGAATAAATTACATTTTTTTGAACAAATAACGTCTGTTTTCAATTGAAATATTTTTAACATTTATTTTCTAATAACCAGTTGTGGAACAGAACGTTCCTTCTCAAGATTGACCTTCATAAAGAATAAGCTAAGATCTTCGATTAAGCAAAACCTACTAAAGAGAATGGATTTAAAATTTTTTTAAAACTGCTTTAACGTACATTTTTTTGTACTTTACAATGATATGTCCATTTTATTTTCTTCCGTTTACCGAAACTATTTGCTTTATAATTATTATTATTTGTGTTGCTATTATTATTATTATATTTTTTACGATGTTAAATTAATTTTTCTCGTAAAATAATGATTATATTAATTTCATTCGGTAAATATATTGCGTTTAAATTTTATTCTGATTTTATTTTAAGGAATTCTCTTTTTTTTTTCTTTTAATTATCAGGGACTAAACTTTAAAAGTTATTTTTTGTATTATTACTAAATTAATTATTACTTTATTTTTATTTTTTTTTAAAGTAATACGTTACAATTTCTTTTGTTAGCTGACCAAAAAACCTCGGTTGGTGCTAATTTCTTTTCTATATTTCTTAAACAATTTTCTCATATCGTTTATGTAGCAGCCCACCTATGAAAAACTTGCTTCGCAACGTTCGTATTTTTTATTTATCTTTATCTTCATTATTATTTCATTTAAATTTTATTCCTCCGGCAATCGATCATTCACTGTTAAGCTGTTTTTTTCTCCTCCGAATTTTCCTCAAACTACATTTTTTATTGTTCGTGCTTTAAAACCATCGCCAGTTTGTTTTTTTTCGTTGTAGTTTTTTCCTTTTTCCCCTAATTTCCGCAATTTCATTAATAATAGGTAAATTTATACTTAACATGATTTTCACCTCGTTCTTTTTTTTTTTTTTTTTTGAAAATATATTATATATTTGTCACAATTTATACATTTTCTCGTCAATACGCTTGTCGACGAGTTTTCTTACATCTAAATATCTATGCACTGTATATACACCCTGTCAAGAAAGTATCGGGAATTGTTGAATAAAACGAACAATTTTTAATTTTCATCCAAATTTATTTTGTCACCTTCAAAATAACATCCATTCGAAGCGATGCACATATGCCAACGCTTTTTCCACTCGGCAAAGCACTTCTGATAGGCGGTTTCCGGGATGGCCTTTAGCTCTCGCGTCGCATTCGTCTTGATGTCATCAATCGATTCGAAACGCATTCCCCGTAGCGGAAATTTGAGTTTTGAGAATAGGAAGAAGTCGCAGGGTGCTAAATCTGGTGAATACGGCGGTTGTTCGATGATATTTACCGAGTGTTTGGCCAAAAACTCATTCACAATTATGGCTTTGTGAGACGGCGCATTATCGTGATGGAGAATCCAAGAATTGTCGACCCACAAATCGTTACGTTTACGACGGATAGCCTCTCTCAAACGTCTCAAAACACTTAAGTAAAACTCTTTGGTGACTGTCTGTCCGGCTGGCACATATTCATAGTGTACCACGCCTCGAATATCGAAGAAAACAATCAACATGATCTTCACTTTCGATCGGCTTTGGCGAGGTTTTTTCGGCTTTGGCGCGCCAATTGGCCGCCATTCGGACGATTGCTGGTTCGTAAGCGTGTCGTATTCGTACACCCATGTCTCGTCACCAGTAATTATCTTTTCCAAGAAGGTAGGATCCAAATTGGCTCGATCCAGCATGTCTGCAGCTACCTGTTCTCGGTACTTTTTTTGAAAGAAATTCAGGTCTTTCGGAACAAGCCGAGCCGCAACGCGTTGCATACCCAATTTTTCGTGCACAATCGTACGTACGCTCTCGTGTGACATGCCCAATCCATGAGCCATCTCTCTCAAGCTCACATGACAATTTTCAGCAACGATTTCCTTGATTTTATCGACGTTATCATCGGTCACACTCGTTGAAGGCCGTCCAGAGCGAGGCATGTCTTCGACCGTCTCCCAACCATCCTTGAACGCTCTGTACCACTCGTAAACCCGCGTTTTTGATAAAGCAGATTCACCAAAAGCCTTCTGTAACATTTTCAGTGTATCGGCACAAGAAATTTCGTTCGAAACACAGAATTTAACACAAGTACGTTGTTCAATATTTTCACTCATTGTAAAACTTCGACAAAACACTTCAAGGTCGACTGATTTTAACAGCTGCTGTAAACACACTGGTTGACAGATCGCGCTAAAAATAGGCATCATAATACAAAACAGTTGTACCAACCTGGAAAAAAAAAATTATCTGCCTAGCTATTACCCGGGAGATTTAAATTGACAATTCCCGATACTTTCTTGACAGGGTGTATACTATACAATCATATCGCCGACCAAATCATTTTATTACAACTAATATCTTTTATTTATTTATTTATTTATTTTTTTTTATTTTATTTATTTATTTATTTTTCTTTTATTTTATTTATTTATTTTATTCCGTCCCTTTTCTTTCCCCTTTTTTTCACTTTTGTTTATCATTGTACCCTCTCCTCTTATTTAATGCTTATTATTGTTCCTATATTTCCTTCTTTTCTTTTAACATTCCCTTTATTTTCTGGTTTTTCACCCCAATTTTTTCCTCCTCTATTATTATTTCTTTAGGCATTTTATTTAACAACTGCGTTGTTATAACGTATTTTTTTTTCTTCCCCTTATCTTTGTTTTAGCTAACGGCAGTTTGTACAAATAGTTTTCCCTCAGCCCGTATTCTATTGTTCTTCTTTCCTCCAATTCTATTTCCTTACCTGTCATTATGTATTCTCCTATATCTCTATGAATAAAAGCATTCCTCTAATGCTTAGTACATCTTCTTTTTGTATTATTTCACTTTCGGTCTCGTATTTATAATCCGATATTAATTTCAAGCATTTTATTTTCAATTTACTTATTTTCCTCCGTTAATTGTTCGGTATTAGTTTGTAAACATTTTTTTAATTTTATTAACCTAGTTACATATTAAATTTCGCATAATAGAAATACTTTGTTATTAATGTTGAAAAGTGTACGAGTTTTTGAAAGTACGGAAATTTTTCTTATAATATACGTTTGTTACATTCGGATCATTTATTTATTAATGTTCCAGTTAAATTTAAAATTTATTAATTAGAATTAATTTTAATAACTTTTAATTTTTTATTTTTAGAAAAGGCGAAAAATTTAGCTCACCTCATTGCGGGTAAAATGCTGAGATACTTGTTCATTTGTGGAACTACTTAAATTAAAGCCTATGGGTACAATAGGTAATGGTGAAATTATTGAAATATCCCGACATAGGGAGGGGAGTGTATTCCATACTGTACAACTATTTAATTTTAATTTTTTTTTGAAAAATATGTATTTATTATTTTTTACATACAAAACTTTCGTCAAGCTAAAACCCTTGTCGGCGAATTATCCTATTGGACACTTTACCATCTTAAATTAACTTAAACATATACAATAATCGTGTAATATTTACTAGTCTTAATCTATCTTTTTATTTATCAATACCTAATCATCTATTTCTATCTTCTATATTCAATGTTTCTTTTTCCAGTTTTTTTGTTGCGCCTTGTCATTTTATTTTATATATATTATTATTTTTTTTTTTTTTTTTTTTAAATTCCCTTAAATTGTATGTGCTGTGTGTATGTTAACTACTATGGTCATTACAGCACACACAAGAGAGGGGGGTAATTTAAATGTGGTGAGTTAAGCCACTCATTTTAATGAAAGCAATAATCCTGTTGATGGAGATTACCTCGTTTGAGAGGGTCTGCCCCATATCTATGGGTAGGCCAAGTTGCCTCCGCAACATAGTAAACTTTTGGCAGGTAAGTATTATGTGGGAAACTGTCGATGCGGTTGTCTGGTTGCACAAGGGGCATGTAGTCGGAGGCGGCGTTTTATCAATTATATGTTTATGCGAAATAGCGATGTGGCCAATTCGCAGCCGGCTGAGGATCTTAAAGTCGTATCGGGATGTTCACTCCGGTGGCCACCATGATTCAACTGTGGGCTTAATGGTTCTTAAGGATGTTGTTGCAGCTGCCCATTCAGTTTTCCACTGGTTTTCGCACACCTTTAGGAATATATATGTTATTGATGAGGGAAGCTCCGCGTCCTGTGGCATTGGCGAGAGCAAGGCAGAACGTGCTGCTCTGTCGACACTCTCATTACCAGGCACTCCAATGTGCCCAGGAACCCACAGCAGCGACACGTAACTATCCATTAGCTGCAATTCACTCAAGTAGTGATATATTTTTAGGATTAGCGGGTTGTTGAATTTTTGACTTCTAATCATGTTCAAAGACTGTAGGGAATCAGTAACCAGGAGGAAATCGCTGGCTCTGGTGTGAGTTGTAACGATGTGGTGGAAACAGTGTGCAATTGCGTATAATTCTGCATCCAATGCGGAACAGGCATCATTGAGTCGAGTTTCGCATGAGATGTCGTGACCTTCGACTGCACAGGCTGCGGGCAGTGGACCTGCCTCGCCAACTGCCTTTGCTCCATGAGTGTAGTAAATTAGGTGGTCCGGGTACTTATTAATTGCCCTAACTGCCGCTTCCACTGTGAGGAGAGAACTTGTTGTGGTTGGATGCTGTTTCAGCGACACATCAATATTTATCTGGAACGTGATCCAAGGGGGAATAAGGGTATTGAGGCTGGGTGTTGACCTCTGTACAGACGTGATACCACATCTCCGCAGGTCAGCCAGTAATTCTGGTAGTGGGTCGCCGGGAAAGTTTGGTTCAAGAAGATAATGTTCCAACTTTAGGGGGAGGTTTCGTGTGTGGCTGAAATGATGGTACATATTTCGCAGTATGAAGTATTTTCGGAAGTAGGAAAGTGGAGAGCACCCAGCTAGAACGCACATGCTGGCAGCTGGAGAAGTTCGATGCACTCCCAAAATGGTTCTCAGTGCGGAGTGATGTATAGGATCAAGAGATTTCAATATAGATTTGCTAGCTGAGGAGTACACCTGGCACCCGTAGTGGATTTTCGATAAAATCAGCGATCTGTAGATGTTGAAAAGGAATTTAGGATTAATATTACATCTGGGGTTAGCCAGATATTTCAATATAGGGATAGAATTGGTGCAGCTATGTTTTAAGTTGGCAATATGAGGTTTCCAAGTAAGTCTAGAATCAAAGATTAATCCAAGGAATTTGACAGTGGCTTTCTGGGGAAGAGGAAGATTGTTTAGATTTAGGGATACACTTGGAGAGGAACGGCGCCCCCTGCAGAAATCAACATATACGGATTTACTTGCCGAGATGGCTAGACCGTTGTTATCAGACCAACTCTGTATTTTATCGATAGTTTTCTGGAGTATTTTTTGAGCGATAGGAGGGAAATTTGACGATAAGGAGATGTTAAGATCATCGATAAATAGCCGGGCGGTTATAGGCGGCGAGATGCATTCGGCTACGTCATTGACGTAAATTATGAATAAGGTTGTACTTAGAGCAGAGCCTTAAAACTAAAGTAATTTTTAAAAAACTTTGAAGGCTGTTTATTTATAAAAGGATAAGTTGTAAAATATTTTCGGCTTAAATTAAAAAGATGGGATGTATTGAACAACTTTCCATGTTTATAGTTTTATGAATATATGATTGTAATCGATACTTATTCTGTTAACAGTTGAACAATGTAAAATAAAATCACACACTTATTAAACATAATGATATATTAAAATTTAAAAATATAAAAACATCGAAATATCCGAAACTAGTCGGTGCTTTTATATTTTTAAATTTTAATCTGTCATTGTGTTTAATAAGTTTGTGGTTTCATTTTACCCTGTTCTATAGTGTTATTTGTCAAAGCGCGATTGAAGATCGATTTCATTATCAGTTCATGTGCTTTTTTTAGATCCTTGATTGAGGAATTTGGTTAATCAGATCGGTCATATTCAAAACAGCAGTTTTTGTACTCGGTTTTTTTAGTAGTCGAGAGCGATTCGCGTTTAAGATTTATGCTCACGCTATTTAGGTTAATTATTTGTAACATGAAGTAATTGTTAATTTAACGTCTTCCAAGAGCAGATAAAGTATTACTTCAAATTCTCTGATCCGCTCCATTTTTACGTATCTGCTTAAAAGTAATTTCGAATACATATTGCGATTCCGCCATTTTAATAATAATAACAACAACAACAACAACAACACAATAATAATAATAATAATAATAATAATAATAATATAATAATAATAATAATATGGGTTATTTTGCTTTCCTGCACCGACTTCTTGTCGAATAGTCCTATAAGTTTACAGCTGCTATTGCGATAATCTACTTTTCAAGAATTTCCTTTATTTTGTTCGCAAATTTTAAATCGTCCAGTTTAATAGAACTTTTCCAACTCGAAGGGAAGCTGAAACTTTATATTATCAAACAGTGATAATAATTAGTCAACTGGAACTAATCTGTAGTTTGCTGGTACCAATGGCAATACCCGGTTTGTCTGTCGAACGAAGTAATTACACGACCGCTCTATCTAGCTTTCTCTTTTTCTGCGTCGGTAGTCATGGTGGCGAGCTACTAGTTGCACATCTGCACGCTAACTGTAGTTTATCGAAAGTTGTTTTAAGTTCTAGCTTTATTCGAGGAAAACGAGAAACATCGGCATTATTGTTTATTCTAACGGAAGGTTATGTTTTATGCTAGAATCGGTTTTATTGGCCATCATCTAGTTGCACGTAGAACAATCGATGTAGTACATCGATTTTATGCTTTAACTTATAAAAGCTCAAAATTATCACTCATTCGTGAATGTATTATTCTTCCGATGACTGTTCCCGCTTAACTATAACTGATACATTATTATTTCTGGCAAGTTGCCTGAACGACCAGTTCGACTTTAAAATTACAATTATTGCTCTAGGTTTTATCGTTTATCGACATAGTTTTCTGGAGACCTTGCCGCAGTAAATTGGCGAGAACAGAAACTTTCACTGCAATTATATAACGACGGTAATCTCAAAATAGAGAGTCTACAAGACCGCAGAGTTGTAATAGGTTGTTTTACCGTTTTTGGTACCTCACACTTTAAACGGTAGTTGCGAAAATCCCACATAAATCTATTATAAGTATCGCAGAAGGATTTGAGACGTATGTCATCTAAAAATACGAAACTAAGATCAAATCAGCGTTCAAACGATTTTTAATGTTACTCTACAAGGATGTCACAAGCAAGGTCAGATGTGCAGTGGCCGAATCCGACGACTACCCAGTTCAAATCGGTGTACATCAAGGCTCTGCGCTCTCGCCACTACTGTTTAACGTGGTTTTAGATACAATCACGCGGAATATTCAAATGACTTCACCTTGAACGCTATGTATGCGGATGATGTGTGTGTATCACTCCGTAAGCATTCTCGATATTGTACAAAGTCTATCGCAATATAGACACAAAGTAAGCAACAGATATAAGACATGGAATTACTAAAAACTTGATACCACTATTCTTTGTTGATTTGGACCCAGCTGAAAATAATAAAGATATATACCAAGATATTTGAATAATATCAAAATCCAAGTGGAAGCCTCAAGGAAAACAAATTCAATTCCTCCGTGTATAAAGTGTCAACAATGTGGGAATATCAAAAATTATTGCTTCCGGCCATTTATATGCGTCAAATGCGGCGAACGGCATGATTCTAAATTTTGTACCAGAAAAGGGGAAGTACCTGTGGCATGTGTAAAGGCAACCACGCAGCAAACTTTAAGGACTGTGAGGTGTATAAATCTCTATTAATAAAAATTCTAACATCGGGAACAGAGAAGTAATGAAAAAATGTATAAAAGAGTCAAGGTCAATATGTCCTTCCCCAGCATGAAGAAGAAGTTGTAAATCCATCATCGGTGAAAATATCGTATGCGCAAGTTACGTTCAAAAATAGACAAATTACAGGGCGAACATAGGGGAATTATTAAACACGTTTCTAACACGTTTTGAACCTTATGTTTACTCAACTAATAAATCAAAACAACGCAATAGTAAATATGTTGACACAAGTAATAACAAATCTAGTAAAATGACTTCAGGAATACTAAGATTGCTCAGTGGAATGCTAACGGTTCATTAAATCATATTCTTTTTTTCCCCCTACCCTGGGCGCGCCAGCGGCCTTGACCCAACAACATGAAAAATTAAGAGTTATAACTAAATAGCCAGGCGGTCAGAAATGGAAAAGACAAAGGACAGCAGCAATGGAATAACTGAAGGCAATGGGAAGGAAAGAATATAGGTAGCATTAAAGGGAGTAGGAAGACCCAAAACTAGAAGTTGGGCGTAAAGAAAGGAGCGTTCGTTAGAGAGTGAAGAACATTCGAATAGGATGTGATTTGAATCACAAAATTCAAGAAATAGTATACTATCTAAAAGAGAAAAAAAAATTGATATACTTCTAATATCCGAAGCTCGTTTCACTAACAAGAGCTGTGTTCATATTCCCAACTATTTATGTTACTACACGTTACACCCCTCAGGCAAGGTGCAAGGTGGTGCAGCGGTAATTATAAAAGAAAATATAAAATATTACGAATGTGAAAAATATCTATCAGCTGAAATACAGGCCACAGTAGTTATAATTGAACAACTTAAAAAACCTTTAGCAGCAGCCGTAGTGTACTGTCCTCTGAGGTATACAATTGAAGTCACCAAATTTAGTGATTTATTTTTAAAATTAGGACCAAAGTTTATAGCTGGCAGAGACTTCAATGCTAAGCATGTACTCTATGGTTCCAGATTAACTACCACAAAAAGATCCAGGTTGTATAAATCAGAAAACGAATAGAAGTGAAATTTCCTTTCAATTAGGGAACCAACGTACTGGTCTATGAATTTAAATTGCGTTTCTGATTTATTAGATCTATTTCCAATTAAAGGCATATGAAAGAACTTCACGACTGTAAAATCTAGTTTTGACCTCATTTTTTTGGATTACTCGCCGATACTCATAAATAAAACTAGTATAAAAAAAATTTAGAAGAAAAAATTGACTTATCGATCTAGTTAAAATCTCCTAAACAAATTGAGGAAACAGTAAGAAAATTTACAGAGCAACTGCAAACGGCAGCCTCTAACTCCACTCCAGATAAAAACTGCAGTTACAGAGACAACTCTACTCCAAATATATTCGAGAATTTATCGAATGCGGTAGTAAAGAATCAGGTTTCCTGAGAAGTTAAATACGAGTATATTAACAAAAAGAGTCAGGAGTGCGCTGAATGAACTAAAAAACGAAACTTTTTATAAGTACAATGCTAATTTATCACCAACTCAGGAAACAGGCTACAGTTTGTGGAAGGCCAGCGAAGAATATAAATAGACCAACTTGATCTAACCAACTATTAAAACAAGCAAACAGCTATTGTGCCAAAAGTTGAAAACAGATTGCGGATGCTTTTGCTAAGTACTTGGCCAGTGTTTATAAAGCGAATAATACAGCGAATATGTTAACTGATCCCCAAAGTAGATCAGAAAATAGTAAAATGAAAGTGTTTTACCCGCTAAGATGAAAAAATATATAAAACTAATAGATAATAAAAAATCTCCGGAATTTGATATGGTCACAGCAAAAATATTGAAAGAATTACCAAAAAAATCGATAACGTTGCTAACTTATATATATTATGCTGTCTTGAGAGTCTCATACTTCCCTGTTCAATGGAAGTTCTCCTAAATAATTATGACATTAAAGCCTGGACAAGATGGCACTAATGCCTTGACATATTGTCCCATTTCACTGTTGTCTGTTTTGGTCAAGCTACCGGAAAAATAAATATCTGTTAGATTGAACGAAATATTTCAGGAGAATAATTCGATTTCACAGCATTAATTTAGCTTTAGGAACAAGCACTCTGCAGAACAGCAAATACACAGAGTGGTAGAAATAATTTAGGAGGGAATTGAAAACGATAGATATAATGAAGCGCTGTTTTTAGATATTATTAAAGCATTCGATAAAATATGACATGAAGGCCTGTTATTATATAAAACTAAAGTGGCCTGTTCCTGAAAAATACTACCTATTATTAAAATCTTATTTAACTGGCCGACAATTTCAAGTCAAGCATAATGAAGAATACTCACAAATGTATTTTATTAATGCTGGAGTTCCGCAGGGGAATGTATTAGGACCTCTTATGTATAAGTTGTATGTATTGGATCTTCTTGTAAAGGAAAACACGCAAACATTTGCTAATGATACAATGATAATTGCTTCAAAAAACAATCCTGCCATTGCAACTGCGATTTTACAAAAAAACGTCAACACCATTTTGTAGCGGTCAAAGATATGGAAATTGGAAAAGCGTGTACATGTGCCATTTTTGAATAAAAGGGATCATAACAATCAGGTATTTTTAAAAAAGAATATAGTTCCGAAAGGAAACGGTGTAAAATATCTTGGAGTGCACTCATATACAAATAAAAATAAATGAGTTGGATCAGAAGCTGAAAAAACCATATTGGCTTATAGGACTCCAATCGCAACTGACTCCAAAGAACAGAGTTTTAGTATACAAAATGGTATTTAAACCAAGTGGAGCTATGCAATGCCGCTTTGGGGATGTGAAAAAAAAACTAATAGACTGACTATACAACAGTTTCAGAATAAAACACTTCGAATGATACATTGGATGCAACGGTATGTTACAAATGACCTGGTACGTAGAGACCTGAAAATCTCCATAGTTAATGAAGTTATCGAAGAACAAGTTGAGAAATAACTGGCGTGATTACATGAACATTGCAATGAGTTGGCAACTGCTCTTCCAGCTAAACTAGTTACAAGACGATTGAAGATAGTTATGGTTCAGGACTTAGTTTGAAAAAAATAGGGAAGAAATGTATTTCCCACACATCGAACATGCAAGAGACCACTTGTTTGATAGCAAACTAGGCTAGGTACAAATTAACAAGAATAAGGGAAAAAAACAATCTATCGTAAGTACATTAAGGGCCCATACACGTCCATCTATGCCTATATTGGAACCGTAGCTCTACTAGATTATATGGAAATATGAAAAAGACTATTTTCTTTATCTGATATGAATGAAGAACAGAAATTTTATATATTTCCAGAGGAAAATAATAATAAGTGCCAAATTAAATCCGAGCCGTCAGAAGAAAAAGAAGAAGTAGCAGTAGCAGTGAATTTCTACGAAGACATAAATGTTGGCATGCCAAAAATATCAATACATTTGGAGGATCTAGCCGATATATTACGATTAATTATACAAATTCAGAACCCAGTATTGCTAATGCGCAGAGGTGGTCTAAGGGATTAGAATTTTAAAAGTGCGATCTTATCTAAGTTTCGCCATCCAAGCATACAACACGATACCTTAAAGTACTGCAAAATGTATACAATTATCAAAATGTGGAAGACATCAATTTAAGTTTAAACGATATCATAAAATTTGAAGCCAATAACTTCTTATTCATTTATTTTCTTTGCAGAAGAAAAAAAAAATTAATAATTTCATGTGTATCAATTAACCATGATTATGAACAATGGTGATTCTATATAATATAATATAATAAAATAAACTTTAATAACAAACAATATAGAACAATAAATTAGATAAATACCTATTTAGAAACGTTTTCGGGCATAACCCATCATCAGCTAACACTAACTTAAAGGTGATTCTTTCATTTGGCTAATATCGTATTCGTTTCGCTGGGCATTCATTTGTTTAGTTTAGTTAGGAATAACAAATTACTGTAAGAAAATAAACTAATTAGCGTCTGTAATGATTAAATATTTATCGTTCGCCTTTATTACTTCAATTGTCTTATCTGTTTACTTTATTTGAAGAAAAAAATTAACGATTTAAAATGTAATGGATTAATTATTGTACGAAATAGGCTATTAAAATTATGATGAACGAGGCATTTTTTTAGATTATCAACTGTTGCAGAAAGCGATAAATAGTACAAAATAAATAACTTGAGTTTGATTTCTCCTATTGTACAGCTGCAGCTCCTGTTCTCACACAGATAAAAAAATAGTATTTATACAGCAGGCAGAACTATCATTAGTTGAGTAAAACTCGCTGGTCATCATTGATCACTTTCTAAAAAACATTTCTGCTGAGGAAGTCGCTTTACTTTGGTAAAATGTTAGAAACGGCCTAAAGTGTAGCTTAACGCTGTACTGTTGATGTCAATGTGTATGTGAAGTAGTTTGAGCTAAGCAGACCATACCCATATTTTTCCCCTCCAACAGCAGCCTATTACATGAAGGGGATAATTTAGAGATATGGTTCAATTAGACATCATCTTGGATTAAGAAGCTGGCGGACAAACCAGAGAACATGTAAAGGACTCTGGATGGAGTGTGAGCTTTATCGAACATGTAGAAATGAAGTTTAGCTACCACATTGTACTTACTTGCGCTTCACCCTATACATATATCCTATTGCCGAAGATCACAATACAGAAAGCAGTGGTAAACGTTCAAAATCAGGACGTTTTCTGTTTCAAGTACACACTATTGGCAAAATTTTGTACCAAAAGATTCACCATACGTCTGAAAACACATCTATAATCAGAAGCTGCAGTCGAAATTTGTGCAGATATCACATTTCCTGCATCAGTGAATGGCATCACCATTTCTAGGCATAATAAGCATGGAACGTCAATCAACATGTACACAGGTATACCCACACTCTGGGTTGCTAAGGAAGAACAGGACGACCATATGGACCTCTTGCTGGTGAAGAGTGGCAAGATGCGGTATTTCTACTATATTAAGAGCCTTGAGTAACTGGTTGTTAGACAGCTGACAATGACAAGTCATTTATAATAAATCAAATAAATGCACAGTTTAAAATTGTATATCTATAATAAAGTAAGTAACAATTTTTTTCCCGTTTATTTGTTTTATTGAACTGTCCAAAATAATTTTAATAATGAGGAAATAACTAACGAAGATAAAAAGATTCGGCCACTGCCTTGTCTTAGAGTTATAGCTAAAATAACGCTTAAATTTAGATAAACCTAAATATAAATAAGAATATATAAGATAAGAGTAACAAGTTACAGTAGCTCATGCGGTTTGGTCAGCCTTAATCTATGAGTATCTCCTTTTGTATTGAGGAGTTCAGCTGCGATTGAGTTTGGATGACCGCAAAGTTTGGTCTTGTGCTTCCTGGCGTGAAGACTAGCAATTTCATCGACATCTAGAATTTTTAGATCACGATGTAGCACAGCATTGGGAACATACTAAGGGGCTTTGGTTATCAGGCGAAGTACTTTGTTTTGAAATCTTTGAATAATAAGTTTGTTCGATCTCTTCGTAGTACCCCAGAGTTGAATACCGTAACTCCGAATAGGCTTCAGGATGGATAGGTATATGAGTCGTTTGTTAACTAAACTAACGGGAGAGTGGTATCCAAGCAGCTAGTGCAAATTGTGTAATCGAATGCCAAGTTCCTGATGTTTGATTTTGATATGATGCTTCCAATGCAGACGGCGATCGAGGTGCATCCCCAAATATTTAGCCGAATCACTATTCAAAATAGGCTTCCCATTCACAGTTGACGGAATATACCTGGCAGAGCGCAAGGAAAAGTCAACTCTGGTCGATTCATGTTCATTCAATTTAATCTTCCAGTTTTTTGCCCAGTCGCAAATGTTATCAATAGCTAGCTGTAGGTTTTTCACTGCAATTTCATAAGAGCTGCTAACTGAAAGCAGAGCAGTATCATCTGCAAACATAGAAAGGGTAACGAAGGGGGGCCGAAGCATTATTCAATTTAGCATAATTTACTAAGTAAACTCGAAAAAGACAACGCGTAAACACAAAACAGTTCTCTATTGAAACGAATCCTCGTTCATTTTTCTAACAGCAGAGCATAATAAAATTTGCAATGAATGGGTGCAAATAAACGTTATTATTATTATTATTCTTACTTTTCTGTTCAGAAGAAAAAAAGGAACGCCAGCAAATGATGTTGACACACACAATGGTTTCTGTCACTCATCTATAGACCTAATGTAGTATTAAAAAAAAAAAAAAAAAACACAGTTTCACTTTTAAAAATAATCCATTCATAAAGATATCCTGTTCGTTGAAAATACGTTTTCCTTTTACGGAAACGTTATTTATTATAGTAGCACATGAAACCCAAATTGTAAAAAATAGGGTGGAAGGTTAAATAAAAAATCTGTTTTATAAGTTAATAAATTCTCATGTCATGAGTAAATTTCATAGAAATATTGTTTATTTTAAAATTCAGAAATTTTATATTATAAAATAAATTAGTTTACAATCATTTTTATCGAAATTTTACTTGTCGGTTAACAAATTACATGAGAATCGTATTTTAATGAAAAATCTATGGATTCTAGAATCGAACGAAATAATTTATACATTATAAATATCATTTTAGCCCCTTTATTTTATTTCACATCTGGCCGGTCAAGCCCGATTAACGCTCGGAAATTTGAATATTTTGTTTTAGACCTCGGTCCAGCTAAAGAGAAAAGTATAACTAATTCATCGGTAAAAATACCAAAATCAAAAAGAAAACAAGAACTTTTTAAACAAATTACAAAAATTAATTTACATGCTTTGATTTTCTAAATACGGTATTGTTTTTTTCAACTTCAGACGATATTAAATAATAATGTAATGTTCTTTAACTGGGTTTATGCCCCTGCCGGAATGTAATTTTAAAAATAGTTCGTCATCAATTTTATTTTTTAGTAAAATTCGTTCCCATAAAAAGACAATTTTATCTAACAAATATTTTAAAAATTAACGGGGAACTAACCTTTTAAAAATTCGTACCGATACTTTTGATTCGTCATTCTTCAAGAGAAGTAATTACAATAATTAGAAACGAGTGAAATTGAATAGAAGAAAAGTTCGAAGTGGTGAAACCGAAAGAAGAAGCTAATGAAAGAACAATCGAAAAAGAGAAATGTGGAAGAATAGGAGCGGAAGGCAAAGACTCAGAAGGTCAGAATAAAGAATCCCTGTTAAAACTTATTGGAATGGAAAATTATATTCGACTTCATATACCTATGTCGCAAACAAATATGAAAATGGCCGAATTAAGACTAACAAAGAAATTTTTTCAATAAAATTATTCAGAAGTTACATAGATTTTGCTTTTTTCAAATTAATTCTTTTTCATAATCATTAAAGTTGATTTATTTCTCATTGTTTGTGCATGTAAAAATTTATTATTAAACGCATGGTTTTTCCTTGAAAGCAAAAATTCGGTCGTAATGGGAAATTATTGCCGTGAAAGACTATTTTTTTCTGAAATTTTTTGGAATATAAAATCAGTATTTCAAGTCTCTGTAAGAGGAAATACATACCCACTATGAGGATTTACAGATACCGATCAACAGGTATAATCCTTTCGTTTTATGCATTCAAGAGACACATCTAACACCGAACAAACTTTTGGTAATAAAAAATTTCGACGTATTTCAATCAAAACCAGTTCCAGGATAGTGCGCTCACGGGGGGGGGGGGTAGTATTGCTGGCGGTCTGAAAAAATATTAATCGCAAGCACATTAACCTTCCATCAGACTTACAAGCCGTTGCAGTCACCATCTTCGCTCCAATGCCTCTCTCAGTTTGCACTGTCTACATTCCCCCTGATCGAAAAATACAAACCAACGAGCTGATTAACATTCTTCAATGCATTTCCTCACCGTTAATACTTACAGGCAATTTCAATGCACATTCACCAAGCTGGGGCGGAGAAAAATACAACACAAAAAATCAGATTGTACAAGAGGTAATCGAAAGCGCTAACTTGGCACAACTGCTCACTGGAGAACCTACACATTTCGATGTTTCGCATCGCAAATGGTCGACAATAGATTTACCGTTCATCTCACCACAACTGTCCAGTCGCCTGCCTATCCTCCGACACTCTGAAATAGCGGGAGGTGATCATGTCACAACCATAATATACAGACGAACTCCAGGTCCAACATACACATTAAGAATATAATTCCACCCATATGGAACTCGTCGAAAACAAACTGGTCGGAATTCAGAGAAAAACTAGACAAATTAATAGGAAACGAACTCGTGCCTACAAGTAACATCTTTCTTGATGTACAAAATGTAACTCAGGAAATAGTCACAACAGCTCACTCGTGCTCTCCATCACGTCTTTTAACTGTTCCAAAAAAACCGGTTCCATGGTGGTCCTCCGAATGTACGAAAGCTTTTAGAAACAGAAGAATAACACTACGCATCATCAAAAGAACTCACTCACGAGAGGACTTACTTAATTATAGTCGATTACGAAGCCAACGCGAGATGTACATTAAAACAGGCGAAAAAAAAAATCCTGGTTAACTTACGTCTCCACAATATCACCGTCTACACCATCAAGATAAATCTGGAAGAAAGTAAAAGAAATAGAAGGATTGTCAACCTTCTCTACACCGTCCAAGCCGACCACTATTCTAGCTGAATTCGCCAAATACTTCGAATTTGCCTCCGGCAACAAAAATCTGCATCCTCAGGTCACAAAATATAACCAAGTAGACCGAATTCAGCCGAAGAATTTTTCCTCAACTAATCAAGAACCATATAACGCGGCACTCTCTATGGCAGAACTAAAAAGAGCTATAAACAAAACCCTCCTCACCAGGACACGATGGTATCCACATATCCACGCTGCAGGATCTGCGGGAAGGATTGCAGCACTTAATGCTCGAAATGCTAAACAAACTGTGGCCGTCGTCGCATCTCCCGCCAAACTGCAAGATAAAAGAAACAATTTCAATCAGAAAACCTAACAGAAATCCACATCAAGATCTCAGTAACATCCAGTGTTCGGAAAGGTATTGGAGAGAATAGTTAACAGCAGACTAACATGGGAACTGGAATCGCAAAACCGGCTATCCAGATACTAGTGTGGCTTCCGCAAAAACCGAGCAACAATAGACCACGCCCTCTGTCTACAAGAATCTATACTACAAGCGTTTACCAACCAACGTCTTTTTTGATTTATCTAACAAGGAGAGGTCACAATCTGCGGGTCACCAATTTTGATGAAACCTTGTAGATCGATAGAAGACCATGAGTACATAAACCGCCGTGTAAAATATTACAGTGCAACGTTTCGATTTACGCGAGAAATTTAAATTTTTAGAAGGCGAATTTAACGGATGATATACATAGCCGTTTAGACAAAAATATGCAATAAATTCCAGATTATGTTTATTTATCTTGTTCAAATAATTCGGAAGACTGATTATTCTAAAACGAAGTATATTAAACAAAAAAATTATTAAAAAACAATAAAATAATTTTAAAAAATCAATTTTTAATTTGATAAAAATTTAAACATGTCATTTATTACATTTATATACTATAAAAACACAAATTACGATATATATGTTTTGTGGTGTAGTGGTAAAAGTGACGTCTATTTGTACAAACTTCGAAATAAGGTAATCCAGGTTCGAATCCATCCCCGCGGTGTCATGTAAAACTTTTGATTCTTATATTTTAAATTACGTAACTAATTATTTCAATTCTTTATACACATAACTATATAAATATAATAACAATTTTTAAACATTTAAATTATTTAACGACTGTTTTTGTGCATGGCTTTCCTCTAAACATTCAGATAAACGTGAAATATTTTTAAATGTAAATAAAATTTGTTTTTCAAATGAAAAATTAAAAGAACTTTACACTTGTTGTGGTAATAATTTATTTATATGTTGCAGTAAATGTCGCAGGAATTGCTGTTTTATTTGTTTTTATGATCTATGTCACCCCAAATTATGTAAATAAAAATTAAGTTTGTAGCATTTTAATTATAACTGATATTCACATCAACTCTCTTATTTTATATGAAGATAAGTATATTTTTTTATTTATATTCATATACACATATGTATATAATGAATTCGTTGTGTATAAAACATATTTATCTTACGCTTTATTATATTTATGTAGTTATGTGTATAAAGAATTGAAATAATTAGTTAAAAATTAATAATTTAAAATATAAGAACCAAAAATTTTACAGGACACCGCGGGGGGGATTCGAACCCGGATACCTTATTTCCAAGTATGTACAAATAGACGTCACTTTTACCACTACACCACAAAACATATATATCGTAATTTGTGTTTTTATAGTATATAAATGTAATAAATGACATGTTTAAATTTTTATCAAATTAAAAATTGATTTTTTAAAATTATTTTATTGTTTTTTAATAATTTTTTTGTTTAATATACTTCGTTTTAGAATAATCAGTCTTCCGAATTATTTGAACAAGATAAATAAACATAATCTGGAATTTATTGCATATTTTTGTCTAAACGGCTATGTATATCATCCGTTAAATTCGCCTTCTAAAAATTTAAATTTCTCGCGTAAATCGAAACGTTGCACTGTAATATTTTACACAGTTTATATACTCATAGTCTTCTGTCGATCTGCAAGGTTTCATCAAAATCGGTGACCCGCAGATCGTGACCTCTCCTTTTAAGATGTTCGACCACTACATCACTCCAAAAAATACTAACCACCATCTACGGTTGGGGCTTTCGGAGTTGACTACCCCTTTTCATAGCAAACTTCTTGTCGGATCGTTCTTTTTTTAGGTTAAAGTGAGAGGTAAATTATCAGAAGCGAAACACCTGCAAAATAGAGTCCCGCAAGGCTTGGTTTTCAGTCCGACTCTCTTCAATATAGCTATTAATGACATTATCGACGACGTTCGATCTCCGGTAAGAGCTGATCTTTTCGCAGATGACTTGGTAGTGTTTCTTGCAAGTTCAAACATAGAACAAGAAGAACTCATCATACAAGAGACGATCAACAAAATCACAACGAGAGCTCAAAACAACGGCTAGAACTTTCCTCTGAAGCAAAAAAAAAAGGCAGTCCAATTCTGCCGAACACTATCCTGCAACAATAACATACGCATCATACTAAACACGTCACTCATTCAATCCTTATCTTGTGTTCGTTATTTGGACACTTCATTTCGACAAAAATTAACTCGCAGAAAGCATATAACTCAACTAACTAAATCGTGTACAACAAACCTAAATCTGCTAAAAAAAAATTATCGCACACATCGCAAGGGGCCCACCGTTCTTCATTAATGATAATCTACCGTTCGCAGATCCGCTCGAAATGCGACTATGGAGCCTCCCTGTTTTCCATAGCAGCCAAGGCAGACCTTTCCAAACTGGATGCCATTCATAACGCGCGCACTCAGAACGAAGCCTCAGAATGGCCTCCATCGCTTCGACGCGATTATTTCACAGTACATCTGCTGCTACGCACCGTTGTAAATCCGGCTCTTCCAGCAGCAAACAATGTTATACGATCAATCCAGAGCCCTTCAGAAACCAGAGTCTTAGGGTCTCGAGGAAAAAAGATCTAAGCCCTACACATCGGAATCTCTTCCCACTAAATTATCAACGATTTAAGACTTCCTCAATGTAGACAATAAACCTGCAAAAATCTTACCACCATAGACAGCGAAACTCGCCTCATTTGACTATTCGTTTGGCATCCTACTAGCTTTGGAACACGCGGTTAAATCAAACCAACATACAATAATAATAGCCGCGGACTCACTGGCAGCCTTACAGTGTTCATCCAACAAAAATCAAACCATTCGATAGCTGACTCCATAAATATAATCCTTCACAATTCACCGCCGAGGGTAACCTCGCTGTGGGTTCCTGGTCACGCAAAGATACTGCGAAACCTCATGGCCGATCATGTCGCCAAAGAGGCATCAAAAATACTTCCAGTACCACGAATTCTCCACCCGGTGATGTCAAAGAAGCGAAGTAAAAACGATTTTTAGAAATTATAGCAGGAAAAATGGGCGGAACAACAAAATCCATCACACCTTCATGCGGTCAAACCATCAGTTCGCGACTGGAAATTTCAGCCAGAAGGTCGAAAGGAAGTGGTGCTGTGCCGCCTACGTATCGGCCATTCCATCCTTACGCATGCATATATATTTCAGAAGCTTGCTCCAACAATATGTGACAGATGTGAAGTTTCTATCACCATCTCGCACCTTCTAACCGAATATCCAAAGATCCTTAATCTATACTCTAGCACTCCCATCCCAGGATTCGCCATCTGTCACATCCCTTCTCAATCTTTTCAAATCACTGAACCTATTTTATAAAATATAATAAACTTGCAGGCTGCGCCCTTAACCTAGCTGCTGTACACAGCGTGGAAGAAAAAAATTAAGCGATATATGAACGGAAAAAAAAAGCATTGAAAACCGTTGATTTATTTTCTACGCAAATTAATTCCTTATTTCGCGCGTATGTTTTTTTCGAGTCAGTGATTATTTCACGCCTTAAATTTAATATACTCTGAAAAAAAAAAATTAAAATCTCATTAACACTAAATTAAGTTTATTTGGTAAAAAGACAAGGCCGAATCGTGTCGCGTCTGAAACGTATCAGGGCCGAATCGTTGAAGCCAAATCGTTGAGGCCGAAACGATAAAGACCTCGGAAAAATATATGAAAAACGCCCACGTGAAAGATTAACAACTAGATGGACAGATGCGAGTCCCGAAAGTTCAAACAACAGGAAATGGAACTTTTACATGTTCATGAGGATGTTGCAAGTGCTGCTCGTAATTAGCTGAGGCAGCATCGATACGCTCTCTTTGGAAACAAACGACTAGCAAAGATAAGCAACGATGCGATCGAATCGTAAAAATGAATAATTTACTCGTATTTGATCTTAATTTCATTTCTTTAATAATTCTTGTTTTCTCAGACCTGTCCTTTTTGGTAGTAGTTGTGGTTCCGCAAAAAGTAAAGAAATGTGACCCTCGGGGTACACACTGTTCACTCGCTTTGTTATCCTCTCCCCCGCCCGTTATATTCATAATGTTTAAGAGAATGATGTTCAGAGTCATGGAATAGCTACAATACCTACAGGGGGAGGACCGTATTATTATATACAATCTGCTCTAATAAATTTCTTATTATCCTTGCTATCCTCTGCCATTTTAAACTGATTTTACCACTCCTTTAATTCTCGGTTTGTTTTTTTCTTTATTCTGTCATACACTATTTTTAAACGCGTTATTTTACAATAGGAAAATTATGATGTTTTCTTCCTCTTCGCTTCATTACTTTTGCCTTTCTAGGATTATTCACGACTTCATTCACTTTATTCAATGCTACTTGTTTTCTGTTTCCCTCTTTTTTTAACGTACCTTTCTGCTAGTTTAATTTCTCTCTTCATTTCACATTTCTTGATTCATCCATTCCGATACTGGCGAGCCAAAATCGAAAAATAAAAGCGAAAAAAAAAAAAAGAAGAAGAAATCGTAAAAGTACAACTAGGTTGTGTTTTTTTTTAATTCGGATTTTCAGATTGCCATTATCGGATGATTGCATTTACGACGTGGTTCTCGCTGCCGGTAGAGGAGCCAAATCCAAAAAAATATTTCAAGGTGAGTTTAGATACCGCCAAAACAGAATAGAAAGCTATTAAAATTTTTATTTAAAAAAAAAAAAGTATATTTTTCAGGAATTTCGTGAAAAATATAGTCTGGATTCTTTTTTTCATTCATTTATTCTTTTTGGCTCGTTAACAACATTAACCTAGCGTGCAAGAGGAATGATATCAGGTATAGTACCTGAACACCGCTGCCTAACCAATTACGCTATATTCGAATCTTGATTTCAAAAGATTAATTATTCATTTCTTTTTCTTTTTTTTTTTTGCCCCGAAAAAATCCATTTGACCTGCAAGCTACACTATGATTAAATATGAAAAATTACTAGTTTAAAGAAAAATAAAGAATGGAAAGCAAGGAAAGGAAATTCCATTCTACAATATGGCCGGAACTACAGAGCAGTGTTCACAATGCCCGATGAAACTAATCAAAAAAATAAATAAATAAATAAATAATAAGAAATTAAAATAAGTTATTATTCTGCGATATGGCCGTAAGTGCATAGCAGTGCCCACAATGCCCGATGAAGCTTAACCGAATGTAGCCCGACGATTTTGAGTATACAGCGTTGGTAATCGAGCGGAAAAATTTCAACTGTGCAATTACAGCATTATCAGTTGGTAAATTAATGGTTTCTTTATTATGCCGATAAAAAGTTACATCATAAAAAGAAATATTATAAAAATAATACGCGTAAATTCTATTTTTATAGTACAGCTTAAAATAAAAATGTCCGCACATTATTGAAATACAAAAATTTCAACGGAAAATTTTTTCTGTTAAAACTATTGTTCGACAGAAATGTTGATTTTTTTTTTTTTTATTTATTTCTTTATTATATTATATTTTAAAATAATTCGTTTTTCGATTTAATTCCTCAAAGTATTTCAAGCCCAATAATACAGTTCTTCACACATGAAAATAGGGAAAAAAATTGAGTGAAATTTGATATGTCAACAATGATTATAAATTGACACTGAAAAATTCGATTGTATATTGTTGTTTCGATTAAATAAGTTTTGAAAAATAGAAATATTTTTTTTACGTGCGCTGCTGTAGTCAAATTGTGATCGATTACTAACCGTTTACTATTTCCACATTCGTCGACATCGCATCAGCGTTTGATAATGTTCATCTTGCTTCACTGGCTTCTAAGCTCATTTCCCTCAATATTCTTTCTATTCTCATTACCACTATTCTTAATCTGTTCCAAAATAGATCTCTTTTTCTTTCTGTTCCCTCCTTTTCAACAATCAGACGTTGTTATCGCGGCTTGCCTCGGGGTTCCTGTCTTAGTCCTTCTCTTTTTGATATTTATCTCCTTGATAAGTCGTCGCGATAGCCTAGTTGCTAGAGCGCTTGACTTCCGATATGGAGGTTACGGGTTCGATCCCGAGCGACGACGAACTTATTACAAGAATTAAAATAAATAAATAAATAATCGCTGATAATTACGTGGAAGGCAATACACACAGGACTGCACTGGTAGCGCGATAACAAGCGGCTTCTATCAGTTCCGAATTTAGTCTTGCGTGTGTACACCTGCATTGCATATATAATAATTGCTTAGTATACAACCTATATGTGTACATCTAAAAATGTGCGAATAGGTTGTCCATCAACCGAATGGTTGAGGGATATAATGATGATGAACTAACCCTGTAAGCTTATACTCGAAATCGGGCTCCATTCGGTTAAGCCCCAATGAAAATCAAACACAAACAAAAATAACATTTTTTTTTAGAAAAAAAAAACAAAAAAAAAACCTATCTTACAATATGGACCACAGTTGCATAGCAATACTCACACACAATGTCTGATAGGGAAAAGGAAGTAGCCAGACTAAACAAAGACTACAATGTAAGAAAAAATAAGAAAGTTAACACACCGTTAAACCGTGACGTAATGACCGACAGTAATTCAGTTGAAGCATATGTATCCTTCTTTTTTTAATTGAGAAAATGATGCTTACTTTAGATTAAAAAAAAGAAAAGAAAAAACGTATTAATGATCAACGAATTTTTACAAGTTGTCGGCCCCCTCCGCAATTAAAAGGCCAGTGTGAAATACTGAAGGCGGTCATTTTCCTCACCTTTTAACCGCATTGGAATACGAAAAAAGGAATAAATAAAAAACCAAACATACGCAGTAACCTATCTTTTCGACGACGCTAATTACACTTCTTTTATGGAAAAGAAAAACCGATATAAATTATTCGCGTTGTAATTTATAAACAAAATTCCACGGCGCATAGGCGGAAAAACTCTTTTCGTGGCCACTTTTGACTTTCGGGCGAATGGCGGGAGCGGGGGAAGCGTCGGTTTTAAAAGCCGCGGTTAATCGTAACTCCGGGTTGCTTGTGGAGCGCGCGAAAAACAGAGATGCACGGTGTTTTTGCACGTTGGCACGTCGATTCAAATGAAAGCCCATTTAGCGAAACGAAAAATATCCGGCAATGAGCAACAAAATTGGACGTGGACCAGCGCATCTTACGAACGGAAAGATGGCCGCTTTTATTCTCATTCAGTCGATGGCGCATACTTTGCCCAGCTCCGGTCCCGGGATTATTTCATTTCATCGGAAAAAGAGTATTTTTTACGTCCCCCAACGAAACTGCTCGCTTTAATTAAACCCTCGGCGCGCGGCGCCCCCGCTCCTAAGAGGCCCCTTACCAGCAGCAGCAGCGGGTTTCAGCGCATGCGTTTTTTTGTTCGTTTAATTTTGACGAAGTTATTTCTGCAAGTGCAAAAAGGGTTCCTTTACGCTTTGTTAACAGTAAAATTGAATAAGTCAATGGTAAATTTTACTAAATTCTCCCTGCAAAGGCTCTTAATTATCCGCTCGGCCGAAACAGACAGAACAAACTACACGGGTGCTCCGACGGCATTTTTTCCTTTTATCTGCTAAACTTCTTTTCATAGCGTATCCTGGCAACTGAAACCGCCTCTCCTAATGTGACGTGTAATCGATTTAAATTATTTACCTCGTTCCGGTCTTTTTCGTCGCTTTCAATAATTCCGTTCGAACTGAAACGAAACAAATTCGAAACCCCCCCCCGGGCGGGGGGGACGTGTCCACCGCGCACGGTCGGAAAAATGCAAAGAAATACGAAATTAAACACTCACTTTTACCCGGTCTTTTCGTAAAGCAAGCGAATCAGCTTTGAGCGTTTGCGATACTAAAGGCTAGACCGAACGCGAACCGGTCAACGAGAAGAACTTAAAGAGGGAATCCTCCTGCGATAATGGTGGTGGTGGAAAAAAATTGCACTGAAAAAAAAAGAAAGGTAGTTTTTTCCTGTTTTGAAATTGATATTCCGCTGCGCGGATAAAAAACCTCGGAGCAGATGCCCCCTCCCCCGGGGTGGAAAAAATAAAAATTTTTATAAAACCTTTTTCGTGCAGCTGTTAAATAAATTTAAAAAATTATAAATCAGTGTTTTTTCACGATTTTATCCCGTGGCATCGGTCCGCAAAAAACCGTATAAATTGAAAAAATTTCTTTCAATATAGATATGGTTTTACTTTGTAGAAAAAAAAAGGTTGCGTCGACCTTACAACGATGTCATTAATATTGCATTGAATTATATGTAGTAATTATACGGGATCTAAAACATTTTATTTAATTTTGCATTTTTTTCCTTTCTAATTAACCTGGAGCGATTAAAAAAATGGTTACCGTCGTTATGCGTTGGTGTTTACACCTTAGGAATCGTCCTCGTCGTCGTAGTCGTCATTCGGTAATGCAATTGGTGTTTAGAATACCGTTTTACTTCAGAGCTACATCATTGGTTGGATTATTTATAGCGAATAAACACATCGTAACTGTTCAAACATATTCGCGATGGAGAAAATGATGACCCATCCAAATGTTGACACTCGCTCGAGCTTTTAAAGAAATTACTTTTACCAGTCACGATTTCGTAGTCGAAACATCTCCGACTTTACCGGTTTTTAATGTCTGTCGGTGTTCATTTGTTTGAGATTTAACTACCAATTTCGTGTCGTCAAAGTTTAAAATAACGTGGCATTATGGAAAGCGCGGATAAATAATGATGAGACTTTGTCAAATAGCAGGTTAACAAAGCGTATCGCGTTTTGCTAGAGGCGACGGTGTTGGGGTATTTCAAAAAGAAGACGTTCAACTTCCCTCTAATGAACACGAATTATTTACATTTCATCCGGAAAACGTTAAAATTAAACGCACCGCGATCGCACCGAATTATGTATAAACTATAATTAATAATAATAGAATAGTTTCCGTTCATATGTACACGCATCTTTGAAAAATGTTGATATTTTGTTGTTATAAATGTAATCTCGCAAGAATTTTCGAAAACTAATGAATAAATACTTGATAAACAAATACATAATAAACAAATAAATAAATAATAAAAAAAAACAAATTATAAATAAATAAAAAAATTGTTAAAAGGTTAATAGAAAAAATTTCAATAAACTTGGTATTTAAATTGCAAAAGTTCTACATGGTTAGGTGTAATTTAAAATTATGCACAACGATTAAAAAAGACGAATGCATTCTTCCTCTTCTTGTCGTGCCACCCGATTCGGATATCACTTAATCATCTTGTATGGATTGGATTATCTGCTGAAATTGATTACGATCTTTCTTTATTCTGACTAAATCTTCTGTTCTCGTAATTCCGGTCCATTTTTTGATGTTATGCAGCAGACTAAAATTTTACCACCCCTTAATATTTTATAAAAAAACTGGATTTTCTCGGCCAATTAAAAAAAAAAACAGTAACGCTGACGGTGTGTTACGGCCACCGGAATAGCCCCCCCCCCTTCGGTGGAACATTAGGCTTTTCGTAAAAAAAAAATAAACGAATAAAAAATTCGAAGGGAAAATAAAAATAAATTATTATTAAAAATAACTAAATCGCAATTCCGCCGCGGGGATAGCGGTAATATCTGTCCGCATGGGAGATGTCACGTTGTCTTCACCACTTGTCCAATGACGAGACTTTTTATACCAAACGTGTGTATTTTTAAGAAAAAATCACATAAATAAAGCACAGACTAGACGGCAATACGGATGTGTACACTTTTTACAGTGCCTAGAGAATAAGGGGAAAAAACAACTCCTAAACGGAAATTTGAAAGAAATACCGGCTATATGAGTAGATGGGGCCTAAAAAATTCTGCAAAAATCGGTAAACTAGATTCGATAACTGTCACGCTCGACGACGACGAAAACCATACAAAGACAAATTAATCGTATAACAATTAATTAACGCGATGAAGATATCGATGTTTCTAGAAAACATCTTCCGAATAATAATACCGCGTTGTGTTTGACCTTAAGGGGGGATATTTCATAGATCTTGCCTCGGCTACAGCTCTTACGCGGCACTCACTCGCCCCGGACTCATGTAGTTATCACCGCTATCGGCCGCTACCAACAATACACACACGCAGTCTCAACCCCGACGACACAACTGTTCATTCGACCACGTACGGGAATTTTAGCCAATGGTAAGCATCTCCGATACCTACAATTACGTCGAATAAAATCGCGGTGTTCGATAGATATCACGATTTAATGATTTCATCAGAGAAAATATTTTTATAATTCGAACATCGTTAATTTGGTTTTCGCTGCAGTTACCGAATCTGTCTCGATATTTTGTCTGAAATCTCGGAGAGAAAACCAACATAAAGCTACGACCACCCGTGTGGTAGACCTCATTGAGATTGCTTCTCATTGAGTTAATAGCTTTAAAGGTTCTATATTTTACTCACACGTTATTTTGTTCCGATCTAAACCCCATGATGAACATTATTCACTAGGATCCTCCTCCTCGAGGACTGAAAAAAAAGTGAATGTTGTAGCAAAATAGGCCTCTCGTCAATAGGCGTTGTCCGTCATTGTGATTTTAACATTTACGCGATGTGTCTGAACACCTTTTTTAACTGCACCGCGTGTGATAGGCTTCTTCCTTGAAATCATTAATATTAACGGTATACTTATAATAAAAAATATATACACATATTACGTATCTTACGCCAACGTTTGGGGCGGGGGGACTTCTAAAAATCCGGTAAAACGGAATCATCCATGTTTTACGTCACGCTGAAAACGAAAATGTCGTCCTTATGTCGCAGGTAATTCTAACGCGTTCAGAAATTACTTGGAAATAACTGGCAACATTTTGATATTTGGCGACTGGTTAAAAGCAAAAGTTCGCTTCCCGTTTATCATTCCATATTGAGAATATGCAACACAATCGAGCTGACTAAAAATGTTAAGAATGACAAGTTCTCTTTTACTTTTTGTCTTTTTGTAATTCAGCAATGTCATCTAATCCATGATTCACGGAAGCTGCTGAAAAATTAGGTCATTCCCTTAGCCTTCTCCCCAGATGGGGAATTTAGCGGTAAATGTAATGCCACGGGGAATTGTGTGTACCAATACCCCAGAATATTTGGAAATTCCGATGCTTATATACGGTGAAAAGGTTAAAAATTAAAGGAAAAAACACTTGTACATTGACATTTCTCTTTAAACGGACAGAACACTATAAAAGACGTCTGCTACAGAGAAGCGTAAGTAATAGAGGAGATTATTGAAATTTCTGTAAATACAAAACTACTTTTAGAAATACGTGAGATTTACGATCAATAATTGTTCGATAACACGTTTTTCTTTTTTCTTTTTGCTTCTGACCATCACATATGGCAACTATAAAATATCAATCTGTTTCTTACTAAATCGTATTTTTATTTACTTATTACGCGGCAAATTTTAATAAAATCTGAACGATTGCAAAAATATCTGTCATGGAAAAGAGTTCATCACCCCCCCCCCCCCAGGTAATAAAATTCATGTCCGTGCTAGCGATACAGGAGTGTCGAAAAGCGCTATTATTCATACCATTTATACCTGAACTTTAAAAAGATATTCATTAAGTGTCGTGGGCGAGAATCCGTTAGAAATATTACTGCATATACAGCCCCATAAGTTAACCTCTATATATTGACTACAAAGATAAGTCGCTTATTATGACCAAAATTTCGGTACAAAAATAAGTAATAGCGACGCAACTTCAAAAGTTTTTATAAATTAATTTAAACAAAAAAAAAAAAACAAACTAAAAAAAACCGTCATTTGATAAAAGTAAAATTTATACAGAAAATGAAACAGACATAATGTAATTCTTTGCTTTTTTCTTTTGTTAATGTAACATGCTAAATACTTATTGCAAACTTAACGAAACTGATAAATCATTACAAAAGATATTAGAAAATGTACTATTTTTTTTGTTATAATAAAAAAAATACAAATTTCTTCAAAAATAAAACCGAATTAAAATACTAATGCATAGTAACTTTTTTTCTTTTATTTGCATTCATGATTGCTTTTTTATCTATAACAAAAAAATTTGGTGTTCGTGCTTTTTAGTTTAGTAACAGAATCGTGTACAGCTGTAATTATAAATAAATGAGATTATTCGTTTTAATTGGTGAAATAACGTGTCATTGCACAAAATATTTTACAAAAGTCGTATAGCAGAGCAATAACTCTCTTCAGTAACAGTAAATCTCTGGTTGTGATGTATATGCGCTCTGAATTTTTTACAATCCGCTCTGCTACCATTTTATTTTTTGTTTAATGTTAATTTTAGGAAACCACATCTTGGGTTAATTTATTTATATTCAATAACGCATATACACTATATAAATCAACATCTGGCACACATTTGTTGCCGAACGATTATTTAAAACAATATATCTAAACTAACATGAAAGTGAATAAATAAAAGAAATATAATAAAATAATGGAAACTGTATTCTTCTATTTTAATAAAATTTATGATTACCTTATCATCATATTAATAATTGTGTTTTGCCCTACACGCCATTAATTAAATTTTAGATTCCCTCAAAACATCCTCGGTACATACAGCCACATTTTATGTATTTTAGTTACACACAATTTTCATTATTTTACTGTTAAAAATATATTATTAAACCAAGCACAATTAATTTCTTCTATTTGACTACTTCGTTCTCCATTAACTGTTCATCACCATACATTTAAAACTATCTTCTAACTTTAAAACCACATTTTTCCGATCATCATTTCCACAGGGGAAACAATGATGATCATGTTATTGACATAGACTAATGATTCAATATATATATGTATATATTATCAAATTTTTATTTTCATTATAAAAAAAATTATTAAAAATTTGTATTACTCATGTGGCGACTATCTGTCTTGATATATCCTCCTCCCATTGGATCATGTCTCGCAATTTTAATTTGGGCATGATCCAAGACTACTTAATTAATAGTGTGTTACGGGCCACATAAAAATATTTTACAATTATATTTTACATTCATATAAAAGATTTGAATACCCTGTTAATACATAAAGTCCACCTAAAATTATATCTACAGACAAATCTCTTACAATTAAAAATATGATGTTATAATTATTATTGTTAAATTTAATTTCTAACAAAACCGGTTTCTCCACTCTTCTAGTCTTCTTAGTGCAGGCCAGTAGGATCTGTACATTTGCAACTGGTACTGAGGTTGTTGTAACTAGAGCTACCTTCTCTAGTAAGTAGTTAATCGACCGTTACATGGTGCTAGTCCCACCAGCGGAGAAATGAAACAACAACTAGGAGAGTTCCATATGTCCACGTTGTATAGGGTGGTAATTTTCTTTTCAGCGGGCTCAATGCTGATTAGGAAAGCTAAATTGGAACTCATAATACACTGCCGATAGGAAAATAGAGGAAGGTTCACTTGCCGAAGGTGTTTCTTACACATTAAATATCATTAAGCTTTTTACTGTGTTAACAACTGCAGACTATTAGCAGCTCACTTGTGACAATGTGCTCTAGTTGGACTGGTAAATACCAATCCAGAGTGAGTTGGCAAGTATCTGGCGCCTTTAAACTAGGTCCTTTCGACTAAGGGAGCAAACCCTAACAGAAAACCCAGCAGTAGGAAATTTGAAACCACCATTGTATTTTAATTCCCTAGTATTAACATGACGTGTGGAAAAAAGGAGTAGTACTGCACCTGTAGGGCACTCTCAGAAAAGAGTGCCAGGTAATAAGCGGTCACCTGCAGCAATGCAGGATGACTCGAGTTCCCCTGTATCCCCGCTGGTACAGAACTCTGCAGGAGGGAACACATGTGTTTCAATCCAAACAATCAAACTACAGTCTGAATTATTGCTGGAAAAAGATCACCGGGAAGAAGAAGAATAATGTGGATACAAAACTTGACTCAATGGTACCAGGTGGCCGCCATTGAACTGTTCCAGGAAGTACTAGACAGACGAAAAGTTGCTCAAATGTTAGCCAATCTTCGATAACAGACATGGCACCATGATGATGATGATGACTGTGGAATACTGTTGAGGTACAGTGTAAGCATATGTAGGTTGTAAGTTGTTGATGCTAATTCATATTTTTGCACAGAGTATTCTTGGGGCATAGTGATGTAATCAGTAGTCTTTGTCTGGACATTGTGGTAACTTCACCTGGCATGCAGGCTATAGCATTCTGTCCAATTCTAGCTAGCAGTGTAGGAATGATTGTTGGTTGCCATTAAAACTGAACTTTCATCTCACTAGTTGCCAATAAGATTGGTCTGATTCTGTGACAAGATATGATGGTGTAGCCAAGGCATTAGTATGCATGTTCCAGAGTGAATTATTATGCATTGTTTCATTCTACTTAAAGGAAAATAGGTGAGGCCCGTCTGTAGTTCCTGCTGCAAGGCTATGATCCATTACTAGAAGACAACTGTGAACAGTCATTTTCTTTTTAGTTACCAGATCGACATATTCAGCTTTTGTGGAAGGCATATGCATGAACTGATCAACAGACAAAACTTTACTCTTCACTTCCATAGAATCACCCAGTTTCCAAAGCTCCATTGCTTTATTGGCCAATTCTTCACCTATAATTTGAGTGCTTTCAAAAATATTCTTTCCAGGACCAGATGATATGCAAAATTCCTGTTCAAAGCATTTGCTAGTATACATGTCACACAGTTTACTGGACATTTTGCATTGAGGTCCAGCAATATTATGTGATATATCACCCAAGTCTGAAGAAGTAAATGCTGCTACAATTGGATCCTTTCCAATTAAACTGCCTTTTGAATTGATTTTCTGTCTGGGGCTAGTGGTTCTGGCTGTACATAATCCCTCTTTCTTTACTACTTCTTCATCCTTCAATATTTTCTTTTGTCCATTCCATTATTATCATAGTAACTTGTAAAGCCTGCTTAGAGAGGTTTCAAACCATCCCTTTTAACTGTTTCATTTCATTTTGCCCCTCATCAAAATCTTTTGAATCTGACTCCTTTGGTTTTTTACTTGTGGTCATCTATGTTTCCATGATGGATAAATCTTTAATATAATGCACTAACTAAACTTTATATTACTTTTTATCAAGTAGTGTGGTTGGATGTATATTGGATATTTGAAGGAAGAAAAATTTCAAATAAATACAAAAATAAATAATAAATAAATTAAAGAAAAGAAAAATCTTTAAATAAGAGGATTTCCCCTCCCCATATGGAAAATTTTCAAAATATGGGACATTTATCTGTGACTGGCAAGGCAAAACACAAATTACAGTAAACTATAACATTTAGAATAAAACTATATATATATATATATATATACATGTATATATAATGCATGCATGGGAAAGCATATTAAATATTACTTTGGTACATACTGTTTTTACATCATATATATATATAAGATAAATAAAACAAAATTAAAATATAAAATAAGAAAAAAAACTTCCTATAACACTTCCCATGTATCATAAAGTTACTGTTACTTTTAAAAGAACTCTTATAATGTACACGTAAATTTTTAATTCTAACATTGTTGACAAAAAAAAATAATAATTTTAAATCTCTTTTGAATAAATCCAATAATATAATTTTATTTACAATTGTTTTAATATAGTTTAGATTTAAGTCTATTAATACTCAAACTATATCTAGTTTATATGCTAGACGCTTTAGTTAATTTTAAATTTATCAATAAACATAAATAGAAACATAGAATTTTTAGTTCACTATGTTAGTTCCCTTTATGCGTGTATTTTCAGTTTCATATGATTTAATGTAAGTTGTCGTACAAATTAATAAAAAAAATTTTAATTTAAATAATTAACTGATGTTGTTAAACATTCTTCAATAAATAAATATAAAAAACTATTTTTCGAAATAAAGTGTAAGCCAACCGGACGAACTAGTGTAAAGAACTAGACGGAGGAAAATGAACTAACGTAATCTCTATTGGAACATATATATATAATTTTACATGTATAATTTATAACACAAGATCTAATTAATAGTTGTGTTCACGCTAAAATCAATAAAAATAAAATGCCGTTTAACATCGATGTTCTTTTTATTACCAATGTATATTTTACATTTTCAAATTTCGAAATAATTTCAATATCATATCAATAATACATATACTCAATTTAGGTATTTAAAATTTGAAATATTCGATTAATATAGTACACTATTTGACAACGAATTAAATTTGTTTAGATGTTACCGTTTATGTAAAATATATTATAATTTCATTTTACAATATAAAATGAAAATTACGTCTGAAACGAAAGACTTTTATAAAATAGATATATCGAATGATATTTTATAAATATCAAAGTTTAGTAAAAACAACAAAAAACATGAAACGTTTTTAAATATTTATGTTTTGTTGCACTAATAAGAATTAACGTCAGAAAACATAACTATACAGGCGTTTTAAATTGTTAGATTTAACACATTACACCATATTATGATCAAATCTTTTTTATATAAGACAAAAATATGATACGATATCACCGTGTAATTAATAATCAAAAACAGAAAATATACAAATTAATTTAATTTAATTAAATGCACGGCATCAAGTCGCGTATAAATCGATAATTAAAAGTTTGGCAAAGTTTTAATTTTTAAAAAAAATAAAATTATCCAATCACAGTATATTTAGATCGTTAACTATTCAAACATGTTAACATTAAAAAAAATTTATATATATTTTTCTTTCGTATATAAACCTGTGGATGTTTGTGATCGTAATCACACTCTGCTACCAAAGTATATAATGTACATGCGTTCTAAATTTTTTACAACCCACTCTGCTACCATTTTATTTTTTGTTTAATGTTAATTTTAGGAAACCACACCTTGGGTTAATTTATTTATATTCAATAACGCATATACACTATATAAATCAACATCCGGCACACATTCGTTGCCAAACGATTATTTAAAACAATATATCTAAACTAACATGAAAGTGAATAAATAAAAGAAATATAATAAAATAACGGAAACTGTATTCTTCTATTTTAACAAAATTTATGATTACCTTATTATATTAATACATTGTGTTTTGCCCTGCACGCCATTAATTAAATTTTAGATTACCTTGAAACATCCTCGGTACATACAACCACACTTTATGTATTTTACTTACACATCATTTTCATTATTTTACTGTTAAAAATATATTATTAAACCAAGCACAATTGATTTCTTTTTTTTGACTACTTCGTTCTTCGTTAACCGTTCATCGTCATACATTTAAAACTATCTTCCAACTTCAAAACCACATTTTTCCGATCATCATTTCCACAGACCAAACAATGATGATCATGTGATTGACATAGACTAATAATTTAATATATATATGTATATATTATCAAATTTTTATTTTCATTATAAAAAAAATTATTAAAAATTTGTTTTACTCATGTGGCGAGTATCTGTCTCGCTACAGGGCATTAAAAAATTAAAATACTTTATTTGATGTGACGTTACAAATCGATTATAAAGTTACCTTTGAAGTACTCATTATAACTAATTTCCACAGCATATAGTTATAAAAAATTCAGTAAGAAGTAATGCAGAATGTCTTTTTGGGCTAGCAAAGAAGAGTAATACTCGTATTTTCATTGTCATATTACATAGTTTATACAGTTCATTGCAATTTTTTTTTTTTTTTGATTTTATATGAAGCAGAACTTACTTTTATTGCAGTGATAAAAGGTGTTCGTACAAATTCTGAAGTTTCAATGTACAAGTTTATGCTGACAATGTATGTAATCGTGAATTAAAATTTAACAAATTTGTTTTTAATGGTAGCAGCGAAGGAGAGTGTCCATAAATCCTGCAATATTTATATAGAATTTGCACAAACTGTATTTCTGTAAATTTCATCTTGAAGGATGGAGCCGCCTTAAATTATGTCTGTCACCAGTGTAGTCGCGTGGTGCAACTATAGTGTTACATTCTTTGTAGTTGATAAGAGAGCCATGGTGAAAAGCGGAAAAGTACCGAGAAACATTAAATTTTGATCCTCTACATATTGGCCGCAGGCAAATCATCTGGCATGTGAGAACGGTAGATGAAATCAGACTAATCCTGCAGTGATGCATCATTGGCAGACCATGGTGATTAACCCATAGTCTTGTAATCTGTGTAATAAACTTGTTTAAAAGGGAAAGTTGGTCTATAACACTATGGAATCTGAGAAGAAGTAGAACTGATAAGAGATAGATTGTATTCAACAGCGAGATTATCTGCAAAAGATTGTGTTCTGACAGAAAGTTGCTCGATGTAAGATTCAGCACATATAGAAGAAACCAACAGAGACATCAGCAAAATTAACTACGGCATCCACATAAAAATAAATCATAATCGCAACGAGATCATATGAATGTGATGTGTAAAGTAATATCCGATGCCCTCCCCACTAAGTCAAGTTTATACTATATTCGTTGTTACTTTGAAATACTTCAGCCTAGTTTACAATCAAATACTATAACAAGATACTTGACAGCTTGTCTGATCGCTACCATGGTGTATAGAGAGAGCTAGGAAAAATCATAAATTATCAGGAATACTTTTGTAAGTAAAAATAACGGCTAAGCTTTTATCAGATGATGTAGTTACAACGAAGTGAGGTTGTTTGCCACCACCACCAGCTTATAGACTGTTTGTAAATTGTTCACAATTTTTTTAGACAATGATATCGCCAAGTGTTTTGATTTATTCTATTTTGAGCAGCAGAATTAGTCAGATTAGTATTTGAAGCTTCAGGGGACGCCCCCTAGTCAAAAACAAAGTATCGAGTTATTCTAATGTACATATATATATATATTGGTATTGTCGCAACTTAAATATAACTAATTATATTCCTCCGTTTGTATAATATTATTTTCCTTTGCAGTTTATGTTTTTATTTTAACATAAACAACTACTTTGAATATCTTTTTTTTCTGACTTTCCGACAACTTACTATTTTTTCACTTTTTATGTTCTTTATTTATTTCTTATTTTTTTATTTCTAAAATATAATTATGAGTATTTTTAATTTGTTCATAAACGATTTTTCTCAGATCTCGTGACATCTTGTTAGTATAGTATTAAATTTTGCACGAATTTATTTCTGCCAACTGTTATTTTCAAATTATACTCTCAATAGAGCCCATCTCTTTTATTTACAATTATTATTTGTTACTGCACTAAATTTATATTGGAGCTTTCTAGTGGTCATGTGAATCGGACAATATGTCGAATATATTGTCCATTTATTTCCTTTTTTAATCGAGTTAGTGTCTGGTAATACAATACTTACTCCATACATATTTGAATTTTTACTGATTCTTCCTTTTACTTTATTTTTTTCTTATTTGATCTATTCGTGCAATTTTACTACCAATTGGTTAATATTAAAACATTTTTAACTAATTCACCTACTGTAATATTGCCTTTTATATTTTTATGAGCTGCTCTATTCTTTATCTTATTTTATTCTTATTCTTATATACATATATATATGTATATAAATGAAGTGACTATATGTTTGTGACCACAAAACTCAAAAAGTAGTAGATGGATTGACCTGAAATTTTTACACAACGTTGTATTTATATGTAAGAGTGTTTTTATCTACTTTTTATCCCTAAGTTCCTCCGGGAACAGGAAATTCTAAATGTTTCAAAAAATAACTTAGGTGGCGCGATCTATGATTTGCTTTCAGCATTATAGAGAGGAATTGCAGAAAAACGTATCATGACTGTATATGCGGGAGGCTGTATAATTGCATAAGTGTATGTAAATACAAATACACAGCGACAGTTTCCAATCAAGGATGAGATGAGTGAGAAAGAATATAAATGGGCGAGAGAGAAGGTGCGCTGCAACAGGTTCGTTGCAAGGACACAGTCATCACTGTCAAGCAAGCAAAAAGCTGATGATGATACCAGAAAAAAAAACTATTATTTACGACACTATCCATGATTTCGAGGGGTAGAGTGCTGGAAAAAGTTGAACCGCATGGCATTTGAAATTGTGATTTGCACTATTTTCATTTTCCAAATTGTTCGTAATTTTTTCCAGAGTTTTCTTTTATTTAAATGCGCATAGTAAAATAAATATGTAACATCACTAAAATATCCTATATTTGAAAATTCAGGTTAATAAATTTTATATGAAAAAAATAAATGAGAATGTAACGGAAAGAAAAAAGTAATTGAAAAATACATGATCCGAACGACTGAAATAAAAGAATAAAATTAAAATAGAGATGAAAAAATAAAATTGTGACGCAAAATAAATAAACCTAATTTTAATTATCGGGGAATGTATGAACTGAAAACGACATTTAATCAAATCACTTCTCATCAAATCAATTCTAAGCTTTTATCATCTCTTTTTCCTGTTTGTAGTTTTTTTTTCCAAATATAATTACTAATTAAAAAAATAAATATACGGTTACACCTTCATTTTTACAATCCTCTTGACAATGCTTCGATATAAATAAATTATTCACCTTTGTATCTGTATGTATCTACTTAAATGATATTTGTGCAGATGTATACTCTGCCTAAAGATTGTAATTAACCGAAGGGATACACATTAGATGAAGTAACATAATATATAGCCAAAAATATAAACGTGTAATTTTTTTTTTTTTTTAATTTCAACACGATTGCTCGAGTGTTTTTAAAATGAGCAAAAATCAAAAAAGAGATCGTATCAGAATTAATTTTAGAATTCAGTTTCATAAATTGTATATGTATATAGATAAGTGTACTAACCAGAAGTCATTGGAATCATTGGACCATACATTGAAAGACTTGCGAAATAATCAGGTTCCATTTGGTGGAGCATTGGTGTTACTATCATCCGGTGACTTCAGGAAAACGCTTCCAATGATACGTCACTCCAGCTGATGAATTGCATGTTTACTTAAAGTATTCAACTTTTTGAAGCACAGTAAAACAAATTTATTTAACAACGAATATGAGAGTTCAACTTCAAAACGATCTAACAGATGCCATATTTTCAAGACAATTATTCGAAGTCGGTAACAGTACTATATCTACAAATCCAGAAACAGGAAAAATCACCTTCCCCTCTAATTTCTGCAACATCGTAAATTCAAAAGAATAATTAGTAGGCAAGGTATACCAAAGCATCGAAACAAATTATCGAAATCACACATAGTTAAGTGGAAGAGCCATTCTAGCGGCTAAAAATGTTGACGTACACGATATGAGCATCATTCTAAATAATATCACAGGTGAAACAGTGACATATAACTCTATTGACTCCGTCATGTTTCCACCCCATATAAAATAGTGTTGCCCTGATATAACAGCTAACTCTAGTCGCAGTTTTAACTTCATATCGATATCATTACAACATAGTACACTCTTAAATTGTTGAAACGCTCTACGTGCTATTTCTATCCTACAATTAAACCCTTTGTATGAGTTCCCCTTTTCTGTTGGCCAGCTTCCTAGGTATTTGAAGGTAGGAATTTTCTCCATGTCTTTCCCGTCTTATATTAATCTGCCCCATCTTTCGTTCCGTCGCCTAATCCAAATTTTCCAGCTATGCCTAGCACTTCACCATCTCCAATTTTGACATTAAAGTCTCCAACAATTATATTCACTTCATGATTCTTAGTGAATGATAGCGCTGTCTTCAGATCGACATAAAAAGTTTCTCATTTCTTTCTCGTCTTTATCATCTACAGTCGGCGCGTAAACTTGAATTATGTTAATTCTCACGGGGATTTGCCGAGCATGCAAACTATGATTATTCTATCATTACAGTCTTTTCATTTCCATAGACGTGTTCTTCAGTTTGCCGGCTTCGTATAGGCTTTGTCTATTCCGAGTTCCAATTTTAAATGTACTCTTCGCTAAGTTCTTTGTTTTTATCGGTGTTCTCCTTTCCAGTCGCTCATTTTCCATGCCTGACCTGGAGGATCCATCATTGCAGGCCCAGTCGCATGCATCAAACATTATCAAGCTTGGGATCTCGATAACGCCGGGCGTTAACCGGATGTTAGACATCTCTATTTTTTGTACTTAGCATATTTGGTTTTCATGGGAACTTTACTGCAGTGGTTTCCGGTTGCCTTCTGCAGAATTTTCTGTTAGGGTTTACTTCCTTAGTCGAAAGGACCTGGTTTTAAGGCGCCGGGTACTCGCCTACTCACTCTAGATTGATACATATCAATCCGACTGGGGCACTTTGTCGCGAGGGAGTTGCTGACAGTCCGCCAGTTATGATTGCAGTAAAATGCTTAACGGTATTTACCGTAAGGCTCATCTTCGGCAAGTGAACCCGACGCGGTTTTCCTATCAGCCTTGTATTGTGGGTACGGATTTAGCTTTTCTAACTAACGCTAAACCCGCCGAACAGAATATTTCCGCTCTGCACGGCGTGGACGTACGGACTCACGTGGTTGTTGTTTCGTTTCTCCATCGGTGGAGCTCTAGCATCATGCAACGGTCGAGTGACTACTTACTAGATGAGGTAACTCTAGTTACAACAACCTGTGCTCCGCAGAGCCGTTCGATTTCAAACGACTTCAATTTCCAATTTCGCTATGACTATATGTATTCATAAAGCGCAATGACAATCTTTGCAAGTGTACGTTTTGAATTTAGAAAATGAATGCTTCTCTCATGATATGTCGCATGCTCCAGCAGAGTAATTAAATCATCTGATCTCTATATATGCAGAAAACGGACAAACAAAAAATGTAGTACATTCATTAGCTTTACAATAAAAAAGCGATTTTCAGTAGAAAACATTTTTTCTTTTCTTTCCTTTCATTTCACAGCATAGCCATAGCAACACAAAGTACGGTATTAAATTATGTGTTCCCTCAATGAATGTTTACTGGAGAATACTTTTATTTACTTCCCAATATAATTATTATTAAACTGAGCCACAGCAAATAGTGGCCGGGTTTAGTCAGTTTGACATAAATTGCCTGTGTCAAATATTGTTTAATATATTACATTCTGTATTATCTGTTATTTCTTTTTTTTCCCCGTATCATGTTTGCTGAGGAGTTTGCTAAATTAATATTTTTTGGCTTTGTTGATTACGAATTAGTTTTTAATACAACATGTGTCGGCAGTAATTTCACTTGTACACAGAAGTATTAGAAAAAAATGATTTTGTTTTTATTTAAAAAATAAAAAAAAAATGTGTATCGTTCTAAATGCAAAAATTAAGAAGAAAAAAAAAAAGTTCACACTTAACTTAAGGAAAAAGTAATTAAAATAATGCCATTACGTTTGGTCGCATTTACAGCTACCGTTATGTTTAAGTAATTTAGGAAGGTGTTGCAATTTTTTCAATGACTGCCGGCGCTTTAGAAACTGACCCATGTTTTGTTATGATTTTAATCAAATTAAAGCGGTAGATTTTTCGGTCTTTTTTTTTGTTATCTAATTCTTGTTCTTTATTATGGCGGTAGTTTTCTTCTACGGTAATTTTATTAAAAACCTTTGTTTCTTCCCTAAGAGCGCAATCTTCTCTGCTTTCATTAAAATAATCAGAATTTTCATCAATGCAGACAAAATTCAATTTCCTTTATACTACTTTTTTAGTTTTAGACCGTCTGTTTTGTTTTTTTTTTTAAATCCTTAATGGGCGGAACAAATAAGGAACACTTTTGCTTATTATTCTCCACATAATCAAATCACCTGATAGTGTATTTACCGTTGTAGCATAGTTTCCCCCTGCGACAACAAAAAGAAAAGCCGGTATTAATTCTGAATTATATGAAAACGAATTCCAAGATTTGATTCAATACTTAACTAATTGGACCATTTAAGCCGGTTGGTGACCATTTATCCGGGGTGGTGTTTAATTAAACAAAATAGAAAATAGTATAAATGTTTGTAATTTAAAGAAGACGAACAAAAAACATAAAAATAAAAATAAATCTATTAAATTTATTTGCATACTTTTCTATTTTTTGAAAGTTTACCGCTTCATTTTAACTTTCAAAAGGAAATAAAGGTGTTAATGTAAAAAAATCAGAATTGAAAATTTTTTTTGTTTTGTATTTACGGTGAATGGAGGAGAATCGAAAAAGAAACACTTTTTAAAGTGTACGTATATTGCGTAAACAGTTTGCGCTTGGACAGGTGGTTGTATTTACTCTGAATTCATGCAGTTTAATATGTATTTATGTGAAATTTCAACCGTTAAATTCAGAGAAAATTTTTAGTTCAGAGGTTAATTTAAGAAAATAACTATAATGCAAAGTTACTTAGTCGATCACTTTAATATGGGTTACTCTGATGTTAATTTCGGTTAAATAATGTTAATTAATAAAATAAAATACATTATTTTTATTATATTTATCATATACCTTGTCATTGCTAATGTAATATAATTTATTTTATTAATGATTTAAATTTAATAGCGGGTTATGAATTTTCCGACATTTAATCGACGTTTTCAATGCTAGACGAGAAAGAAAAGTAACAGATGTTTTAAAAAAAAAAACCTTTTTAAAAAATCGTTTATAGGTTCTGTGCGTATTTTGTGTGTGTGTGTGTGTGTGTGCGCGCGCACGCAAAAAACTTTACAACTAATACTTACATCATTGAGAAATTGACGGTACGCTACTGGTTTCTATTTAAAATGATAGGTTTAGAGACTTTTAAAGTTGAAAGGAAGGTATTTTAAAGAAGTTTTCGGAATTATTGCTTATCGTTAGGCGTCAATGAAGTACTTTATTTACGAAATATTTATTTTCAGCATTACGAAACAGTAACTTAATTCGTAAAATGCCCGATGCTTCACGCATTCTGTGTACTGTGAAGGTATCTTTTTTTAGTAAAATAGTTTATTTTATTCTTTTCGTTCATTTCATTTTGTTGCTTTACTAACAAGCAAACGTGCTGGGAGAACTTCCGAATGCTAGTTGCAAACAACATAAATCTTAGAATTCAGCTTAAAACTATTAACGAATTGGAAGAAACTGTCGATTCTCTCACAAAAACCATTCAAAATGCAGCATGGAATTCTACGCCAGCTGAAACATTAAATGCTGATGTTAATACCAGCTACCCTGTAAAAATTAGGGAGAAAATAGCTGAAAAACGTAGAGCCCGCAGAAAATGGCACAACACCAGGCTTCCCAGTGATAAAACTCTATATAACAGAATAAGTGGGCAATTAAGAAGGCTATTGCAAAATGAAAGAAATAAGAAATTGCAGAGTTTTCTGCAGAGTCTTAGTCCTTCCCACGACAAGCACTACTCCCTTTGGAAAGTAACTAAGAAAGTTAAATGTGCAAAACAGCACAACCCGCCTATCAAAAATGAAGCAGGGCAATGGGCAAGAAGCGATACCGAGAAAGCTAACATTTTTGCACAACACCTAGCAGACGTGTTCCAACCACACTCATCCGATACAAATAGTAAGCATGAGCAAGAGATCTCAGAGTTCTTGGCACATATCCCTGATGACCAACAGTGCATTAAACCTGCATCCCCAAAAGAAGTGTGGCACGAAATAACGGCCTTAAAAACAAACAAAGCTCCAGGACATGATTTAATAACAGCCAAGATTTTAAAAGAGCTTCCGAAGAATGGTATATTGCTCATTACTTACATCTTTAATGCTATCTTCAGACTAAAGCATATGCCAATACAATGGAAAATGGCTCAAATAATTATGGTGCTTAAACCTGGTAAGCCTGCTAATGTCGTCTCGTCATTCAGACCAATATCGCTAATGCCTGTGCTATCCAAAGTCTTCGAAAAATTATTTATGAAAAGAATAATGGGGATTGTTGATCAACTGAAAGCTATACCGGATCACCAATTTGGCTTTAGAACCAAACATTCCACCCTAGATCAAGTCCACAGAATTGTCAACAAAATTGAAGACGACCTTGAAGATAAACGAATTTGCTCTACAGTATTTTTGGATATTTCTCAGGCCTTTGACAAGGTCTGGCATGATGGATTGCTTTTCAAAATCAAAAAGATTCTCCCTTATAATATGTATAAACTAATTTCATCTTATTTAAACGAACGATTTTTCATAGTAAAAGTTCAGGAAGAAGAATCTAAACTACACCCGGTGTGCGCTGGAGTCCCGCAGGGCAGTGTTCTGGGTCCGCTGTTTTACATACTTTATACAGCTGACCTTCCGATTACCAGTAACACACTAACTGCAACATTCGCAGATGATACCGCTGTATTAGCTTCGGATACTTCTGTAAACCTTGCTACAAGAAATTTGCAGAATTCTCTAGATCAAATATATAACTGGACAAAAAAGTGGAAAATAAGTATAAATGAAAACAAATCAGCCCACGTAGTATTCACAAATCGAAAAATGATCAGTGCCCCAGTCGCAATAAATCATAAGCAAATACCAACTCTGAGTGGGACCAAATATTTGGGCATGTTACTTGATCAGAGACTAACATGGAAACAGCACATCATCTCTAAAAAGAAAGAGATCAATCGTTTAATAGCTTCCATGTATTGGCTTATTGGAAGAAACTCGGCATTAACAATAGATAACAAATTATTAATCTACAATGCAATTATCAAACCAACCTGGAGCTATGGAGCTCAGTTATGGGGTTGTGCAAAAACTTCTCACATAAAAATTATTCAAAAATGCCAGAATAAAATACTTCGTCTAATAACGAATGCGCCCTGGTTCGTAAGAAATGATGACTTGCATAAGGACCTATGCGTTCCTACCGTAATAGCAGAAATCAGACGATATGCACTCCGCCATATAGATAGATTACATAGGCATCCAAATACAGAAGCAATGGCGATATTAGATAGCGTACACAACACAAGAAGGCTGAAACGAAATAATCTGAACGATATTATTTAGTTATCATTTTATTTATATTCTTTTGAGGTTTCTGTCACCGGATGGATAGCCTCTTCACGTTATATATATTTCTCCTTTTATCATAATTACTGGATAGTCCATGAGGACTAGTTGTAATTTGTTATAATAAATATAAAAAAAAAAAAAAAAAAAAAAAAAGTTAAAATCGGTGCGTTCGTTTTTAGTGCAATTGTGATATACAAATTAAAACAATTCAATTTTAAATTATTTAAAATCTAAAATTGTCTCTAATTTTAAATTATTCGCGAATACGTGGAATTCAAACAAATTCGAGCTGTATATGTCGGTATTTGAACGATGTAAAAAATGATGGCAAAAATAAACTATGGTAATTAATGTGATAACAGTTTTTTTTTTCTTTTCTTTTTTGGCCTCATTTTACACCCATCTAGTTGCCTTGAAAAGTTACACATATAATATCGATGACTAATTTCATTCTGGTGCGCAAACGAATTGGTTATTCGTGATAAGTAGAAATTTAGAATGTAAAGTATTTCAATCGGAATGAATTTTTTTTTATCGGCAAATGAATCTTTAAAAATAGAATGTAAAAATATAAAATTCAATAGTAATCGAAACAAATTAGAGCCCCCTCAGTGAAAATAATTAGTTAAAGTAAATACCGGTGACACAGATACGCAGGTAAGTAATCAGAAACGAAGAAAAAAAAAGAAAAGAAAACTCTATTATTCTAATAAATTAAGCTCGACAAGAAGATTTTAATTAAAGGCATTTCACGAACTGATACATTTGTTTACAATTTCGTACACAATTAGTTGTGCGGATAAATTTACCGAATTTAAAATTCTCGAATGAAATATGAAGTAGAATTGTTACAAGATTAATTTCAGTAATATATATAATAATTTATTACGAGTTTTTCATAAATAATGAACATACTCGTATTTCGTTGTTATTGTTAGCACGCATACTTCCGATATAATTTTTTTTTCAATACTTTTCAAACCTCTAAAAAAATTTTTATTACTATTTAAAATTCTGTTTTTTATGACCTTCCTATTAAATTTATACCTATCATTGTGACCTTTCTAAAGCATTCTGAAACTCTTTATGTATATTTTGTATTTTCTCCTTGTTATTTTCAAGTTTAGCAACAACCGTACGGTAAGAGTAGACAAAACATAACTATCCAAAATTAAAATTTTTCCTCATACGGTCTTTTAAAAATATGCGTCGAGCACCAATATTTTTGCCAGTTAGGGTGATTTTAATTTCACCTCTTTATCCAATCTATTCGTGAACCTCAGAAGCTGACCTAAAAAAATAACATGTTCCCTGTTTTGTCGCTATCCATTTTTATCTTTTGTTTTTATTTCCCGAAGATATCATACTTCTGCTTTGCTTAGAGATTAATATTTAAATCTGTTTTTCTTTTCCTACGTCATTTAACCGTAGCGTGCAGCTGATATTACGAGAATTCCACAGATCTTAGATTATTACGAAATTTATCATGTACATTAATATCTCTATTATGCCAAGGTAATTTCCTGAATGCTTTAACAATGTCCTAATTAGTATCGGCGAGAGAGGCTTGCCCGTGTGTCAGCCTTCGTTTTACAATTCTATTTCTCCTACCTTGTCAGTTAATATTCGCGATGTTAATATTCACATCCTTTATTAACGTCTTCTAATTTTCGGACATACCTTGTTTTTCCAACGCAATTTGGATAGCGGGTGATTTAAAAGATCGAAAGCTATTTCAAATAATTAATAAATTTCACGCTCAACTCGATGTTTAATCATACTTTTCAGCTAACTGATCAATGACATATATAAAAATGTTCGATATCCGTTGCGAAAACCAGCTTTTTCTACGGGCCGTTCCGAATTTAATACACTTTTTAGTCTCTTCGTTTTAGGAACGTATTTTAGATAGGGTAGGAATTAGACTAATTATTAATCTATAATTCGCAATTTTTGCATTTTTTTTTTATGGATCAGAATCCTTTCAAGATTTGAGAATCTTTCTCTGAATTAGTATAAAATCAAAACAAATTTGACAATCATTCGTGGCCTTCAGAATAATTAAGCTTAAAAATATTAATTACTCGGTAATTGTATAGTTTTTCATTAACCTCGGTATTATTGGAATTTAAGTTTCGGGTCCAAGTAAAAATAGCCAATGATGGTTTTTTACACATAATATAATAATTGAAAGTTTTAAAATCTGCCAATTAATAAACTTCCGCATAGTTTGGCAGATACAAAATTCGGAAGAATACTTTTCGTTGAATATTTTATTAAAAGACAATATTCGAAGTGCTTTTTTTTTTTTTTATTCTCTAGCTAATTAATGAGCTAGGTGCTTATAGCGAGCGTAGGGATAAGATCTACAGGTATTTTTTAAATATAACTATTTTCTGATTCTTTGTAAATATACACTTAATTACCGTATTTGATTTGTTCATCAATTTTCCCCACTATTTCATTAACAAACAAACTTAATATACTTGTATTTCTTTTTTTCTTAAAAGCAATCCGACGCTCTGAACATTTGAATTATTATTAGCAATACATGAACAATTGTTAAAATGAGCAAACCAGCTGTTGTTTAGAATTTTATATGTACAGTAGAGTGGCCCTTAGTTATAGACGAAGGAATTTTTTTCTCTCAAAAATGAGGTGTCCCAACCGGTAGAATTCATCTCTTATGTGAAAAAATCATACCGTCAAAAAAATTTTAGCTCATTTGGTTGATTTGAAGACGTGCCGAAAAGCGTTTCGGCGAAACGAGCATACATGCGTATGGCTAATACTGCTTTCCCCCGTTATACTGCTATGTGCCAGCAACGCGGTATAGTTCTGATGCGATATGTCTTACAGTATCATCATTTGTACATCTCTTCTAAATGTGTGATAAGGATTCTCTACTGCATGAACGAGGCAAAGAGAAAAGAGTGAAGAGATTTTTTGTGCTTGCTTATATTTCTATTTATTGCGCAATTGTAAGTGAGAATATTGTTTTGTGCTTCATATTGATACGGATTCGGTACTTGCAGCGCTATCGTTTATGTCCGAGATAGAAAATATTCTCCGAAGTGTCATTAATTCATGATCTCTCGGACATCGTTCTTTTTAGCCTTTGCCTTGTCAAGAAACTCGGCCAAAACCGAAAAATCCCGTGTCTGTATTATTAAATGTATTTCTTTTGACACGACTGCCGTTAATACTGGCGACAAAGGAGGGACATGAGTTGGAACGATTCCTCGACCGCAAATTATTACATTTGGCGTGTCGTTACCATATTTTTGAAACTGAAAACGCCTCGCACTTCTGGTCCAAATGTTACTATTTTGATATAACTCCAAAACAAGTGGTCAGGCACGTCTTAAAGTTGACCAAATTAGCTGAAATTTTAACGCTATGCTTTTTTCATATAAAAGAGCAAGACTACGGGTTGGGAGATTAAAAATTTTAACCTTGAAAAATAAGGGCCACTGTAATGTGTACAGTCAGTAGTCCTATTTAGGGCTAATATATGAGGCCCCGGTATGTTCGTTTTTTTTTTTTTATTTTCTTTCACTTCCTTTCGGTGTGCTCTTCGTGGTGTGACTAGCTGAATTTCGAACAATAAGTCACTTTTAATTTGCCGAATGAGGATAAACTAGCCGAACAGTCGAATCGGGCCAAAAAAATCTTGTCAAATGTTAATTATATTCCATTTCTATCGATTGTAAATAAAATTATTAACAACTAGAGCGCAGTGGCCCCCTTTTTTACCCCGTTTTAAGAAACAAACACCGGTTTGGTAGCACCATTCGAAAAGAGGGACGATGGATTCTCGACTACTACCATTGGGTTTGAAAAAAAATACGGTAGCGGTAACCCCATTCCAGTGTTTTTCCTGGAAACAAGTTTGGTTCGTCATTTTGTTATAAAGCAATTTACATTTTCACGGAAAAGGTACAGAGGGCTTGGAAATAAAAAGCTGTTTTGTTTTCATCGTTGAAAATTTGTTAGTTCCATAGCAAAATACAAAACCCCTATATATTATATGTATCATTTGCTTTCTTAGGGAATTTTTTATTTTATTTTCCATTTTTCCATTTATTATCTTTTAGTGGAAAAGTAAAAGGTATATTATCGCGGAGAAAAATGCTTTGCAAATTCGATAAAAATTTCAAAGGCAAAATGGTAATTAGTAATCAACGTTCGTTTGACTAATGAGATGAAGTTTAATTTTCGGTTTTCAATCTATTTCACACGTAAAATTTCGGCAAATGAAAAGTTTTAATAAAAAACCTTTTGGAAAAGAATATTGCTACGACGGCCAATATAATGAGTAAAACCTTTTTTTTTTTTTACTAATTTTAAGAAAAAGAAAAATTAATGTCGAAAAGAACAAAACATTTTTCCTTTTTGCCCTTTTTTTCTTAAATTTATATTACTTTCTAAAAATGGCCGAATGAAGACAACGTTGATTGTTGTTAACAATATATCGAAATGCAAATAGCGCGAGAATAATCTATTTTTGTTTAGTCGGTATTTCTTCTCCTATTTAAGATAATCTCATAATTATTAATCGATTTTATTTGCCAAACCGTTTTTCAATCTCTACCGAAACGTGTACTCAAAGACTAGTCGCGATCTCTTTCACAGTAAGTAAACACTTTTTCTTTCTTCTATGTTTTTTACTTTCAAGCAAAACGAGACTAAATCCAACGAAGTCTAGCTAAAGGAAATAAAAAAAAAAAAAAAAAAAAGGAAAAACGGACATAACAGACTAAACAACAGCCGGTTTGCTCATTTTAACAATTGTTCATGTATTGCTAATAATAATTCAAATGTTCAGAACGTCGGAGTGTTTTTAAGAAAAAAAGAAATATATTAAGTTCGTTTGCTAATCAAATAGTGGGAAAAATTGATGAACAAATCAAATACGGTAATTAAGTGTAAATTTACAAAGGATCAGAAAATAGTTATATTTAAAAAATACGTGTAGATCTTATCCCTACGCTCGCTATAAGCACCTAGCTCATTAATTAGCTAGAGAATAAAAAAAAAAAAAAGCACTTCGAATATTGTCTTTTAATAAAATATTCAACGAAAAGTATTCTTCCGAATTGTGTATCTGCCAAACTATGCGGAAGTTTATTAATTGACAGATTTTAAAACTTTCAATTATTATATTATGTGTAAAAATTAGAACAATTATATTTTAAAATATGTATTTAAAATTATTAATAATCGATGAATAACAGAGATTTGAAATAAAACAACGAAAATATTAAGTTTTAGTGCAGATAACTACGATTGATTTTTTTAATCGGACTCGAAACTGATAATAACAAATTATATAATTACCGAGTAATTAATATTTTTAAGATTAAAGGCGAGAATATCAATTTACACGTTTACTTAAGCGCGCAATTCGAAGGAGGAATAAACGAATTATAATAAACCGTAATTTTAACGTCAGTTAATCTGATGAGTTCGCGCTGTTTAAGTGAAAAAATTAAATTATTCTGCAGAAACATTACACGTATATTTTCAGCTAGCTCCTATCATCGTCACGTGTTTATTAGTTTATTTTATATTAGAGCTTTGCTGCGGAGCATGTATGTCAGTTTATAACTAGATGATATTTTATTCTGCTTTCGATGTTTTTGATATTTTTGTAGTTTGCAGTTTGTTCCTCTTTTAGGGTTTTCAATGTATTACTACTACGTTTAGGGTAGTATTGTTGATACAATAAGTAAATAAAATAAATAAATTACAAGTATTGAAACAAGTGCAGATCTTTTTTTTTTTTCTTTCTGAAAATTAGTTAATCAGCAAAATATATATTGCGGTTAATAAAGCCGCGGCGTCTCAGGGATCGAAAATTATTACTTAGACTGGAATTTTTTTTTTTTTTTTTTAAAGAATAAGTTGTGGGTCTCACAGGACAAATATGCTCGTTTTGTGAGTGCCCAACACTCTTATGAACGTTTATTACAATAGATATATAGTACACAAATTACAACTAACCTAACTTATTTCATAACTAACAATAATAATAAACTTAGCATTATGTATATTAAAGTAATAGCATATACATATATACGTATGCCAATAAACAACAATGCCGCGTAATACGCATCTGTACACCAATATAATATGCAGACAGCTTAATATTTAGAATCGAAATAAGATCTGTGACAGCCTAAAATCCAGGAAGGACACGACAAAGTCAAAAACCAACAAAATCGTAAACAGAAAAGAACCATCAAAGAGAGTAGCGAGATTATAGGACGTAACTTGTTTTTCAATCTTTGCACCATTCCTTCAACCATTTTTGCACCTCTTTTTTCCAATTTTCCCCCCTCTAGTATATGATTAGGGATTGTACTTATTTAGATTAATTAAAACCGAGTCATCAGTGTTATCAATTCGTAGATTTGCAACGTGGCGATAGATGTAATATGTATTGCTTTAGTTTCTTGTTAATCTTTTCCTAGATGTTAATTTTATCTTCTTCTTAAGGTGCCGTATGCTACATAGCGCGTTGGCGCAACCTATTCGTACATTTAGCTGTACCGATATAGGTTGTGTACCAGGCAATTGTAATATGCAACGCAGGTGTACACACGCAAGACTACATTCGGAACTGATAGTAGCCGCTTGTTATCGCGCTACCAGTGCAGTCCGTCCGGTGTGGGTCTGCTGTGTACTGCCCTAGCGCGCATAAGATGTTGAACGTGGTGGTTTGCCATTGCCTTCCACGTGACTATTAGCGATTATTTATTTATTCATTTAATTCTTGTAATAAGTTCGTCGTCTCTCGGGATCGAACCCGTGACCTCCATATCGGAAGTCAAGCGCTCTAGCAACTAGGCTATCGCGACGACGTTAATTTTATATTATTGTCATTAAATTCTAGTAATCTATAATAGAAATAATACATATCTTAGGGGACATTTCATCATTTTCCTTTCACACATAATTGATCCAGAATCGTTTTGCTTTCAGTAGGGGAGTATAAGTTTCAAACACCTCTTCTGTATTTTACTTATTTTATTTATGTTTTCTTAGCCTCACATAATATATTCGAATTCCATATAATATTCTAGACATTATTATTGAATTATAGTATATACGTAGTGTTCGATAGTATCTGCTTTATTTTATATAAAGCTGGAATTGTCTGTCTTATTTTCGAGTTTAAAATTTAAATGTGATTTTTCCAGTTCTCGAATGAATTTAAAAAAAAACCCAACGAAAATGGGTTAAAATGTTTTAAGGGAAATAAATAATCTAATGAAATTATACTTAATTTTTTAACGAGTATTTAATGCCTTACGGCTATTGCTCGATGATTTATATTCTAATTACTAAATACTATTAATAATCTTAGTTTTAATCAGAATGTCTGTAAGACTCTTCAGATTATAAACATCTGGGATAACCGCATTTGTCTCCTTGGAACGGTGTTGGGCGTACTTTTGACAAGCTGTGATAATATGGTGGACCGTTAGCGGAGTTTGACATGAGTAGCATACTGGTGGTAGCTGATTGCTGAGTAAGTACGAGTGAATGGTAAGAGTATGTCCAAGATAAACTCTATTTGCAGCTGTTTCCAATCTCGGTAAGTAGGCCTTGCCAATGAGTTTGGGCCATGCTGAGCGGTCTTTTTTGGTGTTTCCTAGAATACTTGGTCGCGCATGGAATGATCGACTCCACGAACTTACAATGTTCTGGATAGAGAACTGTACACAATCCATTCCTAAAGTTATCGGTAAGCAAGTCTGCGATGGCCATCGAGCCGCACGATGAACAGCGTCATGGGAAGAAATACTTCGACGGCTTGGAATTCAAACAAAGGTAATTTTAGTATTAAGATTATATAACTGCAGTAAGGAAAACAAGATATGATCAACAACTGCTTCTTTGGAGTTTAAAGCCTCTATATGTTTTAAAGCCAACGATGGAGCAAATTACATAGTGGTTAGACAGAAGATCAGCGATTTGAAGCAGACACTGAAGCAAAACCACTAGCTCAGCCGAAAGGACTGACCGCATGGACGGAAGGTTGAAGGACTGGGTGTTGTTTTGGACGGAATAAGCTCCATCTACATGTGATGCTGTTTTGGATGCATCTGTGTAACATATGATCGATTCTGGCAGCCAGTGTAGTATCTTTCTTAAGATCTGTTCTATCTCGTGGTTTGGTTTACTTTTGATTTATGTTGAAGAAAGGTCCCAATAGACATCAGGTCTTAACTGACTCCATGGCGGGAGGATTGTTGATATTCTTTTTATAATGTCGCGTTGAATTTTTAATGGAAACTGGAGTCCGAACGATTTTGTGAGTTCATTGATGTGGGTTTGATTTGGATGCAGTTGGTGGCTGGCGACAGTTACTGCATATTTAATGGAAAGTAATTTCCGCCTGTAGCAAAGCGGTGGAAAAATTTACTGTTGTTTTGTATAAGTGCCACGATTTGGTCAAAGGGGATACTTTCTTTAAGCGTTTTTCTGTGGTTATCGATGTCCTGTTTGGCAGGTTGTAGGATGATTTTAAGCCGCTTTAATTCCTCGTCTTCATTTTTCTTTTTCTTTTGTGGCTGGGTTGCTTGATTTACATTTGGGGCACCTCCCGATGACGATGTAGATCTATCGGATAGATTGCGTTTGAAATTTTTATTTCACAGACGCCAACATGCATATACTACGTCTTTTTCGATACATGGAAAAGGCGTTTGACAGAATATAGTGGTACGGCCTCTTATCCAAGCTGACATCAGCTGGTATAATTGGAAACACGGCAAACTATCTGAATAATTTTTTAACAAATAGAACGTTCCGTGTTAAAATCGGTTCGTCAACATTGAGCACCATTCGAACTGAGAATGACCTACCACAAGGATCTGCCCTTAGTGCCACCTTGTTTATTTTTTACATCAACGATATAAATGAATGTATCAACGCTCGGCTCTACTTTGACGACTTGAACATTTTCCTATCTTCTAGTTTTCCAGCAAGTGCTTAAAAAATCCTACAAAAAACTATCACAAAACTGCAATCTTGGTGTAACAACGATGGTCTTGTGTTTTCTCCATCTAAGCCTATCTGTGTTGATTTCTATAGGTGAAGTCAAAACCCCCCTACCATCCGTCTCAATCTAGAAAACTCTTCACTACATTTCCAACCTACCGCTACTTTCCTTGGACTACCGTTTGATCGTAAGCTAACTTGGAGTCCTCACATATCCAAACTTAAAGTTAAATGTTATAAATTCCTATCTATCCTTAAATACGTATCAAACGCAACGTATAATGTACCTCCTAAAACTCTTCTCTCCATATACAGAACTTCCTAGTCATTTCCAGAATAAATTACGGGTCGCAGGCATACTCTTTAGTCAGCCCTTTCCTATTTAAATCTCTTGATTTAGTGCACCACACGGCCCTTCGCACGATACTTGACGCACATAGAACCTCCCCTTCGGTTAGTTTGTGCGCTTTGTCAGCCCCCCCCCTACTAGAGTATTTTAGAACCTTTAATTATCACCGCGAGACCCTCGCTATTTTCCCTAGTAATCGCTCCTTTCCTCTCCACATAAATGCTTTCCTTATTACCCCAGGGTTCCCTGATGATCGCATCGCAACGTGAGCGTAATTTCTTTCCCCGATCTGACACCTAACACCACAATTCCGCTGTAGGTCCCTTTGAAATGAAAAAATTTTATTAATCTATTTCGTTAGTTTTATTAATTTCCTAACGAGACGCCTTATCGAAATTTTCGAATGGTTCGAAAATAAATTCCGCTTTATGTAAGTCGCATTTCACACTGATCTGTTTCCGAACGCCTAAATCGTAAGTTTTTTGAAAAAAAGTTGAAAACTGTTATATCGTGAGGAATTAGCTAGCTTTTAGGTATTTATTTTTCAGACGACTAAAAGGAAAAAAACATAAAATATAATACAAAATAATATCAAGCGACAAGTATACGATAAGTTGTAAATTACTGTAATTTAAATTTATGTAATACTAAATTAAAAACAAATACTTCCTGTAAAGTTGTTTAAAATAATTTTCTCTAACTCGACCAGACCCAGTCGATCACGTTCGAACAAACACTCCCCCGGTTAAAACACAAAAAGTGGCAGAATTAAGACTGACGAATAAAATTTTTCAGTAAAATCCGGAATCCGGTTTGCTTTTGTAAAATGCTCCTAAATATATCACTTCAACTACTTTTCGTAATTATTAAATTTATTTTGTTTACTCTTTTTTATGAATGCAAAAAGTTTATTAAAATTGAATATAATATTAATAAAGAATAAAAAAAAATTAAAAACTCACTAGTACTAAACTAAATCTACTTCGAACTAGGAAGAGGCCGAAACGTAAGTGGACCGAAAATTTTATGCCGAACCGGCACGGCCCCCTTCAACACAGAAACTGATTTTGGGAAAAAAACAGCAATCGCGCTTTGGGTAAAAACGAATAAGTATGAGCAGCGGAGTTGTACAGTGTAGTATGGGTGATTTAAACGCGGTGTCGGCAAGTCCTGTTCGGGATACGTGTGTATCTCGTGTCATAAATAGAAGTAGGACCTATAGCTGTAGCACAATGAACTCCTTGCAATATGACCGAACATTTGTACAGCATAATAACCGGCACTCGTTAGGTGAAGAACATTAAAGAATGAAACGCGAGGAAACGCCCTGGCACAATTAGGGAGTTGATTTAGCCAAATCCAGTGGTAATCCAAAAGTGCCATGGGCGTAATGCTAGAGTGCTAATTTGAACTCGATAGAGAACTCCAGAAGCTTTCGAATCGGCTGACCGTTGACTTCCGGGAGACACTGCTAAAAGACTTCAAAGGAAAAATACAAGGCGAAGAACAGGGCTAATTGCGTGGTTCAAACGGCCAGTAACGGCTACATACGCTGTATACCTTCAAGGTGTGTTGCCTGCCCTTCGAATTCAGTTTTTAATTTTTTCACGCAGTTTAACATTTTTAAAATAATCTCCCTCCATCTGTACGGTAAGAAAAGCGAGGGACGTAGAGTTTTTTAAACTTTTAATATTTCTTTCGGTAGGCGTATTGTGCTGTAAGAGGTCTATAATCCAATAACGATGGAAATCAAAATGAGTTCGCATAAAAATATTTCTCTGGCCTGTCGGAAGAAAAATCTGATATCATTCGGAGGTCGAAATTTACAATATTCCCCCCGAAGTTAAAATGTTTGCTAATATGACGAAACGAAATCATCAGGAAAATCATTTATTTACTTGTTTTCTACCGTAACGGTTTCGCGTTGAAAGCGATTCTGTTCACAGCGACCATGCTTAAGAAGCAGGCAGTTCCTTTTTTTTCCTTCATAAATTATATTTATTTATTGCTTACAATATTTCCACAATGGTTAATTAATATGTTTCATTAAATTAAGTTTTGGTAACACATTAATCCCATTATTCATTATTACATTATTATTGTACTCATCTATTTAAAATATGTACTTATTACTACGATCTGCATACTATTTTTACGATACTCGGTTTTATTAACTGTAAATTTATTAAATTCCTTAAAAGGTTTGTTAGTAACGCTTTTATTTAATCTCTATCTGGAAAAGATCTTTAACATAGCATTGGAGTATGAAAAAGCTGGAATTAAGGTAAACGGAGAAAGAATTTCAAACATAAGATATGCGGATGATTCGGCCATCTTAGCTGGAAGTTTGGAGGACCTACAGCGAACGATAAATAGAATCTGCAACATAGGACAAGAATTTGGAGTTAAAATTAATGTGCCTAAAACAAAATTTATGGTAGTTACCCGCTCACAAATTGCACAAGAGGCGCTATATTATATTAATGGAGAACCAGTTGAAAACGTTGAGAAATTCAAATACTTGGGCCTAGTGATCAACTACAAATTAGATTGTGACGAAGAAATCAGAATCAGATGTAGAATTCGACAAAGACGTGTTCAGAAAACTCAATAATGTATTAATACAACCAAAGTTCCCTCTACCTATAAGATTAAAGCTCATTAAATGTTATATGTGGCCGGTATATGGTGCAGAGACGTGGTCTATAAAGAAAATATCTGGAAAGCGGCTCATGGCGGTGGAGATGTGATTACTCGCGGACGTCTGCTGAAAATACCTTGGACAGAAAAAGTAACAAATATAGAAGTTCTAAGAAGAGCAGCAGTTAACAGAGAAATGTGGAATATCATTCAAAAAGGGGAAAATTACATATTTTGGCCACATAATCCGTGGAGAAGAATACCGAATTTTACAAACCGTACTACAAGGTAGAATAGAGGGAAAACGGCCAAGAGGCAGCAAGAATTTTGGATGGATAATGAATATAAAAGACTGGACAGGATTAAAGAAATTTGAAGATTTGGTGAAAGCGGCAAAAAACCGGAATATTAAAGATAGCCGACGCGTCAATGACGTAGGGCACCAGAAGAAGAAGAAGTAAGTTCATCAGAGCGGAAAAAAAGATTTTTTCTATTCTGATAAGTGCATTGATACTTTACAACCTGCAATGTACTATTTAAATTAACGACAAGGCGAAGAAACAAAATTAAATTATTAAAGTTATAAATTAATTTTATTTTTAACTAAAAATTATATATATATATATATTTTAAGCGAATTGTTAAAATTAAATACATAAAATGTAGATTTGTAAAAATTTTAAATCATTGAGTAATCCAAAACAAAGGTAAATGATTAGAAAAAAATACTTAATGAAAATGAACCCTGCTGTTAGCGCATTTAAATTTAGTTGGATTTTCTAACAAACATGATGTGGACTGATAATTTTGAGCACATTTGAAACATTTAGCTGGGCGAAAACACTCTTGTTTAGTGTGGTTCCATCTTTGACACCGCATGCATCGAGGAATTGCAGAATTTTTGTGCGGTTCCTCGATTTTAACTGAAGTATAAACGAGATGAGTAATTTCATATATAAAGTTAAATATCTAAACATATTAATTGTTAGGAATTTAAATTTTCATTAATCGTAGCTCATTGCGAACACTGCAGATCGAATTAATCATAATAAAAAATTTAAAAAAAAACCGTGGACCGTTTCCAACATAGTTGCTCCGAGTGCGACACCTAATGGCATGTATATTTTGTGGTAAAAACAATTGTGAACTCTAGAAATAAATAAAGCAATAAGGAATTGCATATGACGATCCGGTCCTGTCCATTTAAGATTAAAGTCCAAATGGAAAAAGCATCCTAATAATCCTAGTTGACAATATGGGCCGCACTAGGAAAAGAGAGCGCTATATTTTTACCTTACATTTCCTTATTGTTTTGCCGAATACGTAGCTTCATTTATTTTTATAATTTCAGCAAACGGAATGATATATTTTGCTAAACTTATTAATAATATTATTCACCGGAACCCGGTTATAATTTTCCCATATTGGTTAGCTTACAGGTTTTGAGAAATTTGTTTAGGAACATTTGCTTATTGATGAGTAGGAAATTTTCGAGAAACTATTCTTGTACACGTGTCAAGGAGCTGCATAAAAACAGCCGTAAACAAAACGCTTCTAATGTACATTCCGGCACTAATGACTGAGCGAGCGGCCCAAACGAGCGCAGTTTAAAACGGAATTTCCAGAAAATTAATGTTTATTGGAAACGCGCAAAGGGAGAATTTCTTAGAAATGAGCGGATTTTCCGGTTCGGGCTAAGAAGACCGGTATTGGTATTTTCTAGCTTTGGACGGTCAGCTGCTGCAGCATTTGCATTGTTTCGCAGCATCATTAGGTCTCGCTTGATTTTTCACCGCCAGCTGGATGACCGATGATTTTTGCAATTTTCAAAGGCACAGCGCTGACAACAGTCTGAAAATGATGCCAGGGCACCGGATAATGCCGGAGTAAAGGCTTACTTTTGTAGAATTGTTTCAGCGGCATCAGAGTTTTCTTCTTTCGTTCGTCAAAGGTTTCTCCGACGAAAACCGTGATATACATATATATTTCAACGTCCACTCTTGCCTATCTATCTATCTAAATCTATATATATATGTGTGTGTGTATACATATTTTATATATATTTATAATATATTATATATATATATATATATATATATATATATATATATATAGAGAGAGAGAGAGAGAGAGAGAGAGAGAGAGAGAGAGAGAGAGAGAGAGAGAGAGGTATGTATAGATGTGTTTGCGTGCGTGTGTGTGTATATGTAACAGGAAAGCTTTCTATTTATATTCTCCAAGAACTGTGCTTCAACGATAGCTTGCACTGGTAAAACTGCTGTCTGTGCAGAATTTGGAAATGCGCCAATTGAACGCGCATAGCTTCTGCACCGCTACGTCAACAACATTATAAGCTCTGTTCATTACCATATTTCATCTGCTTCCCGGATATAATATTCCGGTAGCTCTGCTCGTTGCCTTACATCGACCGGGATCGTGGGGGGGGGGGATATTTTCCCTCGAAAAAGAAATTATTGTTTTCTGTTTCGTTCTTTTAAACAATTACCGCTCACAATGAAACGGTAACGAATTGGTGGTGCTTGCTGAATTAATTTGAACCCAGAACAGCGAAAATTCTCATTGCCTACTTCAGCTCATTGCCAGACTTTTATAATTAATTAAAAGCATGTTTGTTTTTTTTTCCTTTCTCGATTTTTGCGATGACGCGAGTCTTGTTTCAAACTGAAACCAGCGCGACACTAAATTAAAGTGAATCGATTAATTATTAGCGAACTCTTTTTTAATTCTGCATCCGAACGATTTGCAACAACATTTGCATATTACCACGTGACGTAACTTCGTATTGTTTGCTGCATCGTATTATTTTCTGCAGTCCTATCGTTTCACGGTTCTTATTAATATAAATAAAAAAGCCCATATGCACTTTTCTTGATCTCAAATTATCATAATTTCGAATAATAATTCGGTTCAGTGGGCCCTTCGTAACTTTCCCTTTCAAGATTAAAGTATTTATATATATATATATATATATATATATATATATGTATATATATTAATTACAACATAATTTTTAAGCTTCCCCCCATTAGAAAAAATGTCCCAATTTTATGTAACGTTTATTATATTTTATAGGATTTTTGTTATTAACGAAATATGCAACGAAAAATGTAACGAAAAAATATCTTAATTTTATATAATGGAAGTTAAATGTTAGGATAGGATTTTTGTGATTATGTTATTTTTTTTGTGTTGATGCCAGTAAGAATTGCGTTGTGAATTTTGATTATACAAAGTATAGAAGAGAAAGAGACAGAAATGAAAGCAAGAAGGGTCAAGGGGCACAGCCCCTTGCGAGGCCAAAATGGCCGAGTTATATATATATATATGTACATAGGTGTATATGGGGCATTTCACGTCATCGTCCCAGCACGGCGCTCGAGCGCCAAAACGCTTACTTTTCAACTGATGATTACGCTACTAAGAATCATACACAAAAAATAACGACAACACGTTTTCGATGTATTTTTTCCTCAGCTTTCCAATGAAATCATTCGCCCTTTGTTGAAAATGTGCCTTTTTAACCTTAAAAAAAAAAAAACACAAAATGTGTTGTATCTTGAAAAAGGCATTTTTAATATTCTCTTTTAAAAAACTCTAGATCGAAAGAGAGGGTTTTCTTTAATCAGAGTGTTTTTTTTTTTTCTTTTACGAGATATTGAACGCTAAAATAAAGACGGACCGCGGCGCGTGGTATAGCGTAACGCAAAATGTTTATCGGGATTTCACAATATTTATTTGACGTCGAGTTTGGATTGTGGTTAGCTTGCGTTCATTTAGTTATGGATTGTTATCGTTGTAATTGTGCTGAATAACAAGGTGGTCGAAAGCGTGTATTACTTTATGAACATCGAAAAACTCGAGCTTATGGTACAACTTTGGAAATTAATTTATTCAGCTTTAATTAACTAACTTATTTATTATAGATTAATTGAATTATTTTTTATCTAACGCCATACGTTCGGGTTTTCATTCAAGATACATTAATCTGTTTGGTAAAAATAACCATCCTATTATAATTCGGCGAAACAGTTGTTTAACTTCCTCGCATCTAAAAAAGACGAATATCCATCGATACTAGAAACAGAAAATTTTTTAACAATTGTAGAACTGAAATTTATAAACGTAAATCCGATTCATTTATTCCCGATGTAAAAAAAATTATCTACAAACACAAAGAAAATTTTAAAAACGAAAAAAACAAATAAATAAATTTCTGTGATACTTATGTAAATATACATTATGTAATTATATTGTAAAAATGTACAAAGAATGTTTCAATGTATAAATAAATAATATGTGTACTTACGTGTAGTAGAATTAGTTATTTAGTAAACATTATTGATAGAAAACACACTGTGCCGCATGTCACGCGACGTCGCAGCGGCGGTCCGTCTTTATTTTGGCGTTCAATATCTCATAAAAGAAAAAAAAACTACACTCTGATGAAAGTTGGAATGGCACTGTGTAGTAAGTGATAAGCGGTTGTTCGTTCGCGTTGTTTAATAGATAACAATTGTTCTCCGATAATAACATCATCTTCGATTTCTTCGGCATTTTCGTTATCATCGTGGCGATAAAACCGGTGAGATTGTTCTGATTTTACTATTTCGTGCGCGTATTTCGCCTGCTCATTTCGACAGCTGACAATTTTAGTTCGTCTTTCGGTACTTCAGACACTCGAATTCTGTCGTGTTTTTTTTTCTTTTTTTTTTTTTCCTTTTTCCAATTATTACTTATTTATTTATTTTAATTTAATCGATCGATGAGTTCGTCCAGTGGGGGCCGCCCGGCGGCCTCCTCCAAAGATACGAAATTCAATACCAATAAGAATAATTTAAGTCTCAACCTGATGGAAACCGACGCTGCCGTAAATCGTAAACCTTCCGGCCCCCTTTCACCGACCGTGTCTCTGCCTAGCAAGGATCTACGGCTGTCTCAAACTGATCTCAACGCTCCCACTAATATAATCAATAATAGTAACAATAAAAATAATAATAATAATGAAACCGTCACTAAAGCCGTTGAAAATTTTAGTATTAAAAATAGTAATAACAACGGAAGTAAGAATAATATCAATAACAACAATAATAACTCTGTTAAAAACGGTAGTAGTGAACATAGTAGCAGCAATAATAATAATAATGCTAATGGTAATAATAATAATAATGCCAATGATAATAATAATAATAATGCCAACGATAATAATAATAATAATAATAATAATAACAATAATGATGATGATAATAATAATAATAATAGTTTAATTCACAGTAGTCCCGAGGTCTACCCCTCCGACCATCCAGGACCCTATTCTATAATTGTAGAATATAATTCAACACAAAATAACATTTGGAATTATCATCCATTGGCGGTGGCCCGACTTCTTGGTACAGTCTCCTCCTCCTATTCTAACATTACTACCCTAGGTAGAAATCGAATATCTGTTTTCTTTCCTTCAGTTCTTTCTGCTAACTCCTTCCTTCAGAACTCATCCTTTTTTTCTTCTCATAATTTAAAAGCTTTTATCCCCGTTAATTCCATTTACAAATTGGGAGTTATTTCTGGAGTTGATCCTTCCTTCTCTGAAGAAGAAATACTTGAGGGGCTTGAATCTTCTATACCCTTTTCCTCTATCAGGCGCATTTTAAAAACCGTCGAAGGTAAAAAGACACCTACTAGATCAGTTGAAATTAAATTTACTAAATCCTTCCTTCCAGAATTTATCACTATTTTTAAACTCCGTTTCCAAGTTCTGCCTAGCGTCAGACCTCCTACACAATGTTCCAAGTGTTTCTTATTTGGTCATATTGCGAGGCACTGTCGTAGTTCTAATACTGTCTGTTCTCACTGCTCTTCTAAGCATTCCTTATCAGACTGTCCAAATACTCAAAATCCTCCTGTTTGTCGTAGTTGCAAAGGTGACCACTGTTCCTATGACCGTAGATGTCCTGAATGGATTAGACAAAAGGACATCAAAAGAATCATGGCGTATGAAAACCTATCTTTCCATGAAGCATCAAAGCACAAGGATAATTCCTTAGTGTCTCAAGCCTTTTCATATGCAAATCGCGCATCTGTTTCTGTTCCTCTTCATAACACTCACAATTTTCCTACTATTCATTCTTCACCTCCAACTAAATCTTTAACCTTCCGTAAAACAAAATCGCCTAAATTCTCTTCTAAGCCTACTCCCCATTTTCCTTCTCTTCCTGTCTATCATATTCCTTCTCCCACAAATGGATGGGCACTAAGCAAACCCTACCCATCCTCTAGTAACGATTCTTCTAACAATCCTTCTAACCTCTCTTCTTCTTCTGAATTTTCTCCTTCTATTAATAATCTTTCAACAGCCATTTTGGACTTGATATCATCCTTTAACGTTGACTCCTCTTCAAACTTTGCTAATTCTCTTTCCGCTTTTCTTTCCAGTAACCTTCACCTTAAATAATCCTTATTCTTTGCTTCACCTTTGCACTCGCAAATATATTCTCCTTCACCTTCTAGATAAATTTTAACTCTGTTTTATCTTAATTCTCTCCTTACTCATTCTCCTTTTTCTTTTATGTTTCTCTCCCTCTTTTTAATTTTTCAATATGTCCTTCCAATTTAATATTCTCCAGTGGAATTGTCGCAGCCTTAAAGCTAATAGACTTGCCTTGGAGAGTTTACTTGATATGCATCAAATTCACATTGCCTTAATTTCCGAATCATGGCTCAAACAATCTGAAACGTTTCATCTTAAAGATTTCTCCGTGGTTCGTTCTGATAGAATAGACGGCTACGGTGGTGCTGCCATCCTTATTAGAAATAATATACATTTCCAATCTCAAAATGTACACTTCTCTTCTGTGCCATCTTCTCGTGATCCGAATGTAGTCCACATTTCTATTCCTTCCATTTTTCCCCGCCCATTAAACATAGTCTGTACGTACTTTCCTCCGAATTTTAATCTCAATAATTTTCCCTTTCCCTCCTTTCTTAATAGTATTCCTCTCCCCTTCATTATTGGAGGTGATTGGAACGCTCATTCTCCTCTTTGGGGTTGTTCTAGTCGAAACAGTAATGGAGTGGTTCTTGAAAACATTATCCTCGGACATAATCTTATCCTCCTTAATGATCAATCTCCTACTTTGTACAAAAGCCCTTCCATTTTTAGCGCAGTCGATCTCTCCTTTTCTTCTCCTGATCTTGCTCTTAACTGTTCCTGGAAAACTCTTGATGGTACTTTTGGAAGTGACCATGTCCCTATTATTGTATCGTTCAAAAGTCTTCCCCCATCATCCATTTACTTCAAGCCCCTCTATGCCTCCAAATGGTGTATCCCCAAAACTAATTGGGAACAATTTAGTCGTTCTGTTGACTCTTCTCTTTCCCTTTTGCATCATAACTTAGATCCTATTTCAAAGTACAAATACTTTACAGATTCCATCTTACTCGCCCTTTCTTCCTCATCACATCCAGTGCCTTCTAAACCTCGCCGTCATGTAGCTTCATCCTTATGGTGGAATAATAACTGCAAGGTGGCTTTTGACGCCAGCGTCGCTACTTTTAGAACCTTCCGTCACTGTTCCTCCTTTTCAAATTTTATTGACCATAGAAAAGCTAACGCTAGAGCCAGATACATCCTTTTTTTTTTTTTTTTTTTTTTACCCCCCCTTGGGTTTGCTAGCAAAGAGCATTAGCCCAGCAAAAAGGAATAGACACATGGAATAGAATAGAAATTATATTTTTATTCTGTCGGCAATGGAATCAAGGAACACCCCTAGGACAGGAACAACAGAGATAGTAGGTAGAGAAAGAACATAAGAGGCGTTGAAAGGAGCAGGAAGACCAATCTTTAAAAGATGACAATAAAGTAACTCACGCTCGCGAGATAAACCGAAGCACTCGAAGAGCACGTGATTCGCATCGCAAACATACTGGGAACCTTCAGGATCCAATGGACAAAAAGGAGAATCAGCCAAAGAGAAGCGATTTAGTGAAGAAGGAAGGAGACTATGCGAGAAACGGAGGCGAGATAATTTAGTAATTATGGACCGATGCAAACTGGGAAACTCATAGAACCAAGGACGAGGGGGAGGAACAGGATTAATCAAGAGATAAAAGGAATTAGGATTAGTGAAAAGAGATACATAAACAGAATGCCAAAGTCTAAGATGGCAGGATTTAGTTGGAAGAAGAATATTGTGTGCTGGAACCCTACTAATAAAATTCCCATTGGAAACAGCAGCTTTAGCAAGGAGGTCGACGGCTACATTTCCATCAATGCCTGCATGTCCTGGAATCCAAAGAAAGTCAATCTGGGTACACGTCGATGAGGATAGATCATGAAGAAGAGAACGAATAGAAAGGATAATAGCATCAGTGGAAGGAGAAAGGGAAGGTGGAGATAGCGCTAGAAGAACACTTAAAGAATCAGAAACAATAAGGAATTTGGAAGAACTTGCAGAAGAGGAAATATAAATAATGGCTTGTAGAATGGCAACAGATTCTGCAGTAAAGACAGAACAAAAGGACGGAAGTCTAAAAGACCGAGAATGAAAGAACTGAGGGCACAAGAATGCCGCCCCAACTCCGATTGGGCTCTTCGATCCGTCAGTAAAAATTAAAGAGTGATCACGGAATAGAGAGTTTATTGTATTATTACATTCCATACTGACGATATGAGAGGGAGAGGATTTAAGGAAGCATGGCATGAAGATGATATTTGGTGGCTTTAACAATTCCTAAAACAAGCCAAGAAGGAATCTTGGAAAAAATTTTGCTCTTCCTTTTCCCGGACCACGTCTATTTCCCAAATTTGGAGAATGGCCAAAGCCTTCAAAACTCCCAAATCCGAACACCCTTCTTATCATAACATCTCTTCTGACATACTTGAATCCTTTATTGACAATCTAGCTCCCAGTTATGTTCCTTCCTTTGACGAAGTAAGTTCTCCTTCTTCTTCTCTTCCAAATTCATCTCACTTCCTCACTTCAGAATTCCACTTCAATGAACTCCTCTTTTCGTTGCAAAAATCCTCCAATTCGACTCCAGGAATCGACAAAATTTCCTTCCTTGTTCTTAAAAATCTCTCTAATTTCTCACTCAAAATTCTCCTCGAAATTTTCAATTCTTTTCTTCTCTCAGGACTTACACCTCCTATTTGGAATTCATTTATAATTATCCCAATTCCTAAGAAAATTCCAAATTCTTTTCGACCTATTTCTTTGGCTCCTTGTATAAGAAAACTATTCGAGAGTATGCTAAACCGGCGCCTTGTTTGGTGGCTGGAACATAATAATCTCGTCTCCTACAATATGTTCGGTTTTCGTCCTGGTCTTCGTCCTTCTGACTGCATCAGCCTTTTTCTTTCTGACATATATAAAGCTCTTCTCGAAAGAAAATACACGATCGCTGCCTTTGTTGATGTAGTTTCTGCTTTCGATAAGGTTCATCTTCTATCCCTTAAAAATAAGATGATTTCTATTGGCATTCCTGTTCAACTTTCTTCCCTGATAATTCAGCTCTTTCAAAGTAGAACCATTTATCTTTCCACTCCTTCCTTCTCTGGCTCTAGATGTGTATTCCGTGGCCTTCCTCAAAGGTCATGTTTGAGTCCTACTCTTTTTAATATCTATTCGCTTGAAATAGCTTCTCTTCCCGTCTCAGCCTCTACACTCCTTTTCGCGGATGATATTCTTATTTATTACTCCTCAACTTCCATCCTCTCTGCTAAAGATGAAATCAATAATTCGTTGAACTTGCTTGAATCCGCTCTATCCAACATCCATCTAACCATTTCATCCTCTAAATCTGTTTGTATGGTTTTTTCCTTTCGTCCCTATAATACTTCCTTAATTAATGTCTCTTTGAACAATTTATCTATTCCATTAGTTAGGTCCTTCTGCTATCTTGGCGTTTTCCTAGACAGTCGTTTATCCTTTCGCGAACATATTTCCTACCTATATACTTCCTGTCTTAAGAGAACTAATTTATTAAAGGCTCTTTCTCCACACAAATGGGGTGGCGACCCCAGTGTTCTTCTTATTCTATATAAATCTACTATTCGTTCCAAACTTGATTACTGTTCCTTCATTTATGGCAATGCTCCTAAACATCTTCTTTCCAAACTCGATAAAGTCCAAAATTCATGTCTTCGTCTTTGCCTCGGTGTTCTGAAATCCTCCCCCATTCCTGCAGTACTTTCAGAAGCCAACATTCATCCTTTACACATTCGTAGATCCTTTCTTGGGGATCGCTTCCTCATAAAACGTCTTCCTATTAAGTCTTCTAAATTAGTTTCTGCTTATTCTTACATCCTGGCCAATTGGCGGTTTTCTCCCCTGAAAATTCCTATTCTTTCTCATGTCTCTCGACGTCTTGCTCCTTATTCTTCATTTATCTACTCATATCATAAACTCCCGTTCTTTACATTCAGCTTTATAGATTTTTTATATCCTCCTAATTTGTTTTTCCTTCCTTCTCATACTAAATATTCGCCTTCTATCGCTTTAAGCGAGTACAACGCAGCTTTGAGGACTCTATTTCCTTCTTCGTCTGTCCTCTTTACGGATGGTTCCAAAAGCGATGAGGGGGTCGGAGCTTCCTTTCTTATTTCTTCTCTTCCACACTACGAACTTTATAAACTTCCTTCCTTCTGTTCCATTTTCACTGCAGAATCGTATGCAATACTCCGTGCAGTTCTCTTCATTGCACTTTCTTCCTATAATAATAAATACCTTATTTGTTCTGACTCCATGAGCGTCTTGCAGGCTATATCCTCCCCTTTTCCATCCTCTTCATGCGACTACATTATCCTTTCCATTCGTTCCTTAATTGCAAATCTCTTCTTAGTTCGTTCCATTCAAATCGATCTTCTTTGGATTCCCAGTCATAGCGGCATCGCAGGCAACAACCTAGTTGACTCGTTTGCTCGCTCTGCTTCCTATAACGGCAAATTTGTCAATAAATTTCCTGCCAATAATATCCTCTTTCCATCCAAACGAGCACACCTCAAATCATGGTTGGATACCTACATTACCTCCTTTTCCAATCCTCATTCCTTTTACAAACTCTTGCAACCTCTTCCTTCATCACGTTCCTGGTTTGCTGATTTCCCTGGTTTCAGTCGTTCCGTTATTTCCTCCATAACACGTCTTCGTCTCAACCATAATTGTCTTCCTTCCTCTCTCTTTCGTTTTTCTATTGTTTCTTCCCCATACTGTAATTTTCATCCCTCGGATCATGACTGTGTTTGTGATGCAAATCATATCCTTTTTGAATGCTCTCTTCTTGTACAGCAGCGTTCCCTCCTCTACACTAAGCTTCTCCACCTAAAACTACCTACTCCTTTTTGTGCTTCCTACATACTTTCCTTTCCTTCACCAGATGTTGTTCCAATCTTAGCGGAGTTCATTTCCTCTATTTCTTTATATATCAAAATTTAATCCTGTTTTCGTAATTCTTTGATGATGGGTCATTGCCCTTGGTTGGCGTCCCCCCCCCCAAAAAAAAAAAAAAAAAAAAAAAGTTGCTATATCCACGTAAAAAACCCTCCTCTTTTGATCTAGAGTTTTTTAAAAGAGAATATTAAAAATGCCTTTTTCAAGATACAACACGTTTTGTGTGTTTTTTTTTTTTAAGGTTAAAAAGGCACATTTTCAAAAAAGGGCGAATGATTTCATTGGAAAGCTGAGGAAAAAAGTACATCGAAAACGTGTTGTCGTTATTTTTTGTGTATGATTCTTAGTAGCGTAATCATCAGTTGAAAAGATAAGCGTTTTGGCGCTCGAACGTCGCGCTGGGACAATTGACGTAAAATGCCTTATATATATATATATATATATATGTAAGTATGTATGTATATATATATACATATTTACTCATTTATTTTTAAAAGTAAACTGCTTTCCGGGATTACTACTATTCGGCTTTGGTCCCGCTTCGTCAATGTTGTGTAAAGTGAACCGGTTATTGACTTTACGTGAGACTGTGTACATAAAAGTAAGTAAAATAAGTCCCATACTCTTGATAAGGTACCATGGATTGTGTGAAGTTAAGCTTTCCATAATGGTACTAAGCCTAATGGATCTGATGAGATCAATTTCAGGCTGGGTAAACTTAGGGGCGACTGGGATTGACCTCTGATTTTTGCAGCCACTTTAACACCAGTTAGTGTTACAATTAGAAATATTGATTTCCACGATTACTTTTTTTATATGTATAGTGTTCTAAAATTAATCTTCTTGCAGTATAGAGTATATTATAATAATCGGTTCGACTTGATTTCATTCGGCAAGCCCTCAATATTCGTTGTTTCCATATCCGCGGATTCTACCTTCGCGAATTTAACATTCGCAAACGAAAAATTAATGACCGGTTTTAACATGTAATACCTTCGAAGAATTCTAAATGTGCCTTTACGGCTTAATACGGCTTAATTCACTGATTGAATTTCAACGCTGTTCAGATTGGAACGAAAAATTAATTATCTAAAATTTTCTATTACCGTATATATATAAAGGCAGCGTGGTAGCCTAGTGGTTAAGGTGCTTGGCTACCAAATCAGAGGTCACGGGTTCAAGACTTGTCTCGACCCGGATCCAAGTCGCCCCTAAGTTTACCCAGCCTGAAATTGAATTGGGTACCAGAGAAATCTGAGAAGGTAAAGGCGGATCCCAAGTAGAAAGGAAACTGACCCCCCTACTTTCGTTAGTGCCGTTGGGCTTAGTACATTATAAACCTTAACTTCACAATCACGACGCCCTAACTTTACTTTACCATATCTATATATATATATATAATCGAGGTCTAAGTTCCAAGTTTTTTAGTGATAGCGGCCTACAAAGGTAACACTTCCGAAAATTAATTTTCAGTCATATTTTTGGATTACTCGTTTTCTGCGGTCTTCCTCAAGGTTCCTCCCTCAGTCCTACTCTTTTTAACATTTATACTGCTAGTATCGCTTCCCTTCCTTTAAATTCCCACTCTTTATGATTTGCCGATGATATCGCTTTGTGCCTAGGAAAATTCCTATCCTGTCCCTTATTTCTCTCCATCTTAGTTCATTTTGGCCGTATACAAATTCCTTTAATAGTCTGCCTTATTTCTCCTTTAACTTCAGCGATCTCTGCCATCCTCCCAGAGTATTTATTTCGCCTACACTTGCAAAATCTCTCCCTCCAGCTGTAATTAAACAGGAATTCCACAGTATTGTCAATTCTCTTTTCCCTTCTCATGTAAACATTTTCACTGATGGTTCTAAGGGGCCTGATGGGGTTGATGATTCTTTTATTCTTCCAGATTATAACTTCTCTGAATCCTTCTGTCTTCCTTCTTTCTGTTCCATATTTACAGCCGAGCTAATGGCTATTTTACGTTCCATTATTTTTATCTCCTCCAATCGTCTTTCTTCCCAGTTTCTGATCATATCCGACTCCATGAGAGGGCTCTTCAAGCCATCTCATCTCCTCTTCCTAATCATTCCTGTGATTTTACTATTCTCCGCATACGTTCTCTCATTCGGACTCTCTCTTCTCTCCGTGGGATCCATATTGACTTGCTGTGGGTTCCTGGCCATTCTGGCATCTCAGGTAATGAGATGGCTGATTCTTTGGCTCGGGTTGCTGCTTCTTCTACATTCTTCTTCAAAAAAATCCCATCCTCTAATCTCTTGCCTTTGTGTAAATATTTCCATCTCAGATTTTGGTCGGATATGTACCCTTCCTCCTTTTCTAATTGTCGCTCTTTTTATCTGTCCGTTCAGCCTAATCTTCCTTCAAATCCTTGATTCCTTCTGTTTCCTTCACTTCCTCGTTCTGTTGTTGTCTCCATTGTGCGTTTGCGCTTTAACCATTCCTTGCTGCCTCTCTCACGCTTTCGCCTCTCGTTGACCTCTTCCCCATGTTGCCCTCTCCATTCAAATGATGCGGTTGTTTGTGACGCCGATCACGTGTTCTTTGAGTGGTCTGCTCTTTCGGTGGAGCGCTCGGCTCTGTATTCCCACTTGCTTAGGCTGGGGCTTCCTGTTCCTTTTTGTGCTCGTTATATCCCGTCTTTTCCTTCTACACTTATTATCCCCTCCATTGTTTCCTTCTTATTAGCGATAGCTGATCGCCTCACTATATAACTTTCGTTTTCCCTTAGTTGTTTCTGTGTGAATGTCCTCGGTTGACGAGCCCAATTAAAAAAAAAAAAAAAAAAAAGAGACGTAAGTTTAAAAGCATGAAATCTTCTTGTAAAATTGACACTGCGTAATAATATATTGATCGAAATTAACCGTAAACTTAATAGGTCTCTGCTGCGGCTAAAATGCTTTTTTTCATTTGACTCAATTTTACTAATTTTTCTGCTATATTCCTTAAGCAGGCTTTAGATTTAATTTATTTTCGGTATCAAGCGGCAACGGTTGCTTTTTCACACAGCATCGGAAGATTTTGACTCCTTAATTGTTCGATTTTTCTACCATTAAAAAAGCCTAACTGTTTTGGTACGAAAAATTTCTTGACACCAAATTGAAATTACAGGATTTTTTTTTTTTTTTCTTCGCATAAAATTTAGACAAAATCTATAATAGTGTAAAAGTGCCTTTTTTTAAGTGGACCGGGAATACTTTCTTCTTCCGTACACTTTATAGCATGATGGGAAAAAACTGCAACTACTTTCTCGATATGTAGCTGATTAGTAAATGAAAAAAAAAAAAACAATTTAAAATTCCAATACTTTATTGACAGAGATACAAAATAGAGAGAAATTACAGGTATTAAAAGTAGATTTACTTAATATTAGAATTAGTTGCTGTATAATTAATTAAATAATTGCATGTGTATATATATATATATATATATATATATATGTATGTATGTATGTATGTATATATATATATATATATATATATATATATATATATATATATATATGTATGTATATATATATATACACATATATGTACATTATAGTTTTAACGAAAGCGTGAGATAATACAAAAAATTAAAATATATTACAAAGATAACAAATTGAAACAACTCTATTCGTTAGAAGAAATTATTGGAAATGAAAACTAACAGTAACTATTGGGAAAATTTTACACTCTTTTAATACGCTATCCTCAACATAGTACTTCAAAAATGTTTAAAAACTGGAAAAAAAAAATAAAATAATTATCAAATAATTCATATGAAAAATACGCACTTTCGATAAAATAATAATAATATATTTAATTATTACACACTGATAACACACCAGTATGTAATAAATTTAATATATATATATATATATATATATATATATATATATATATATATATTACTATTATTTTATAAAAATTGCATATTTTTCATATGGATTATTTGATAGATTTTAAAATTAATTAATTAATAATGCTTTTCGAAATATTAATTAATGACAAAAGAAAAAAAAAAGGATTTAAGAAAAAAATAAGAAACTATACTACGTAGTATAACATATAAAAGAGAACTGTTGTACAGTTCGAAAAAAAGTTTAATATAAAAAAATGTAATAATGCTAATAGATTCTTAAGTTACAAACATATAATTTTACATCGATCATATTTATTATCGGCAAATTTAAATTTTGAGAATAAGGAAAAATGTTTAGGACTCGATTAAGTTAATAATTTAAAATAAAAATAACAAAATTTTATAGCAAAACTTAACGTTTTCGATAACAATTATTAGTGGATTTTTCCCATTTTTAAATTTCTGACCGCGTTAAATGCTTTACTTAGAAACTCTTGCCTACACTGTTAATAATTGACCGAGTAATTTAAAGTTTTGTGTCGTTGCAAATTTCAGTTAAAATTAGAGTTTTCAATTTTAATTTTCAAAATATTAAGTAAATTTTAATATATATATTTTTTTAAATTGTATGTACAATTATAAAATTATATATGTATATATATATATATATATATAAACGTATGTGTGTATGTATATAAATGTGTAGGTATCTGTACATATATAAATGAATTAAAATTTTAAGCAACTGAATGACAAAATTTTAATCTTAATTTTTACGTCCGCTTTTTTACACAACAAGTGCATTGTGACGTTTTCACATCATCTAATTCAATATTCATGCTCAGCAAACATGGCGAGCAAAGGTTAACGTCGACAAGGAAATAAACAGTTTAAGCTGGATTCGCAGATTTTCTCTTTCAAACTTCTCTTCTCTTTAAAAGTTTAATTAACTTTTTAACCGTTTGCGTTTGAAATTGAATGTGTATAACTTAGTGTCTTAAGATAATTAACGAAATTTACTTTAACCTTGTCAGAATAATTCGTTTCTAAACTTGAAAAAAATTCTAAGCGAAAGCACAAATGTGAAAAAGTAAAAAAACAAAAGCGAAAATCTATAAGTGCCTTAATCTTGATCTTAGAGCGTAAAATAGAATACGCGCGCGTTCTGTACCAAAATACAATTCGGTTTTTAAATTTCTTTTTTCTTTTTATAATGTAAGTTTTAACGGTTAATTTTACAACCGGTGCAAATTAGTCTGTTACGGTTTTATTGACATACGGAGCCGGTCTGAATAAAAACTGTGACGGGCCAGGAGGAAATGACGGTCGAGGATTTAGAAAAATATCCGTAGCAAGAACAATTTTCTTCCGACTAGAGAACGAAAATAAAAATTTGACTCTCCACGAAATCGCGGCTAAAAACTTCATACTAAATTGACGTTTTGAATGGGATTTCACATTTATAAACCTGAGCGATGTAGCATGTCAGATTTGAGTACGATTCCGTTTGGATTTTTTCTTCTTTCTTTACGCAATTTTTTAACCCAAAATTTAACATTGAAAAACCGGCGTATTCGACATTATTTTTGTGTTTTTTTATTTTTCCCCAAATGAATACTTTCCGCGTGAGCTTTATCTGAGCTTACATTTACGGCAGTTTTTTATATTTGAAATATTTCATGTTTTTCTGTTTTAAAATAAACTCCCACGTAAATCGTATAAATTATTATTATTATCATCATTGTTTTTAACAATATATTATAGTACAAATTTACTTAATATAAGTATTATAGAAAAAACTATTATGTTCAAGCATGTCCCCTTACAATGAGATTCGAAGATTCAAGTTGTGTATATAATATATATATATATGTATATTTGTATATGTATAATATATATATATATATATACACTTTTTTTCTTTTATTGCAAAATTAGAGGAGTTCCTGAAACACTAAGTTACTCCCTATTATTAACCTGCTTCGGTAGATCTATTAATTAAGCGAGCAAAAAAAAAAAAAAACGGTCCCGACATTAAGATCAAAAATATGAAACGTATTTCTTTTGTAATAGTTTCGGCTGTATTTTTTTAAAATTGCGAGTACTTCGTTAACATTAAATAAATGTTTTAATACATGCCGCCTTGACCGGAAATCGTAAAAAATTGGTCACTTAAACGAAACAATTTAGAAAAATAAATAAATAAAATAAACGATTTTCTATCGCATGTTAATTGTTTGTGTCCCGGCGAAAATGTGTATCAAAGAACTCTACCACCAGTTAAGAAGGTGCAATCGTGAAGATGGGCATGAACACCTTTCATGTAGCGTCGAAAGAATGACCAACCCGTTCTTTAGCGTGTTAGTTAATTATACAAAAATAACGAAATTACTGTAAACAAAATTCATCGTTTTCTACTTATCGATGGAGTCAGTAAGAAAAAAAAATAGAAATTCGTACTTCTTGGAATCGTTAGAACAAAAGTGACAAGTGCAGAACGAATGGAAGATACTAAATTGGCCGAAATAATTGGTGTTCGATCGATATTGCAAGGCAACACGAATGGAAAGGTAACAAACACATGTCGCGATGAAGTAGCTAAGTGAAGAGAATATCTTTACCAGCCTCTTCAATATTATACTGTGAAGCACGCAAAAATAACGCCTTCAAGTGACCGTTGTTAGGATATCGTATCGTTGGCGAAATTCAAGTGGCTGCGAGATTCAACGAGATTGGGGGACATGAAAAAAAAAAAAAAAAAGGAAAAGTTTTAAAAATTTAAGCGCAAATAAAGGAAGAGAAAAAAAAAGGAAAAAATTTATGACCGCGGTGCGCGATGACTCTACCTGGAACAGGAATTTTAGGGAACGGGAAGCTTACGTGTAGTCGCCGACATACCACGTGGTCGGTGGTGACAAAGCAGCAAACCAGTTAGAACTTGAATGAAATATAATCAGCGCAAAAATGATTAGTGCTCGATGATACACAATCACATGTCGCCGCCAGCAGTAGATTGTGCAAGCATGACGAACAACCGTGGTAACTTTTTTTTCCGTTGAATATTTCGAGAGATATTTAATTTAAAGAGCGGTATTTTTCAACCGAATAAATAATTTTTTCGCCCTTGTCTTGTCACACACGATACTGAAAAAAGAATAAAGCGTGTACCCAAATTTGAGCTAAATTTAAAATTACGCATCCCGATCAATTACCTAGACAGGGACGGATCCAGAGAAACATATTTTGTGGAGGGAAATTATAGTAATTATGTAATATCTTATACGGTAGACGACACAGTAGATTATTTGCGGGGAGTACCATGTTTTATAAAGAAAATCAAATAACGATCACCTCTTTAGCAATTTAAAAATGTGTTTTAAAAATACATAATTATTACGATTTTTCATTTAATTTTTTGTTTTATTTTTAGCCGGTGAAAAATAAAACGAAATTATAAAATTCTAGCTAAAAATGGTACTTTAAAGTTTGAATAGTGGAGATTACTAGAACGAATAGAACGATAGTATTTTTATTATAATTTACTTTTTTTTTTTTTTTTTTATTTTTCTTAATAATCCAATCCGAATTCTCTTTATCTGTAAGCAAGTAAAAAAAAAAAAAAGTACGTATATATTTCTTATTGAACTATTTTCATTTACATTGCAAAATAAAAATTAAAAATAAATAAAATTAGAATAAAAACGTAACTTTATTAGTTTTATTCGGAAACGTAATATTTTAAATATTAATTATAATTAATTCGTAGATAACATTTATACAAATCGTTTATAGTATAAATTAGGTTTTTCTGTTATAACAAATTTTTTCATCGAGGTTTTGGTTGTTGGAGAGGGGGGGGGGATATCCCGTAGATCCGTCACTGCACCTAGGTAATATCATATATTTACACATTTAATATACATATATACATTTTTTTTTCAGACCTCTATAATTCTTAATGGAAGAGGCTGATTCCGCTGAATGTGCCAATCTTTGTAAAATGGAATATTCTACAAAAGTTATAGATTTCGTTTGGGAAATTAGTCTCAATATATGATTTTCGGAACGGCGTAGTCATTAAATATATGTATGTGGGCGGACAGGCGGAAAAAAAAATACAGTATATTAATAAAACTTTAAAAATGTCTTGTTTTTGTTTTTTTTTACCTAGAAACAATTAGAAAAGGAAGGAGTCAATTATATCTTTATACGATATCAAATGTTGTTCGGGGGAAAGGAACAAATAATAGAAACAATCAGTGGAGAGGGAACAGATAAAACATAAGAGGCGTAATATGAAGTAGGAAGACCGAGTATCAATAAAATGGAATAGAAAGTAGAACGCTCAGCAGAAAAAAATAAACAATTAATAAACACATGATCCGCATCGCAAACATGCTCTTCGTTCGAGTGGAGAGGACAATATGGAGAGGCAACCAACGAAAAACGAAAACGGGAGGAAGATAATAAAGTATGGTTTAAGAGCACAGACGAATAACGGAGGGAGACAACAACAGAACGTCGAAGTGAAGGAAACAAAGAGAACCATAGGTTAACAGGAAGACACTAGGTTGAACAGACAGATAAAAAGAACAATTGTTAGAGAAAGAGGAAACATATACATCCGATACCAAAGTCTGAAATGAAGTAGATTAGAGGATGGGATATTTCTTAAGAAAAGCAGTGAGAAGAAGCAGCAACCCAGGCCAAGGAGTGCGCCGTCTCATTACCGAATATGGAAAATATCGCATCTGCTAGGAAACAGGGAAAGAAGAAGAGAGTGGTTAGTTGGTTAGCGAAGAGACGGAACGGCAAATGCAAAAAAGAAAGAACAAAAAAGAGATTATTAAAATGGTGGGAAGCGACGAATAGGAGATGAAAAAATTTCAATCAGCGAGATGACATATATATGCGCGGTGGACGGTTGGTCTTGCAGTGGATTTAACGACGTAAGACAGGCGTACTGAACGCATCTGTGAAATAAGATTATTTATAATGCGACGGGGAAGAAATAAATTCATCGGAATTTTCGGTTACGATCTTAACGAATTTTTCGCTTCTGTTATGTTCGCAATCGTAAGTTTTCAATTTTATCGGAGAGGATAGTTACGAATAATCTTTGAATGATTTTTTTTTTTATTTATTTATTTTGTTTGTTTTTAACCTATTGATTAATCTGACTGAAGGTAAACAATGAAAAGAGCTGGAAAAACAAAGGAGGAATACCATTAAAAGAGCCGAAGAAGTTAATGCGCTCGAGAAAATATTTCTCGGCCGATGAGATTTAATCGTTTCGAATGATGAATGCTGAACTGTCATCTTGGCAAGTCGGGCGTGCATCGTAATTCTTCTCGAATTAAAAACCGAACGTGTAAGGTTCTCAATAATAGAAGATCATTGCAGCCTTTAAAGTTGAAGTCAGTCCCGAAATAATCAACAAACGTCTTATAACATTTATGCGCTATGCGGATGAATCTTCGTACGGTGATAAAACGGCGGGTGCTTTTTCAACGAACTAACCTCTTAAAATCCGCTTCCCTTCTTCAGAGGTCTCGCCACTGTCTGCGCAATTAATTACCATACATGTCTGTTTGTGACACACGTATGAAAATAACTCTTCAAGAAATGTCCTTAAACATATTTCCAACAGATACTCGCAACTGCTTGATTCATGCGCTCGCTGCTCATTCATCATTCGCGTCCGTCACCTCCTATTGAATCTAAAGAAATGTCGAGGTGTCGTTCATATGAATTCCGGTTTACGCAGGCATCTATGAAGCAAGGCACAGGTTGAGATTCCTTTCAGCTCTTCTGTGCACATTAATGACATCGAGGAAAATGAACAATGTTAAAAAACCTGATTAACAAGTGCGCCTGTCCATGGTTCAATACGCAGGATACCTATTAGGCGAAAGAGGAGGCTGTTATCAACAGACTAAGGTCATACAAGTCTTACAAAACCTGCCGAACAATAGCCCAGTTCTATGCTGTAACCGCTGTAGTACCGAAACACGTTTTTTATCAGATATACTACAAGGGTGTTAAAGTTATGAAGCATACCGTATCAGCTTCCCAGCATTGTTACAAGAAAAACTAAGCAGATACCACCCGTTACAGTTGCTTGGGTCCAGCAATCTTATGTAAATAAGTTATAATTAATTAATTGTATATATACATATATATATATTTATATGTATGTAAGTGCATAATGCAAAATATTCATAGAAGAGAGTGGCCAGTATACAACAGCGGCACTCGTAACGTAAGAAAAAACGTCACAACGCCAGCAGCTGAATGGGAATAGTAAGCATCATTTCGGAAGGAGCAGCGAAGAAAACGACTGAGCGAGTTTTAGGAAAGCTAAACTGTAGAGAAAAGAAAATCGAAAATGCTGAAATAGCGCAACTCGGAATCATAACGTGTAAAAAGTTAATAAGCTACACCCCGGTCGCAACTACGCAGCACCTTACAGAGTTTACTAAAGAACCGATTATAATTTTCACAGTCGATGAGGAGGGGTCGGTCCGTTTCACTAAAGACGGAAACGCTGAATTGTCGACTTTTTTTTTTTTTTATTAAAGTCGCATTGCGTGAACGAGGCATGCTTGGAACAGAATCGCAATGTGGCTGCAAGGAATTTAAAAATGTCGTCAATTCGTGCACCGAAATTAGATTTAAAATGTTTTCCTCGAAGGCTTTCGATGAAGAATGATCAGAGACAGACTTATTACTGGATATCGATACTGAACTAAATGAAAACTATATAAACTTCGAATAAAACTATAAATACATTTTTTAATCTATATGATCATTAATTTTTTATTCATCTAATATTCTGAAATTTGATAACGATTAAAGATCATCAATTTACTTCAATAATCTAATTCTTGTGTCCAAAGCAATACAATAATTATGTTTGTACGCTGCGTATAATATCAAAATGCCATTAACCATCACATTTTATTTCAGTACTTCAATTTTGTATCAATCGTTTCTAATTTATTCGCTCCATAATAGATGAATTGTTTTTTTTGTTTTTTTTTTTAATTTATGCACCCCAAATAGAAAAAAGTATATGTGGAATTTTTTAAAATAACGATAATAAAACTATATGTTAATAATTGAATATAGCGGAATTCGCCGTCTCTGCAGCGTGAAGGTCAATTTTTATATTGCGCTGAAAGTATGCCGGTTGGAAAATAATTTTCAAGCAAAAAAAAAAAAAACGAAAAAAAAAAACAGAAAACCCCAACACGAAGTTTGGGTTAGACATTTTTGATATAACCCATTACAGTGCACTTTTTTGAAATAACTTTTGTTACGAGAAATACACGATTTAGAATTTTTAACAAATCACAGCAGGAGAACACAGCTCTTTCCACATTCACTTTGTTTAAATTTTTAATTCTATTTCTGACAATAAAAGTTAAGATGATTTGCCGGGCCTCAAACACGTTCGGACGGAGTGAGAATTCTTCATCAATAAATGCTGACCACACACTGCCTTTGTCGATAAAAAATGCTGTCCAAATTATAAACCGCAATTTATTTACAAAAAAAAAGAAAAAAATTAACTACGCATTTGGTAAATCAAACCAGATATTTATTGTTTGTTTTTTTAGAAATTTATTCTATGATGTGAGAGGTCTCACAATTTCAGATTTCACTTTTCCCCGATTTCCTCCCCCCACACTATCCCCTCCATCCTAATGATGCCGTTATTTGCGACGTCGATCATGTTTTCTTCCAGTGTTCATATCTCTTTCTGTGAAACATTTTGTATTCCTTATTGTGCTTCCTATATCCTGTCTTTTCCTTCGCAAATTAATTATTCCTGCTATTTGTTTCTTTTTAGCGAAGATTTCTGATCGGATTAAAATATAGTGTTGATTATCTGTACAGATTAAATGAAAAAAGTACTCTAGAAGTTGCACGATTACTTCCGTATATCTGAAATAGTGTCTTCTTTTTATCGAACTGCTAAATCATCAGTAATATACATAGCTACACATCTGAAGTTATGCAGATTAATGGAAAAGCGGAGAAATATACATAGTCGGGAGAAAAGTGATTCAAGAAGCCGGTTAATACGGTTCGCACATGAAATCTAAGCGGTTTTTGAAAAATTGTTCAATATGCCATTAAAGTCTAATGCCTTATAGTCGAAAAAAAATGGGAATCATTTCGAAAGTAAGGAAACTGGAAATATAAACATTTCGAAGTGGTCTCGATCATTCCAAAATGGCTCGCTTTTAATGATGAGCTCACGATTCAACGTGTTTTACGCTTTCGTACTGTTCCATTTCGTATTCACGACTACATAAACAATCTTGATCGGCAGGTTTTGTGACATTTTATCGGTGGAACTGCTTTTGTCTATACTTCATCTATAATAATATTATATGTAAGTATATATGTGTATGTAAAAACTTGAAACCCCATAGAAGAGTAAATTTCAATTGACTACGTCATTCTGGAAAAAAAGGAAAAAAAAAGTAATTTGCTGTTTATTTTTCGTTACAACTACATCTTTCGCAAGGAATTTTTCTAGAATTTTTGTAATTGAAGAGGGCCTGTTTTTCATATTAACCTCAGCGCAAAAATGGACTGTCACTAATATAAACATTCGTGATATAGTTCCGTTAGTTTTTATAACTTTTCTTATTCATCGTCCCTTTTTTATTTTCGCATTTTTACAGTGCTTTTCGAGCTAATAGTTAATTTCAGTATAGAACCTCACATCCTGCTTCTATAAATTAAGAATATATCGATAAAAAAAAAGAAAAAAAAGTCAATAGTTGACGAGCAAAATAAAAAAAGGAAAAAGAATAAACAAAGGAAATATAAATATTTATAAAAATTAAACCATCGTATGATGAACGGTGGATAGGAAATATCCGGGACTAGTGCGAAGTAGGAGTATTTGAGCGTGGTTAGAGGAAGTTTCTTTTTATAGTTGGCATATTAGTAGTTCGGTCGACTTGTTGTTTTCGGTCGATACGCGCCTAATTTTTTTATTTTTATTTCTGACAAGACAAAAATTAAAGAAAATGATTGCACCTGACGTTTTTGTTATGTTTCTATAACCTCTGTATAGACACGAGTTCGTTTGGACGGCACTAAATTTTGTGAGCGGCTTGTTTCACTGGAATTTCGAAACCTTCTAAATTTACGTCAGGGGGAAAGAAGGTACTCGAAAAAATATTGCCCTGCCTCCCAAGCTGTTTTTTCAATTTCGTTAAGAATTTATTATTTTTATGTTTCTCTAATTAACGGGATTTAACTTTATTCCCGGTTTCGACGATTCATGCCGGCTCTTTAAAAATATTCTCCCATTTTCAGAGTAAAAACCTCACCGCTCTCCCATTTCCTGCGTTCTTTTATTTATTTCTTTAATAAAGTCTGGATTTGATGCTGAATAGTATGACAGACGAATGTGGGAGGTTTTTAAAGGGCCCCTCGTTTTAGATTCAGCGGAATTTCTCAAATTCCCCCATCATCCGTTACTCGGTATTCAGTTCGCGCGCCCGACATTGCGCTGAATTTTTTATTACGTTCCATTCTTTTCGAAAAAGTTTTCTGTAAAACAAAGCCGCTAGTTAATTAATGAAAATGGGTATTTTTATATCGTTTCTCCGTGTACAGAGAGACATCCTCTTTCTCGAAACGAAAATACATTATAATAAAAATCTGTTCTATCGTTCATTTTTTGGGGCTTTTCGGTTTTTATAATTAATTTGTAAACTTTTAAAACAAGTTTATAAAATAATTTCACTTAGTTAGCCATTTCCCTGAAAAGATTGCTTGAGAAGAGCTGAAAATCCCTCTCTAGAAA